>CALYLW010000369.1:0-217500 GCA_944989445.1 Ampullaceana balthica
TGTTACATAAATTAATAATTAAAAACTTACAAAAGGAAAAACGATATTAAGAGGCCCAGCCAAAAAATGAGTGATAATTTTATTTTTTTATTGCCATTGTACTCAAGCTAAATTTCTCAATATCGTGTAAAATTGAATGGGGAATTAAATTGTTACCGTGCAGTAAAAATGACATTTTGGGCCCCCAGCTCCGAGGGAATGGACATTAGGAGTTCAGTGCCATATGATACTTTAATATAGGCTATCAAGTTGTTATGTACCAAGTTTGGTCAAGATCCATTCATTTTCCAAGCAGCTAAGCCCTAAACTAATTTTATATAGCTCATATAAGAAAATATTCTCATTATGGGCCCCCGGCGCCCCATGTGTATTACATTTTGAAAAAAAATTGCCTATTTCCATCCCTGGAGCGTACTCAAAAGTCTCCAAAAGTTTCATGGCGATCGGATGAATGGTTTAGTCAGCTATAACAGACATGCATACATACATACTTTGATTTTTATATATATAGATATGTAGATTAGCAAAAACAACATTAAGGGCCCCCGGGCCAAATGGGTGCAAGAAATTAACTTTAAAATACCTGTTCAATTCAATTTGGATCATGATAGATATATAAGTCAATGCTTTTCAAGATCGTGTAAAATCATAACGGGAATAAAGTATTTAACGCTTACAAAATAAAAGATGTTGGGCCCCCGGCCCCGAAGGAACGGACATTAGGAGTTCAATGCCCATATGGTACTTTAATATAGGCTATCAATTTGTTATGTACCAAGTTTGGTCAAGATTCGTTTCATTTTCCAAGCAGCTAAGCCTTAAACTAATTTTTATATAGCTCATATAAGAAAAAATTGTCATTATGGGCCCCCGGCGCCCCCTGAGTGTTACATTTTGAAAAAAAAAGTAGCCTATTTCCATCCTCGGAGTGTACTCAAAAGTCTCCAAAAGTTTCAGGGCGACCGAATGAATGGCATAGTCAGCTAACGGGAATAAAGTATTTAACGCTTACAAAAATAAAGATTTTGGGCCCCCGGCCCCGAAGGAACGGACATTAGGAGTTCAATGCCATATGATACTTTAATATAGTCTATCAAGTTGTTATGTACCAAGTTTGGTCAAGATCCATTCATTTTCCAAGCAGCTAAGCCCTAAACTAATTTTTATATAGCTCATATGAGAAAATATTCTCATTATGGGCCCCCGGCGCCCCATGAGTATTACATTTTGAAAAAAAATAGCCTATTTCCATCCCTGGAGCGTACTCAAAAGTCTCCAAAAGTTTCATGGCGATCGGATGAATGGTTTAGTCAGCTATAACAGACATGCATACATACATACTTTGATTTTGATATATATAGATATGTAAATTAGCAAAAACAACATTAAGGGCCCCCGGGCCAAATGGGTGCAAGAAATTAACTTTAAAATACCTGTTCAATTCAATTTGGATCATGATAGATATATAAGTCAATGCTTTTCAAGATCGTGTAAAATCATAACGGGAATAAAGTATTTAACGCTTACAAAATAAAAGATGTTGGGCCCCCGGCCCCGAAGGAACGGACATTAGGAGTTCAATGCCCTATGGTACTTTAATATAGGCTATCAATTTGTTATGTACCAGGTTTGGTCAAGATTCGTTTCATTTTCCAAGCAGCTAAGCCTTAAACTAATTTTTATATAGCTCATATAAGAAAAAATTGTCATTATGGGCCCCCGGCGCCCCCTGAGTGTTACATTTTGAAAAAAAAGTAGCTTATTTCCATCCTCGGAGTGTACTCAAAAGTCTCCAAAAGTTTCAGGGCGACCGAATGAATGGCATAAGTTAGCTAACGGGAATAAAGTATTTAACGCTTACAAAATAAAGATGTTGGGCCCCCGGCCCCGAAGGAACGGACATTAGGAGTTCAATGCCCTATGGTACTTTAATATAGGCTATCAAGTTGTTATGTACCAAGTTTGGTCAAGATTCGTTTCATTTTCCAAGCAGCTAAGCCCTTAAACTAATTTTTATATAGCTCATATAAGAAAAAATTGTCATTATGGGCCCCCGGCGCCCCCATGAGTGTTACATTTTGAAAAAAAAAGTAGCCTATTTCCATCCTCGGAGTGTACTCAAAAGTCTCCAAAAGTTTCAGGGCGACCGAATGAATGGCATAGTCAGCTAACGGGAATAAAGTATTTAACGCTTACAAAAATAAAGATTTTGGGCCCCCGGCCCCGAAGGAACGGACATTAGGAGTTCAATGCCATATGATACTTTAATATAGTCTATCAAGTTGTTATGTACCAAGTTTGGTCAAGATCCATTCATTTTCCAAGCAGCTAAGCCCTAAACTAATTTTTATATAGCTCATATGAGAAAATATTCTCATTATGGGCCCCCGGCGCCCCATGAGTATTACATTTTGAAAAAAAATAGCCTATTTCCATCCCTGGAGCGTACTCAAAAGTCTCCAAAAGTTTCATGGCGATCGGATGAATGGTTTAGTCAGCTATAACAGACATGCATACATACATACTTTGATTTTGATATATATAGATATGTAAATTAGCAAAAACAACATTAAGGGCCCCCGGGCCAAATGGGTGCAAGAAATTAACTTTAAAATACCTGTTCAATTCAATTTGGATCATGATAGATATATAAGTCAATGCTTTTCAAGATCGTGTAAAATCATAACGGGAATAAAGTATTTAACGCTTACAAAATAAAAGATGTTGGGCCCCCGGCCCCGAAGGAACGGACATTAGGAGTTCAATGCCCTATGGTACTTTAATATAGGCTATCAATTTGTTATGTACCAAGTTTGGTCAAGATTCGTTTCATTTTCCAAGCAGCTAAGCCTTAAACTAATTTTTATATAGCTCATATAAGAAAAAATTGTCATTATGGGCCCCCGGCGCCCCCTGAGTGTTACATTTTGAAAAAAAGTAGCCTATTTCCATCCTCGGAGTGTACTCAAAAGTCTCCAAAAGTTTCAGGGCGACCGAATGAATGGCATAGTCAGCTAACGGGAATAAAGTATTTAACGCTTACAAAAATAAAGATTTTGGGCCCCCGGCCCCGAAGGAACGGACATTAGGAGTTCAATGCCATATGATACTTTAATATAGGCTATCAAGTTGTTATGTACCACGTTTGGTCAAGATCCATTCATTTTCCAAGCAGCTAAGCCCTAAACTAATTTTTATATAGCTCATATAAGAAAATATTCTCATTATGGGCCCCCGGCGCCCCATGAGTATTACATTTTGAAAAAAAAATAGCCTATTTCCATCCCTGGAGCGTACTCAAAAGTCTCCAAAAGTTTCATGGCGATCGGATGAATGGTTTAGTCAGCTATAACAGACATGCATACATACATACTTTGATTTTGATATATATAGATATGTAAATTAGCAAAAACAACATTAAGGGCCCCCGGGCCAAATGGGTGCAAGAAATTAACTTTAAAATACCTGTTCAATTCAATTTGGATCATGATAGATATATAAGTCAATGCTTTTCAAGATCGTGTAAAATCATAACGGGAATAAAGTATTTAACGCTTATAAAATAAAAGATGTTGGGCCCCCGGCCCCGAAGGAACGGACATTAGGAGTTCAATGCCCTATGGTACTTTAATATAGGCTATCAATTTGTTATGTACCAAGTTTGGTCAAGATTCGTTTCATTTTCCAAGCAGCTAAGCCTTAAACTAATTTTTATATAGCTCATATAAGAAAAAATTGTCATTATGGGCCCCCGGCGCCCCCATGAGTGTTACATTTTGAAAAAAAAAGTAGCCTATTTCCATCCTCGGAGTGTACTCAAAAGTCTCCAAAAGTTTCAGGGCGACCGAATGAATGGCATAGTCAGCTAACGGGAATAAAGTATTTAACGCTTACAAAAATAAAGATTTTGGGCCCCCGGCCCCGAAGGAACGGACATTAGGAGTTCAATGCCATATGATACTTTAATATAGGCTATCAAGTTGTTATGTACCAAGTTTGGTCAAGATCCATTCATTTTCCAAGCAGCTAAGCCCTAAACTAATTTTTATATAGCTCATATAAGAAAAATATTCTCATTATGGGCCCCCGGCGCCCCATGAGTATTACATTTTGAAAAAAAATAGCCTATTTCCATCCCTGGAGCGTACTCAAAAGTCTCCAAAAGTTTCATGGCGATCGGATGAATGGTTTAGTCAGCTATAACAGACATGCATACATACATACTTTGATTTTGATATATATAGATATGTAAATTAGCAAAAACAACATTAAGGGCCCCCGGGCCAAATGGGTGCAAGAAATTAACTTTAAAATACCTGTTCAATTCAATTTGGATCATGATAGATATATAAGTCAATGCTTTTCAAGATCGTGTAAAATCATAACGGGAATAAAGTATTTAACGCTTACAAAATAAAAGATGTTGGGCCCCCGGCCCCGAAGGAACGGACATTAGGAGTTCAATGCCCTATGGTAATTTAATATAGGCTATCAATTTGTTATGTACCAAGTTTGGTCAAGATTCGTTTCATTTTCCAAGCAGCTAAGCCTTAAACTAATTTTTATATAGCTCATATAAGAAAAAATTGTCATTATGGGCCCCCGGCGCCCCCTGAGTGTTACATTTTGAAAAAAAAGTAGCCTATTTCCATCCTCGGAGTGTACTCAAAAGTCTCCAAAAGTTTCAGGGCGACCGAATGAATGGCATAGTCAGCTAACGGGAATAAAGTATTTAACGCTTACAAAAATAAAGATTTTGGGCCCCCGGCCCCGAAGGAACGGACATTAGGAGTTCAATGCCATATGATACTTTAATATAGGCTATCAAGTTGTTATGTACCAAGTTTGGTCAAGATCCATTCATTTTCCAAGCAGCTAAGCCCTAAACTAATTTTTATATAGCTCATATAAGAAAATATTCTCATTATGGGCCCCCGGCGCCCCATGAGTATTACATTTTGAAAAAAAAATAGCCTATTTCCATCCCTGGAGCGTACTCAAAAGTCTCCAAAAGTTTCATGGCGATCGGATGAATGGTTTAGTCAGCTATAACAGACATGCATACATACATACTTTGATTTATATATATATAGATATATATATATATA
This sequence comes from Ampullaceana balthica, assembly GCA_944989445.1. Classification (NCBI taxonomy): domain Eukaryota; kingdom Metazoa; phylum Mollusca; class Gastropoda; family Lymnaeidae; genus Ampullaceana; species Ampullaceana balthica. The sequence continues at coordinate 5,109 of CALYLW010000369.1, forward strand.
TATATATATATATATATATATATATATATATATTAGGGCTGTTATCGATTAATTTAAATTTAATCGTTAACTTTTTGAAAAATTATCGATTAATTATCGATAATTTCGATTAAAACCAAAAATATAAATTTATGACGTCATTAAACTGAACATTTCTCACGGACATTGAAAATTAAGAATATTTACACGAAATAATAATTAAAGAGAATTCTCTACTGGACTACTTGGATTTCACCGCAGCTAAGTGTTGTTTTTTTTTAAAATTATTATTTCGTTTTATTCGTTTCATTTGTGTACTATTTGTCAGTTGAAGAAGGCTCTTTGCCGAAACGTCCGCTGTTGTGTTACGTCCTGTCAGGCCTACTAATACCGTTTTTATATTATACATTTACCTCGATATATCAGACCTCGCTCTGCGCACATCAATATATCAGACCTTCCTCTACGCTCGTCGATATATCAGACCTCGCTCGCGGCCTCTTCGACGTGATTGCTTTTCAGCTCGAACAAAGAAATTCTCTGTTTTTGCCTTGAAGACTTTGCCGGCCTAGTACCCTTGAGGCTGCTACTGCGGTAAATAGGTGTCAAACTAATTACTGGGACATGGGACGGTGAAAACGAGGTTTTAGCCGGAAAGGTCAGTCGAAGATTGGGGATGGCGAGGAGATAAATAAAGAAAGAGAAAGAATGAGGGAATTTTTCTTTAAAGTTCGAAGATAAGTAAGCAGTAGGGTATGTGCTGTACCTCAGGGATGCATAGTTTCTTAATGACGCCAAACTTTCTCCCTCAAATTGAAAAGCAAACATAAGACAGCAAAAGATAGCTTAAGTTTGTCTTAAGTTATTCAGGAAGCAAGTTCAAGCAAGTATGGTCTAATTTTTTTTAAAACGTTAAAGAAAACAAGTTTTTGACTATAAATTCTTTATGTACGAGACATAACTAAAAGAATTTCATTGTAATACGCAGCGCAAGACCATCCGAAAATACAAAATTGTAGTTATGTCTCGTAAAACACGTTTAATATAATGCGGAACGATCAGGATTGTGTTTATAAAAAGTATTGTCCAATAAAATACGCACCGAATTGCGCAACAGGAAAGTATTAAAAAGTTGACCGCGACACTCTAGCACAAAAATTAACATGATACATAGAGATAAACAAAATAGTCTAAAAATGTAATAATTTAATTACACTAAATGCGATCGATCTGAAATTTTGATACATCGTTTTTAATCATCAGCTCGGTAGCTGACGGGGGAGTCAGTTAAAAATCGATCCAAAATTTTTATCGGCAAGCAAGAAATGAAGGGCTCAGACACCACAAGTTAATATAAAGGATTAAAAAAAGGTTTGGCGAACTTCGGCACGCGGGCCATATGCGGCCCACTACGGGATTCTCAGTAACGGTGAAAGCCAGCAGTTTTTTTTTAAATTAGTACATTTATGTTAAAGACGGCATGTCTGTGCTTGAACGGAGTTTGACCTTTTATTTGCGTCCCTTTGTCGCTTCCTGACCCACTGATGCGGGCCACAGCCTAAAAATAGTTAGCTCACCAGTGGTCTAAAACATCTCGGTTGTGAAGATGGAAAAGTTAAATGGTGGAGTGCTTCACCCGGGAACACCTGGAAAGGTACATTACCTTCTTTATGTGTCCTTCCCACCTTACCCCCACGCTAACTTACTATCCCCCCCAACCCAAATGGTGTATTATTATCTTGGTGTAATTCTTTGTATCAAAGTGACATATTTTTCATTTATTAAACGTAGCAGGAAAGGCAGTTGCAATAAATAACCGATCACTTGACCGAGCACAGCGTGACACGTAAAATGTAAACAAAAGCACGCGGTACTTCGATGGATCGCGTCAACGCGTCAACGCGTCAACTCAAACTCTCACGTGGGAAAAAAAACAATAACAATAACAAACAGTGAATTTGAATTACATACGTTATATAAGGATAAACTAAAAATGCATTAATTTAATTACGGTACGTTCGATCGATCTAAAATTTTGACACCATGCATTGTTAGGTGAGACGGGTCCGTGTGCCAAGTTTCACATTGATCGGATCACGGGAAGTGGGTCATTTTTTACTTTTGTTTTTCTGCCCGCCCAAGACAGAGATGACGACAGAACGACAGAGAGAGAGAGAGAGAGAGAGAGAGAGAGAGAGAGAGAGAGAGAGAGAGAGAGAGAGAGAGAGAGAGAGAGAGAGAGAGAGACGGCCGTGAAGTTAATATAAGGGATTTAAAAATAAAAGTTTTGGTGTCGAGATTAACAAGACGGCGTTTCTCGCCATAAAATATTCTGACTTTTACGTCATAGTTCAAGCTCATATTAATTTGTAAAATGGAAACAAAGTAAAAAGAGCCGCGGTTATTTCAATGTGATTTTTTTAATGGTAGAGCTAACAAAACTAAAACATTCATTAACAAAAAATAGTTACATTTCTAGAACAATGAGTTGCGTGGCACACACTTCGGGTATAAACTGTACGGTTCTTTAAGGTATACATATATTTAGTGTAAAGACATATCGCGGGTATTACGACTCATATATAGGTTCTAGCTTCAGAAAGTGTGTGCTCAAGCGAAAAAATACACTAACAGCAACTGATATTTAGACATAACAGCTTGATTTTATTTGAGCAATATTATGCAACGAGGATAAAGTTTTGTATAAAGACTGATTTCAAAGGCAGATCATGTGGTTTATTAAATGGCAGTTTTCATTCAAGCTGTATATACTTTCTTGAAAAAATTCTTTTAAAATTATTCTGATTTAATATTAAATGCCTACAAATATATGTTATAAGACCATTACCAAATATGTCATTTTATTAGCCTTAAAAATATGCAAGGAAAAAAAGGCTTAAATACAAATACAGCGAAAAGTAATCCTTTATTTTTGTGGAACAAGTAGATTCTATCTGCCAATTTATTGCTTTGTTAATACTAGAAGAAAAGAGAAGAAAGTCCTTTCAAAATGACGCAATTTATTATAAAATCAATCTCTAGGAATTTTTAAAAAAACAACATTGTTTTTATGTTAATATTCGTGTGAAAAGAAAATGTGTATTTTAAACCCATAAACCATATTTCCACCCTCCACTAAGCATATATATTCAAATAAATATTATCTGGCTAGAAAATTATACTTAATTCGTCTTAAACTAATTTCATGCTTAAACAATACAATGGAATTTCAGAGTGTTTTTCAGAGCATTTTCATAGAACCATAGGAATCATATGGATATATATTTTTTTTTATTCATGGGAATTGAAATTGAGCCTTGCCGATTAGATTTTTATAACTACTGTTAAGTACCTTTCATATTCTGTAGGAGTATATATATAGAGAAAAGCTTGCGTTATTAAAGCAGACATACCAAAAGTGATGGTTAATATTTAAATTCATCATAGTTTCTATTTTCTCGACACACATATCGTGAATTTTATAAGACGTGGTTTGATTTATCACTACCATAATTTCATGATGGATTTACATTCATTTTTAAGGGAAATTTGAGACCCAAAACCAAATAAAGTTATTTTTTAATTGTGCCTACCCCTGTTCTGGCAAAAAATACACTAACAGCAACTGATATTGTGACATAACAACTTGATTTTATTTGAGCAATATTATACAACGAGTATAAAATTTTGTATACTGACTGATTTTTTAAAAACTATTCTGTTTTAAAATCAAATGCCTACATAATATATGTTATATATTAAGCCCTAACTTATATTCATTTTATAAGCTAAAAAGCTACAATGAAAAAAGGCTTGAATATAAATACAAAGACAAATAATCCGTTATTTAAGTGAAACAAGTATCTGCCAATTTATTGCTTTGTTACTATGCTAAAAAAATATCCTAATCGTCTTGAACTAATTTCATACTTAGCTAATAAAATGGCGTGGGTGATTTTAAGAGCTTTTTCCTAGAACTAAAGGAATCAGAGGATATTGTTTTCATTTTTTGATTCATGGAAAAAGAAATTGAGCCTTGCCCGTTAGATTTTTGTAACTGTTAAGGACCTTTGTTATTCTGGTAAAGTATATAGACAAAAGCGTGCGTTATTAAAGCAGAAATATCAAAATTGATGGGTAATATTTAAATTCATCATACTTTCTATTTTCTAGACATACATATCTTGATTTTTATAAAGAAGGGGTATGATTTATCACTACCCTAATTTCCTGATACGTTTACACTCATTATTAGGGGGAATGTGAAACTCAAATCCAAATAAAGTTATTTTCATTGTGCCTACCCGTAGCATCGCACGGGCATTGCTCTCGTATATATATATATATATATATATATATATATATATATATATATATATATATATATATATATATATATATATATATATGTATGATTTTTTTTATTTATCTCTATTTATATCTATGTAGCACGTGTGGTCGTCTGCTGTAGTTGACCTCCACGGGTCACTGAAGATTTACTCCAGCCCTCGATGTCACAGGGGTCTGTCGTGCGGTGCGTATTATATTGAACAAAATCGACACTTTTATTTATGTCTCATATATAAAGGATTTATAGTAAAAAAAACTTTGGTTTTACGGGATGTTTATTTATGCTGTTTTCGATTGCTAATATTTCATAAGATTGTTAACTTGAACGTAGAAACAATATCAACTTAATTAAGATTGACTTTGTTACTCACACAATCATAGAGCCCATCATTGACCACGTAAATGTCATCTAACATAGGACATGTGCCACTACGTAAATGTCATCTAACGATGTAAAAGTCTCCTAACATAGGACATGGGACACTGTATAAATGCATTCTGTAAAGAGCCCTGCTGAAATGCAGGGGTGGACTGGGCCGCCGGGACACCGGGAAAATTCCCGGTGGGCCGCCAGGACCAGTGATATAATAATAATTAATATTGAAAAAAAATGTCCTGTTTGCTGCTTTTCTGTACGACTTAAATACAGTTTCTATGGGCAAACATATAAACATCTCTTTAGTGCTTATAAACTCTTATAGACTCTGTCGTCTGCCCAAGTAGCTTGTGAGAGATCTTTCTCTAAACTGAAATCCGGGCCGGCCCCGCGCTTTTCAGGGCCCGCGCTTTGACTAAAAAATTTTACTACTTTTTACAATTATTTTACTTCTATTACGCAAAACTTTTTTTTATAACAGCGTAACTTTATAAAAAAACTTTATAGTTGTTTTTTCAGGATAAAATAAGTAGAAAATTCCGTACTTATATAATAACATATTATAATCATCCTAAATCCTAATGCAAAAAGTATTTTTTCCTAGCGTATTTTAGTAAGCATTTATGTATTCAGAACATTTTAAAAACGAGAACGCCACTTTTAGGCTTTAACTTGCAATGGTAAGTGAAATTTTTTTAATATGTGTTAGACTGTCTGATCATGATAAATCAAAGGGACATAATATTACACCTACTTTGGAATGGTTTGAGATGAAAAACAGGCTAACAAAACAATGACAATTGACAAGCCAAGCCAACAAATAATAAACAGTGAAAAGGCTAGTTTTTATAGTGTATTTCAACATCTCATGGCCATTGTCCAATTTCTCGCTCAACTATTTCGTAGTTCAGATGATAAATACATCAGACAAACATGGAAACTTTCTGGGTCTCGTCGAATCGCTGGCAAAAATTTGTTTCGGTTTTGCAGGAAAATATATGAAGTATAAAAATAGATTAAATTCATGATCACTACTTTAGGAAAGCGCATTCAGAACGAACTCATTTCGTTCATGGTAAATAATGTAAGGAAAATTATTGTAGGAAGAGTAAAAATCAGCTAAATACTTTACAGTAATACTTGATTGCACACGTGCCAATGTCACCAAGAACAGACGTCACTGACAATGCGCTATGTAAGCCAAGGAGGTGGATATTCTGAAGTAACTCATGAGCCATGAGCACTTCATACGTTTTCTAGAAGAAAGCACTGGGCAACAAATGCTTGATGTCTTACTATTGGAATTGAGAAAATTGGGCTTAGATGTTTCTGATATCCGCGGTCAAGGATACTACAACGGTGCGAATATGATATGCATGCGTGAGGCGTACAAGGTCGTCTTTTTCAATTAAACCCCATGGTATTTTTTACCCTTTGTACCCTTCACAGCTACAACTTGCTGCTATGTTATATGGTAAAAACTTTTCCTGATGCAATGGCGTTTTTTGGTATAATTTAACGAATCTATGTATAATTTTCCGCTTTAACAAAGCGATGTGCTTTATTTTCCAAGTATGTTTGAAATATTTCTGTGAAACCACTGAAAGAAAATTGGAAAGCCATGTGGAAAACGCAAAGGTAGTGCGATATCAAGCAGGAGAAATCGATGATGCATTTTCCAAAGTACCATAGCAAATTAGTGATCTAAAATCTTGAAGCGAAGAAGAGTCTTTTTGCAAACTACATAAGAACTTTAATTTCATTGTTTCAAATGCTTTTTGGTACGACATATTGTCGCAATTTAATTACACCAGCAAAGAATTACAAAATATTTCTGTCGGTCTAGTAACTGAAGTTGAGAGCATGTAACATACTTACCAATGATCTAAATCTTACTGTAATCGTGGTTTTGAAACAGCAATTGCATTTGCAAAAGAAATTGCCACAGACATAGAAGTTGAACTCATTTAAACCCAGTTGAAAAAGAAATAAAACAATTTACATATGAAGGAGAAGATGAAGAATTTGTAGATGTACACGAAAAAATTAGCGCAGATTTTTTACTAGTTTGTTGATATGCAATCATGTCAATGGACATGTAATTTGAACAAATACTAAAACATCATTATTCGTTTTGGATTTCTTTTTAAATTTCATCAATTACAAAACAATGACCTACTGAACTGCTGTATGAATCGCGAGAGAAGCTCACTGCCTACTAAAGTAAGGATCTTGATGGTTTCATGCTTGCTTTAGAGTTCCAATCATTGAGTTCCATAATTCCTGCAGTTACCTACAACGATCCTGTTAATATTTTTCAGTTTCTTTAAAAAAAAATATATTCCTGTCACTTTGGCTTCCGAAAAAGAAGCTTTTCCAAACTAAAACGTATTAAAACCTATATGGGATAAGCAATGATTCAAGATCGGCCCGATGTTTTAAGTGAACTGAATGACACAATTATAGATCATGTAGCCGAAATGGCACCCAGCTTAAAGAAGTTGCTTATACTATAAACACCATCACAGTGAGTCCGAATAAATTGATTTATAACTTGAATTGACGCATTCTTGATATTTTATTTATACATATAAATTAAACATGCGATTTATCTGTTGTTTTTTTGTTTTGTTATTTTATATTGTAATTTGTAAAGTGACCCATGACTTTGAAGGCCTCGGCCCTCACGTTTGGATGGAGAAAATGCACAATGATAATAAAAGTTATGAAGATAGGGCCGCTTTTTGGTTTTTTTTCCCGGGCCGCTTGAACTCCCCAGTCCACCCCTGCTGAAATGTCATCCAATAAAAATGACATTGCGTAAATGACACCCACCAGATGCGAGTCGGCGTAAATGTCATCCAAAAATGTGACTAGCGTAAATGCCAGTCTTCATACGGCGCAAGGGGCCATCTCGCCCGACAGACCACATAAGTTCACATGATTGAAGTAGGTTTCAGCTTCCCATCAATGACAGAATTTACCGTCTGATTCCTACTAGAGTACTATACACGGCAGGGGTCGGGATCGATACCCACGGTAATCAAATGAGAGAATTCCCCGTCTCATTCCTTCTAGAGTACCTTACAAGCCAAGGGAGCGGATCGATACCCACAGTAATCAAAGAGAGTATCGTTAACCATGTTGCTGTCTCGAAATCTTGTCCGATGAAAAGTGAAGGTGAAAGAAACATATTTTAGTGTTGGAAAATAAACAACGAAGCTGATAGAAGAGGAGTCTAATGGACGGTTCTCAAACAGTAGCTGAACAGGGGTGCGTCCAGTACGACGAAAACTGACAAGGGGCAATGTTTCACTGACATACAAACAAGAGGCGTTGATTCAGGCGTTTACCATGGCCCGTTTATTTAACCTAACACAATCTCCGGAACGCATGTATTCAATAACTAACTTGTTTAGTTTTACTTATAAAACCAAAGCTATGCATCCTTTTCTACGTGCGGAGAAATGTCTTAAATTGTGGGTCTGTTTTAAGCCACATCTTAGACTGTCTATGTACAGAGTAAAACATAGAAGGAATGGGGGTGGGGGGGGGGCTTGTAAAGGGTGTTGGCCACAAAAGGCTATCACGGAAGAAAACGCTTTATCCGGTGCACGTTCATTAAGACTGCGGGTTACATAAGGGGAGTAACTCACCAAGAAACAAACGGAAAGAAAAAAAAAGGGCAGAGAAGCCAGCAATCGACAATGACACGTTCCTCTGCTCCAGCCTGGCAGGTTCCATGCTCAAATGATTGATAACCCTTGTCGTCTGCCAGATACATTCTCTAACGATGACGTCAGGTCAAGAGTTTTGCGATTAAATTCCGTTCAGCCCCCCCCCCGGTCACCCCCTCCTTACACACCCGTCCACCAACGGTCCTGATGTCGTGTTAACCCAGGGGATGGAACTCCGCATTTGTGCGTGATTCGTTTCGTGCGCCCGCGTTAATTCCCCTTATGCACAACTGCGGGCTGGTTGGAAAATCTTGTACCAAAAGTGCAAGTCTGCGCCTTGCGCAAATCTCGTCTGACACAATTTTCTTACAGGATATTTCACAAGCTACAATGTTTTACAGGGCCGCTTTCAAGATCAGGGCTTAAAAAAACAAACCCGTAAAAACAAAGTTTTTGACTATAAATCCCTTATATATGAGACATAACTAACAGTATTGATTATTTTCAAACATTTACAGACTGAATCTGTCTTAACTCAACTTTGCATCATAACCCTAGTGGGGGGGGGAGGAGGGGTGGGTGGGGGGGAGAGGGGAAAAGTCTGGTCACCGATTCGCTTGACCGAGCTCAGAGTGACACGTAAAATGTAAACAAAAGCGCCCGTCGCTTCGTTGGGTCGCCTCAATGCGTCAGCTCAAAATTTCAAGTGGCAAAAAAACAATAAACAAACCGTGAATTTAAATTACATACCTCATATAAGGATAAACTAAAAATGCATTAATCTAATTACGGTACGTTCGATCGATCTGAAATTTTGATACGATGCATTGTTAGGTTAGACGGGTCCGTGTGCCAAATTTCAGTTCGATCGGATCATGGGAAATTGGTCATTTTTGACTTCTGTTTTTCCGCCCGCCCGCCCGCCGAGCCCAAGACAGAGACGGCCGCGAAGTTAATATAAGGGATTTAATAAAAACAAACCCGTAAAAACAAAGTTTTTGACTATAAATCCCTTATATATGAGACATAACTAACAGTATTGATTATTTTCAAACATTTACAGACTGACACCGAGTGATGTCCCTTGTCTTTAATAAATGGGGGTGGGATGCGAGGGGGTGTCGGCACGACGGTCGGCGTCAACACGACGGTCGGCGTCAACTCAAACTCACGTGGAACTGGCAGAAAAAAAACAATAACAAACAGTGAATTTTGAATTACATACCTCATATAAGGATAAACTAAAAATGCTCTAATTTAATTACGGTACGTTCGATCGATCTGAAATTTTGATACAATGCATTGTTAGGTTAGACGGGTCCGTGTGCCAAATTTCAGTTTCGATCGGATCATGGGAAGTGGGTCATTTTTGACTTCTGTTTTTCCGCCCGCCGAGCCCAAGACAGAGAGAGAGAGACGGCCGCGAAGTTAATATAAGGGATTTAAAAATAGGCGGGACTGACGTGACAATAGATGGATGTATCTGATCGTACACACTTTTTGGAAAGATGGACCTACAAACTGACCTAAGGGTAGACAAATACAGACATAATGTACAATTTGAGATTTCAACAAGTTATAATGCAGGTTCCCCATAACCCGCCTCCCCTGAGTTTTTTTGTTGCATTCAAATATTTCATTCTTAATCCGCAGATACGATTCTCTTTTGATAAATTCCGGGAATCGCTTAATGTTGGAACATTAGAATATACATCAGATGCCATGTGTCTAGTCCAACGGTGGCCAAAGCGTGGCTCGTGAACCGCTTGCGGCTCTTCTGTATTCACAATGCGGCTCGCGTACACTTTATAAAATATATGTTACAAGGACTACTGGAAGATTTCCTCGCCAGGTTTAATGATACATTGTGCTTTAATGCAGCTCTCAACAATTTTTATATGTTTTAAAATGGCTGTCAGTTACTACTGGTCTGGCCACCCTTGGTCTAGTGATAGTCTGTGGTATTAAAACACTCACATATAAAATATGTTACATATGACGACAACCTCAAACAGAAGCCAACAAGTGCCCCATAAGTTGACAACGCAATCAAATAACAATATTTTTTTTTAACATTTTCATTTCCTAGAATCAGTCGGTAAATTCACGCGTGACGTATAATCATAGTATATTATGATGCTACAAGAACAAACAGCAAAATTGTAATAATACATACGGCTATTAGTTCTAACTTGGAAATATAAAACAAAGATAATATATAATACAACCCTCAGGTAGTGCAAGAACAAACACATACAAATACTCGTTCTTCCCGACTGGAATTCGGACGTGCAATGGGTTGCCTGGTCTAATCAGGAAAACCATTACAATGTAAACATTTAAAATTCGAATAGAAATGCAAGACTAGACATAAACCACGGATTAGCGTAGGATGCAATGATCTTCTTTATAAAGGGAGCGTCTGTAACAGATAAGATAAGATAACATAACATAACATAACATAAGAACATAAGATACGATAAAAAAAAATAGGATTATTATTAACTACGCCCGGATCGTGGGAAGTCACTCTATTCATGTTGAAAAAACATTTACCAGAGATTTTATTTTTAGTCTGCATTAAACCCCTCTCCACTCACTTTGTGAGAATCCTTGTATTGACGAGGAGATATTCTCATGAAAACCTCGGAGGGAGGAGACGGACGCATAACCTAATATTAATATTGACCACGAGCGAGGATGTTGCAATGTCCGAGATTGAAACGAGCGTCACCAATTTCCTTTCTAACTCGACCCTCTGGGAGTAGAGGAGCGAGACACTATGGGGAAAAAACACCAGGTTTTATGTAAATTGAGTCGAGTTGTCAAATGTTTAGATGGTCGTTTGTTCAGCGCCTCTCAAAATGAGTAATAAGGGAACATTTGATCCAAGAGCATAAATTCAAGCAAAACCTCTCCGCATCATTTGTTTCCCCCTAAATTTTGAAAAAAGCTCCGACAAGTTGAGTTTATTTCTTCGTATTTCAGTTTGATTCAAATTGTAACATTGATGTTAAAGGCTTTTAGTCCGAAACATTCATGTTTTTCTGTGTGTTGTTTCTCTCCAGATTTTATCAACGCTGTCTGTATATACCACTAATATTTAAGTACCAGAGATGTACATGTAGTTTGAACACGAGATTAATTCTGATATGGGTAAATAATATCCCCCGAGCTTTCTGCCGAGTGTGTATCGTATAAAACACCAGCATGGGAGAGGGAGGGGGTAAACTATATACCGTATGGGGCAACCCTGTGCTAAAGAAAATTTTCACTCGGGAATATATTTTTCCTCCATTTCAATTTTCTACAAGACATATGTGAACAGTCTTTAAATATAATTACCTAGTTATACGGCTTCTATGTTATTTATACAGCGGGGCGATAAAAGGTTGAATGCCCCTTGACTTTCATAATGATCTAGCGCACTACCCTCACCACACACTTGGGACTTGGGATCGAGCCATGGCTTTCAGACCCCGCCTAAAGAAAGTCCTTCTTTACATTGTCTGACTATCAGGATCTTGGTCAACTGTGAGTTCTGGTTTGCTCTTCAAATGACATGCTCATCTCTTGGTTTGAGCTATGGTTGCTCTATTAATGACATATTATCTCTTGTTTGAGCTTTGGCTGGCGCTTCTAATAACATGTTCATCTCTTGTCGGAGCTATGGTTGGCTGTTCTAATGACATGTTTATCTCTTGTGGGAGGGCATTCTCCAACCATCTAATGACATCATACGATGGCAATGCGCATAGAAGACGTCTAAGAAATAACACATATTTCATAAAGCGGTAAGTCTATATAAGTTCAATCCAGGACGGACCAACCTTCCATTCAATCCTTTCGTCGATGCTGTGGTAAGTACTCCAGTAAGCAGATTAGTCGCCAATTATTTATGGTTATTCGTACTGGTGAGTTAACTGGAACATTGTTTTTCTCTCTCATATAAGTATTACTTGTTGGGTATAGACCTTGTTGTGATGAATGGGGTGAGTGTGAGATAAGGGAGATATAGTGTGGAATGTATATAGTAAAGAAAGACTGCAAATGGTGTGGATGGTACAGAGGTGTTGTTACTTTTCAGTTATATACCTGGAAGATCAAGGGGTGGGGTGGGGGGGTAAAGTGATTGAAATTATATATTTTGAGAAGCTTTGAAAGTGGATAAATTAATTACAATACTGAAAGGACCGGTCACTTTAATTAAATATTTAACGAAACAAGAATAACAGGAGAGTTTAAAAAATGAGGAGGTAGACGTTGGTGAAGGGGGAGGGGGGAATAAGTCATTACGACTGTAAGTAGGCATTGCACCTAATCGAACCCACATTAAATGATTAGTTCCCTTGCCTATAAGCCAACTGATTAGGTAATGACGCTGGCGGTACTTACGCAATGGTGCATTCTGTTCCCATGGCAACACTTAGCGTTGCAAAGCAGTTGACGCAGTTTAAAGCTACATTCAAGGGAGCAGAACCCCTAAAGCGAAGCATCAGTAAATTAAATTAACCTACTCCACTGAGGTCATAGACCAGGTAAAATTAGATGTCCATTGATCAGTGTGTAAATGTTAAATGATGTATTTTAATATGAGATCTAAGGGGAGTAGAGTTAAGGTAATGGATAGAGTTCAGAAATAGGAATTGTTTAGAGATACGATTATAGGGTAATTAATGGTTGTGGTTAGAGTAAGGAGGCGAGGTATAGGGTAATTAATGGTTGTGGTTAGAGTAAGGAGGCGAGGTATAGGGTATTTAATGGTTGTGGTTAGAGTAAGGAGGCGAGGTATAGGGTAATTAATGGTTGTGGTTAGAGTAAGGAGGCGAGGTATAGGGTATTTAATGGTTGTGGTTAGAGTAAGGAGGCGAGGTATAGGGTAATTAATGGTTGTGGTTAGAGTAAGGAGGCGAGGTATAGGGTAATTAATGGTTGTGGTTAGAGTGAGAGTAAGGAGGCGAGGTATAGGGTAATTAATGGTTGTGGTTAGAGTAAGAGTAAGGAGGCGAGGTATAGGGTAATTAATGGTTGTGGTTAGAGTAAGAGTAAGGAGGCGAGGTTAGACGTGGAATATGTCATATTTTCAAAATAAACAAACCAACATTCGAACAACATGTTGTCGTACAAAATTGTTTTAAAACAATGTTCACACTGAATTCTGGGAACACAGATGAATATCGATGCATGACTTATAAAGGACTTATAAAGTTGTAAATGACATTCATGGGCTTGACATATTATTATATGTGATGTAAGTTTAGGCCATGTTTAGGTCCTCTAATTTTAGGACCCCTAAGTTTGTTACTAAACATTTAGGTCTGTAAGTTTGGGTCCTGTTTGTTTGGGTCTTGTATGTTTGTGTCCTATATGTTTTGAGTACTGTATGTTTTGGTCTTGTATGTATGGATCCTGTATGTTTGGGTCCTGTATGTTTGGGTCCTGTTTTATCCCTGTATGTTTGGGTCCTGTTTGTTTTGATCCCTGTATGTTAGGGTCCTGTTGATTTTTAGCCCTCTATATTTGTGTCTTGTGTGTTTTTTGGCCTTCAAAATTTGGGTCCTGTATATTTGGGTCCTGTATATTTGGGTCTTGTATATTTGGGTCCTGTATATTTGGGTCTTGTATATTTGGGTCCTGTATATTTGGGTCTTGTATGTTTGCGTCATGTAAATTTATTTTATTTTACTCATCATTTTAACACCTCACTGAAAGAAAATGTCTTTTATTTAAAAACACCTATTTGGATGAGAACATTGGAGTATGTTGACATACAAGTTAAATCTCATACGATTAAAATGTAATTACCCCAATCTGACCTATTAGAGTTCACCCACTAATGGAGATTCCCCAAGTCAGAGAAGCTTTTCGTTATTAAGTTGGCTGTACTTGAGTGAAGCCAGCAGCTGAGAAGTTTTTTATCATGCACTGCCGTGCTTGTCAGCATGTACTTCAGCTGCTCCTAGTTAGGCCTGTCAACGGGTACCCGGGACCCGGGTACCCGTTGCCGTGTGATTACCCGGGTAATAAAATTCCGCTCGGGTACCCGTGAAAATGTGGCTTGAAGGTCTATAGTCTATAGGCTATATTAACCGTAGGCCAAACTTCGGCTCCCGTGCGGCTTTTTTGTGTTTACATTGGGGCTCGCGAAACAATTTATCAAATGAAAATTTTTGTTTCCAAAATAGATCTAAGGAGAAATATCTGTCAACGGTCACTAAAAACTACAATGTATTTGTTAAATCTTTTTTCTCTCAACGTGAAACAGAAACCGAACAACACAAAAAAGGTATGGTTCTTTAAAAGAATCATATAAAGACAACAAAAGTCCTCTGCCAAAAAAGGATGGACTGCTTAGAGATGAAAGACGCTGTTTGTTAATAAAAAAAAACACCCTGCTTTCACTAACTTTGCTTTGAAATACGCCGATTGATACTAGCTAATGTTGTTTATCTAACCCTCCCCCCTCTCCTCCCTTCACTCCTATAACCCACACCCTTTCATTAGCTTCTACTTCTTGTGTTCATTAACACGTACTGACCTAGAAAAACAGATGTTAATAATGAGTACAAGGTCGTCAGTATTTAAATTTAATAAATTAAATAGTTACTAACAGTGTAGGATGGGCAGGAGTCGGCCGTGAGGATGGACTGCACAGAGATGAAAGATGCCGTGTCTGTTTTTTTTTCTCATAAAAACACCCTTGCTTTGAGACTAACTTTGCTTTGAAATAGCCGACAGTGGTAGACCGATTGATACTATCTAATGTCGTTTTTCTACCCTCCCCCTCCCCCATTTCTCTCTTCAATCCTATAACCCAGTGCTTCTCAAACTTTTTAGTATGGCGGACCGGCAGGAATTTTTCCATTGCACCAGGAACCTGTGCACTATTTTCCCTGTACTTACATGCAAGCGAAATGTATTTTATTTCCTTTCTTTCTTTCATTTATTAGCTTATTGTAAAAAATGACAAATTCTATAGGGTTAGTATTATTGGTAGCAATTGGAGGATTATAATTATATTTCTCTCTCCTTTCTTGATAACTTCCGCGGACCACCACTTTGAAAAGCACTGCTATAACCCACACTCTTGCATTCGCGTGTGTTTCTTTTGTTCATTAACACGTGTTTGCCTAGCCCAAAAATTGATATACACCTAAAGTTGTCAGCTTTTATGGTTAATAAGATGGGTAAGACGTCGGCCGTGTGGAATCATGCCAAGCGAGTTGACAGTGACACTGCAAATTGCAGCATTGTAATGAAATTGTGTCTGCGAAGGGTGGCAACCCAGTGCTATAAAACGCCATCTGAAAGCTATTCGTAAAATTGATATTTGATTTAAAAAAACCGCTGACCCACCTATATCAGAAACTTGTTGGTGTCAACAAAAGCAGTACCATTGACCAAAGCACGATCACTTGAAATTTACCGCAGTATAGCATACGTAATCGCCCTTAGCATTGACTACCGACGCCAAGTGGATATTAACATTAAAGGTATGACATTGAACGTTACGTCATTCTGTTAATATTTTGTTTGCATGTTCAGTTTACTCTAGTTTTAGTTTATGAGTATGACGAATGCATTTACAGCAGGAATTGAATAAAAAAAATTAGTGCATTGTAAATTGTATTTAATTGTAGTGCATTAGTAATAGTATGTTACTGGAAGCAAGCCGTTGGCTACTACTACTGTGTGAAATGAGGTGCATGGATGGTGGCTAGGTTCCATTGTATAGCGGTCATGACGGGGAAAATTATACGACGTTTATAACGGGTAACCCGGGTACCCGTTCGATATTTTCACGGGTACCCGGGCAGCTTTTTTCAACAAAATTGACAGCCCTACTCCTAGTAGCTGTTTCAAACTACTGACTGGTAAAACTTGGGCTACGCCTGTGAGGATCGCCCAGAGAGAGCGATGACTCTATGGCAGGATGCTCACGGGTAAACGATGTTTTTGGTAGTGTCATAGTTTCAGTAACTTTGATGTGCAGCTCTTTTTCTGTGACCCACAACCTCAACGGTGACGGTTCTCAAATCACAGCGACACCAAAGTGACATCATCCTACTTCCAATAAACCAAACTCAGATCTTTTCATCAATGCCGTCACCTCCCCATATCTTTCACTCCGGGTATCGAAACAGTATCTCACGCACAGCATCAAGTGCCTGGTAAAACACAATTGACCAACGTGACAAAATATTGTCCCAACATATTCTGACATAAATGCTAGTCAAATACAATGTTTGCTCTCAAAGCTACTACCTATATTATCTAATATATCAAAAACACTCCTTTAATTCAGAAGATTTTCGCGTTTTATCGTAGCGTCCAACAACAGTGCGCATCAGTTTGCACCAGTTACATTCCTTCATCTCACGACTGACGACAACTCGACGTCACATTCAACACAGTGATTCCCAGAACATTGACATGAAGGGCATTGAATTGGTCTATAAACGCTTTTAAAAAATGTAATGGGGTAAGCGATTCTCACGCTAATCACCGGGGCATCGTTTTACAACACCACGGCCCTGCTCAAAGACACGTATAGTATCAAGTCAAGAAAATTTAACGCAGTCAAATGTAATTTCATCCGGCCTTATATCATTGTTTTTAAAAGATTGTTTGATATCTCACTCTGAAAGACCTCACCCGGTCTAATATCATGGTGTTTACAAGATTGTTTGATATCTTGCTCTGAAAGACCTCACCCGGTCTAATATCATGGTGTTTACAAGATTGTTTGATATCTTGCTCTGAAAGACCTCACCCGGTCTAATATCATGGTGTTTACAAGATTGTTTGATATCTTGCTCTGAAAGACCTCACCCGGTCTAATATCATGGTGTTTACAAGATTGTTTGATATCTTGCTCTGAAAGACCTCACCCGGTCTAATATCATGGTGTTTACAAGATTGTTTGATATCTTGCTCTGAAAGACCTCACCCGGTCTAATATCATGGTGTTTACAAGATTGTTTGATATCTCGCTCTGAAAGACCTCACCCGGTCTAATATCATGGTGTTTACAAGATTGTTTGATATCTCGCTCTGAAAAGACCTCACCCGGTCTAATATCATGGTGTTTACAAGATTGTTTGATATCTCGCTCTGAAAGACCTCACCCGGTCTAATATCATGGTGTTTACAAGATTGTTTGATATCTTGCTCTGAAAGACCTCACCCGGTCTAATATCATGGTGTTTACAAGATTGTTTGATATCTCGCTCTGAAAGACCTCACCCGGTCTAATATCATGGTGTTTACAAGATTGTTTGATATCTCGCTCTGAAAGACCTCACCCGGTCTAATATCATGGTGTTTACAAGATTGTTTGATATCTCGCTCTGAAAGACCTCACCCGGTCTAATATCATGGTGTTTACAAGATTGTTTGATATCTTGCTCTGAAAGACCTCACCCGGTCTAATATCATGGTGTTTACAAGATTGTTTGATATCTTGCTCTGAAAGACCTCACCCGGTCTAATATCATGGTGTTTACAAGATTGTTTGATATCTTGCTCTGAAAGACCTCACCCGGTCTAATATCATGGTGTTTACAAGATTGTTTGATATCTTGCTCTGAAAGACCTCACCCGGTCTAATATCATGGTGTTTACAAGATTGTTTGATATCTTGCTCTGAAAGACCTCACCCGGTCTAATACCATGGTGTTTACAAGATTGTTTGATATCTTGCTCTGAAAGACCTCACCCGGTCTAATATCATGGTGTTTACAAGATTGTTTGATATCTTGCTCTGAAAGACCTCACCCGGTCTAATATCATGGTGTTTACAAGATTGTTTGATATCTTGCTCTGAAAGACCTCACCCGGTCTAATATCATGGTGTTTAAAAGATTGTTTGATATCTCGCTCTGAAAGACCTCACATCGGTAATAAGCCGGACAGTTATTTCACCAGTGAAAACAGTTTGTTAAAAGACATTTGTAAAGATGGGAGTTTTCATAAATGGACTTCCTAGTACATCAGCCTGCTAAACAAGGACTCTAAAATATTCAGACAAAGTAGCGAAATCTCCACACCTGTTTTAGTTGTTGACGAAGATTTTTGTTTTTTTACGGACGAACAAAACTTATTCTGATCCTTGTTTAAAAATATAAGAACCAAGCTAAATTATAGTCAAACATCTGCCCGTTTTATCCGTGTGACCATGTGGCATTAGTCTTTATTTTTTGTATACCACAAGTTTTAATTCTGCCAATTATGATCATACAAGAAATAATGGTTAAAAAACACTATCAATTTTCCATTTTACGAGTCGTGTGTACAAGTCAAAGTATGTCCTTGGTTTTTACAGTTCCAAAGCACGCTCACGGAGAAGGCATTTGTTGTAATTTCCCGTAAGTGTACGTCTACTTGGTGCTTAAATCCCCGCTGTCTTGTATTCTTGTATTCTTGTATTCTTGTATTCTTGTATTCTTGTATTCTTGTATTCTTGTATTCTTGTATTCTTGTATTCTTGTATTCTTGTATTCTTGTATTCAACGTGTTATTTTGTTTATATAAAAAAAAATTGTGTGTATTCAACAAGTTATCTTGAGTATTCAACACTTTATATTATGTATTCAACAAGTTGTTTTGTGTATTCCACGAATTATTTTGTGTATTCATCCCTTTATTTCTACCTTCGAATACCTCAGCTATTTAATGAGTATCAAGTTATATTATTATTCTCAACGCACCATTCCTAAGCAGCTTAGTCCCACACAGGTTTCAGACTGTAGGAACGAACCAATTTTTTTTTAAAGTTAAAGTTATTTAAGACCATTTAATTACCGATTCCCAGATTTCATTAAGTCAATAATGTTTATAGGTCGTGGGGATTTGAACAAAGTTTTGTTTAATGAACTTTATTCTCTCACTGATGCTAAAAGTACACCTCAATTATTTACTCTTTGGCGACCATGAGGTTTTTGTTTGTGAACAACACCAAAGTTCTACGTATAAAGTATTTCAGAATAATAAGGAGAAATAACTGGGAGAGGAGAGAGACAATCCACTTCATTTATTAATGGTCTTGACTGACCGGTGTCGTAAAAGCTGTTGGAGAGGAGAGGAGGGTGGCCGTCTTAAAGAGTTCCATCTGGTAGGAAGCCACCTTTGTGAGGTCGTCTTATACAGGTTTTCAATTTATGCCTTTCAATTTCTGAGAGGGTTGACGAGGGCTGTCAATCGCTCGGTGATCTTTTATTCCCCTGACGTGTCCTTGGGGCTTGTGTACAGTTCTCTCCCCTGACGTATCATTGGGGTTGGGTACAGCTCTCTCCCTCACATATGCTTGGGGTGGTGTGCAGTTCTCTCCCCTGACGTGTCCTTTGAGGTTGTTTACAATTCTCTCCCCGGAAGTGTCCTTGGGGTTGTGTACAATTCTCTCCCTTGACGTATGCTTGGGGGTTGTGTACAGTTCTCTCCCCTGACGTGTCCTTGGGGTTGTGTACATATTTCTCCCCTGATCGAAGAGGGTTGGGGGGAATTTTTAACAGACGAAAAATGGCGGAAAACTAAGACAAGATATAAGACATTCGGTAAATCAGGTCATTATTTTTTTTCTTTTATTTTAACATTCTAATTTTATTTCTAAACATTTAGAATTAAGTGCATTATGGTAAGCCTGTAAGAATCATTACAATGTAAGGATCAATTTGTATTAATGCTACTGAGAATAACTGATGTCAGCAACAGGGCACTGAGAATAACTGATGTTATAAACATGGAACTGAGGATCAGTGATGCTAGCAACAGGGCACTGAGAATAACTGATGTTATAAACATGGAACTGAGGATCAGCGATGTTAGCAACAGGGCACTGAGAATAACTGATGTTAGCAACAGTGCACTGAGAATCACTGGTGTTAGCAACAGGTCACCACGAAAAACAGATGTTAGCATATGTTACTGGGAATCACTAGTGTTAGCAACAGGGCACTAAGAATTACTGGTGTTAGCAACAGGGCACTGAAAATCAGTGATGTTAGCAGCAGGGCACGGAGCATAAGGACGCTGGGTTAAAAATATTATTGACTTGAAAAACCACGAAGACGTCGGATATTTCGAGCTTCGTATATTATTCCGAAACATGAAACATAAAAGGAAATGGAGAGAAATAAAATGCGCTAACGAGGATAAAGCTATAATCGAAATAACGGGGTAAAAATAGACCCACCGCTTTCACCCCTCTTCCGAGCACCATGGCAAAGACAGGAACAAGATGAATGTCAGATTCGAGGATAATTGAGTGTTTTTATCTCGTTGACGCTATTTGTGACAGTTCAGTGTTGTGGGTTAAGAAAACAAATGTGTCACACTTGAAGGACATGTCACAATGTCGGGACACCTGAAGGGCAACACAGGTTGTTCAATATAATGCGCACTCTTACACTCTATCTCAAAAATTAAACATGATACATTGAGATAAATAAAAATAATCTAAAAATGCAATAATTTAAATACGGTACATGCGATATATCTGAAATTTTGATGCATCGTTTTTATCATCGGCACGAAACTGCCTGAAAAATTTCAGCTCGCTAGCTTACGAGGAAGTGGGATAAAATCGATCCAAAATTTGGCGACAAGCAAGCATGCAAGCAAGCAAGCAAGAATTGGGTTCAGACACTACAAGTTAATATAAAGGATTTCAAAACGTGGGGCGGGGCGCTTATGAGATTTTACATATGCAGTTCATTCTCTCACTTATAGATCTCTCTTTTCCTTCTAAATTATGAATCTTTAATTTTTATACCAAACACCCACCCAACGTTTTTAGTCATATTATATGAAAGTAATTGAACTTATAAGTTTTAAATTATTTTCTCCTTTTTAGTACACTTATAAAAACGCGTTTTTTTTTAAATATTGTTTTACCTCTTATTTATTTTTCCGTCGTGATCGATGGAGACCATTCTCATCGTTTTAGTCTTGTCCTTAGCCAGCTACGTGTGGCTTATAAGACCTATACCTGCCCAGAAGGTGGGTCCACATGTCGGACAAGAGATGGTTGGGATGCCATCAGGAGGATGCCATTATTATTTATTTGTTGTGATTGATGCATTAGCTGAAATTTAACATATCAATTCGTCCATTAGCTGAAATGTTAACATATCAATTCGTCCATTAGCTGAAACGTTAACGTATCAATTCGTCCATTAGCTGAAACGTTAACATATCAATTCGTCAATTAGCTGAAACGTTAACATATCAATTCGTCCATTAGCTGAAACGTTAACATATCAATTCGTCCATTAGCTGAAACGTTAACATATCAATTCGTCCATTAGCTGAAACGTTAACATATCAATTCGTCCATTAGCTGAAACGTTAACATATCAATTCGTCCATTAGCTGAAACGTTAACATATCAATTCGTCCATTAGCTGAAACGTTAACATATCAATTCGTCCATTAGCTGAAACGTTAACATATCAATTCGTCCATTAGCTGAAACGTTAACATATCAATTCGTCCATTAGCTGAAACGTTAACATATCAATTCGTCCATTAGCTGAAACGTTAACATATCAATTCGTCCATTAGCTGAAACGTTAACATATCAATTATTCCATTAGCTGAAACGTTAACATATCAATTCGTCCATTAGCTGAAACGTTAACATATCAATTCTTCCATTAATAATGCTGTAATTTATACTTTTCATTTTACAATTCGTTTGTGTATCTTTGTATCTTGTATTTTATCTCGTTATTTGATGCGTTCATTTCATAGTTCAGTGCTTCTCGGACTTTTTAGAACTGCGGACCAGCAGGAGTTTTTCCATTACACCCTGGGCCGGTGCATTATTTTCCCTGTACAGATGTGGTAGTGACGTAAGACCCTACATGGTCTTCTGCGAAAATTCAGTTTTTATATGCTACATGTCATCCAATAATTTTGAAAAGAATCATCACTTGTCGTCACCGGTCTTGATGGTCGTGGGTGGTAACTACTTTGTTTTAATTAACTATGTTCTTCATCGTCAAGAACTGGAACTATGAATTGTTCGTTTTCTATAAATGTTGTTTGGGAAATAAAATGTGTCAAATGTTGGGCCTCACTTTTATCAATGACAATATATATATATATATATATATATATATATATATATATATATATATATATATATATATATATATATATATATATATATATATATATATATATAATTATACAAGAAATATACCCGCACTTTGTAGCGGGAGTGTGCTGACCTTTTTCCCCAGTATTAGTTGCTGGTTATTACATTTTTTATTTGCCAAGTAATTTGTCAGATTTATCTATTAGTTAAAATCTTATGTGAAACAGAGATATGCCATTTTAAGAAGAAAAAAATGTTTTGGTACCACGGACACGAATGAGTTAAATTCGATTTCGAATTTCAAAAGGCTTTAAATCATCAGGTTTATATGTACTAAGTGTGGTCTTGGTCTATCCATTAGTCCGGTAGCCAATGATTAAATTATACTAAAAAAACTAATATAAGAGAAAGGATATTACTGTATATTAATGTAATTTAAGTTGTGCTATGTTTTGGTAAATGATATATAAGGTATCAGCACAATTAAAGCCTTCTATTCATATGGGAATTTTGAAACTTTGTGATAATTGACTGAGGAATTAGGATGTCATTAGTATAGAAAACAAACAGGACTCAGGACTGAACATAACATAGTCAATTAGCAATACAAAATAATGACGCGTTTTAAGGTTTACTTTATTTAGTTTAATCTACCTCTGTTAATAAGTCGGTAGCCAAAGTTTAAATTGTATAAGTGTATATTACATATGTAAAAGCCAAACCAAAAATATATGTTATAATAATATGACACAGCTCAATTTAATAAGAGTACACGAAAATGTGCGCACCGTAATTAGACAATAAAAGAGTTTTGAAAGCGCACGCTCAAAATAAATTATTTGAAAAAATGACTGCACCAAAAGTAACTCCTTTTGAACGTCCGCATGAAGTTGTTCAATGGAAATATCCTTTAATTTTTCTCTTTTTGTCTCTACATATTCTGATTTTTTTAATTCATTCTGTCAGACAAAAGGGACAATTTCAAAAACTTTACTAAAACCATCTGCAGGTTAAAAGGAACCGTGTTGCCAAATTTGGTCCCCGTCCGTCATTTGGTTTTTCCGTGCTTGCCGAACTTACAGTTGAAAAGTGAAACAGACCAACATACAAACATACAAACACCAACTGAGCTTTATATATTATACTAGAAATGTACCCGCGCTTTTTACAGCAGGGGTGTACTACCCTCAAAAGTTTTATTACGTAGTTTAAAATATGCCAATAATTATTTGTTAAGTATGTATGTGTATGCTACGATTTAAGCCAATTTTGTGCTGAGCTTACTCTTGAGATTACAACTTTCAGTTGGTCAATAAATATACATATGAAAAATGAAATTATCTAATTCTAAGACAATTTTACGTAATATAAAGAGCTCTAAGAAACTAAACATACAATTTAATAGGGTATTAATTTATTTTAAAATTCAGTCCAGTAGCCAATAGTTGGATAATATTAATGTAGCTAACATAAGAGAAAGCGATTTTACTCAATTTTACTTTTAGTTCATTCATGATAATTTTATTAAGTAAAGAATGAATCTGAAAAACAACTAAAGAGAGGTCTTCGACTTTTGTTAGCACAGAAAAGGGACACTTAATTAGGTGAATCAAATGAACCGTCCTGCCAAATTTGGTCCCCGCCCGTCATTTGGTTTTTCATATATATATGAATCCTCAATGATTGTCTCCCTAATTATGTGAGTAACGAATTCAATGTTATTTATGTTGATTTTGTTTCCTACGTTCTAGACACTAATCTTATGAAACATTAGAAATAAGATAAATAGAGGTACAAAAAGATTTTAAAAACCACGTTTTTATAAGCGGACTAAAAAGAAGAAAATAATTTAAAACTTATAATTTCAAGTAATTTCATTTAGTATGACTAAAAACGTTGGGCGAGTGTTTGGTATAACAATTAAAGATTTATAATTTAGAAGGCAAAAGAGAGATCTATAAGTGAGAGTATGAGTGAGCTGCATATGTAAAACCTCATAAGCACCCGCCCCACGTTTTAGTCATATTAAATTGAAAGTACATGAACTTATAAGTTTTAAATTATTTTCTTCTTTTTAGTCCACTTGTAAAAACGTGGGTTTTTAAAATATTTTTAACCTCTATTTATTTTATTCTTTTTAGTCTAAGTCTAAGAGTAAAATCATAGAGTATATCGGACATTTTACTTCTTTAAACGTAACAAACATTTACAGACTGAAACTGACTGAACTCCCCTTGCTGTGGTCATCGATGGCTGGGATGAACTCCAGTGGCACGTGGATATCAACAATAACAGACGGATACAGATGCTATATAGAGATAAACTAAAAATGCATTAATTTAATTACGGTACATTCAATCGATCTGAAATTTGATACAATGCATTGTCATCCAAGATCTATCTGTTGTAAAATTTTGAGATCTCTAGGACCATCAGAATTGGTTTAATTTGACGTTGGAAAATTTGAAATTTTGCGGACAGTCAGACAGGAACGAAAGCAAGTTAATAATTTTTAAAAACGTAAAAAACCAAGTTTTTGACTATAAATCCTTTATATACGAGGCATAAATAAAAGAATGTTCATTATAATACGCAGCGCACGACAATCCTAAAATCCTAAATTTTAGTTATATCTTGTAAAACATGTTTAATATAATGCGAACTGGTCGGGAATATATATTTTTTTAAATTATCGTCGATATAATACGCACCGAATCGCGCAACAGGATAGTTTTATGAAGGTCGTTCATTATAATATGCACTGCGACACTCTATCTAAAAATATAACAAGATACTAGAGATAAATAAAATAATCTAAAAATTCAATAATTTAATTACAGTACATGCGATCGATCTGAAATTTTGATACATCGTTTTTATCATCGCACGAAACTGCCAGCAAAATTTCAGCACGCTAGCTTACGAGGAAGTGGGTTAAAAATCCATCCAACGTTTTTTCGACAAACAAGCAAGCAATTAAACAGACACCACGAGGTAATATAAAGGATTTTAAAACGTGTAGTAAAAAAACTTGGTCATAAAAACGTGGTAAAAATAGCATTGCATAGATTTTTTTAATGTATTTATTGTTAACCGATGGGTAAGAAAATCAATGCATTTTATTGTATCCCTAATTAAAGGGATCGAAGTGAAGTGGCTTTGCCACTTCCATAAATAGAAAACTTAATGCGTAATAAAATTCAATTGTTAAAATAGTACAATATACATATAGATTAATATACGAATATTAATTTCATAGCTTCTGTTAGTGTAAATAAATGCAATATTTAAAATGTATTTTTAATAGTATTTAATTTTTTAAAGCTAATTTCAACTTACTTAAATAATTTTTTTAGATCACAAGTTAATGATAACAGGTGTCACAGTATTGTCAATTAAATTTCAAACGCGTTTAAAAGAAATGAAAAAATTCTTATCTTTTCACCTAAATCTTTTTCAAGAAAAACGCAATTGATAAAATATATTTGTACCGGTGCTTCGTGGTGCAGCGATTAAGGACAAATAAATTATAATGCACATCGGATATTACAATAAAACTTTATTATAAGATAAAGTGGTCTTTCTCACTGACAAAATATACAGCCTTTTACTTTTAGTACTCACGTATAGATGAAAAATAATTGTATTAATATATATATATATATATATATATATATATATATATATATATATATATATATATATATATATATATATATATATATATATATATATATATATATTTGGATACACATTATGTCATCCAACAATTTTAAAAAGCATAATGTTAAGCATTGATTGATTTAATGCTTATAGTTTATTTACTATCGTCTTGATTTAGTATAAAAATATGTTGAGAACATTCGATAGAACATCGCTGCAACTAACACCGTGGAGTGTTGGGATACCAGCATCATCCACACTTACACAACCGAATTGAATATATGAAGAGAGATATTTTCAAGTGAGGCTTCAACGATTTAGTTTCTCTAATGAAGCGTCGGTTTTGTTTATGTTTCATCATATAACTGTGGAGAAGGGTCAGAATTTGTTTGATGCTCAGAATTCTTGTTTCTTCTCTTTACAAACAGATTTATTGGTCCCCTCTTTTCCATATATATATTTGGTTTAATGATTAATGTAATAAATATTTTCGGTATCAAATTACCTTTCTCTCTATTATTATTCTAGAAGTTTTTGAGAAAAAAAAACTGTATACAATTTTAAAATTTGATTTTTAAATTTACAACACACAGGAGTGCAAATCTATTGTTTGAGTTTGGGGGAGATATCAATAATAATTATGTGCTATAATTATTAATTTTATTTTTTTAAAGTAGGTTGAAATAAACTAATCTCCAAAATTTTGGGGCATCTCTTTCATCCCCCATGATCTGCAATTATGACTATGTATTCAAATAGATGCTGACTATATTTCATTAACACTTCAAATAAATCAGTTCATGGTGTTTGTAAAATAAACAGCCACGTGGGAAAAACTAAATTTTATTTGTTTATTTAGCAACAACAAAAAATATTTAAAATAGTCACTAAATATTTAATTTAAACCAATATCAAGTGTCAATCTGTTCATTTAAATACACTCATTGTTTGTTATTTTCAGTCGGATATTTTGTTTCTTTACATCAGCAGATGGCAAGTTCCGAATGCTGTTGAAAGAAATCTTTAAAATCTATTTTTGATAATTTATGCTTACCGGCAGTTGATGGCCCGCGGACCACTTTGAGTAGTACTGCCATAGCTGCCTCCTGGGCTTATAGTACTGCCATAGCTGCCTCATGGGCTTATAGTACTGCCATAGCTGCCTCATGGGCTTATAGTACTGCCATAGCTGCCTCCTGGGCTTATAGTACTGCCATAGCTGCCTCATGCGCTTATAGTACTGCCATAGTTGCCTCATGGGCTTATAGTACTGCCATAGCTGCCTCCTGGGCTTATAGTACTGCCATAGCTGCCTCCTGGGCTTATAGTACTGCCATAGCTGCCTCCTGGGCTTATAGTACTGCCATAGCTGCCTCCTGGGCTTATAGTACTGCCATAGCTGGCTCCTCGGCTTATAGTACTGACATAGCTGCCTCTTGGCCTTATATTAGAAAACATTTAGATAAAATTCATAAAACTCATTTAAACATTCTTCAATCCTATATAATAAAAGGCTAAGTTCTGTCCCGTCGTCTATAGTGATTGGTCTCTCAAACACACATGACTCCTACAGCCAATCATATCAAGTTTACGCGGACGTTCAAAACGAGTTATTTTTGGAGCAGTATTTCTTCCAAGACTTTATTTTGAGTTAAGCGTGTTGGGATTGATAGCAAAAAGCTCTGTTTTTACGAGTTATTTATATGAATAGTATTTTTGACGTGATGCACATGTATGCTGGTCGAGACGGCTGTTGGAGGGGAGTTACAACATGCCACCGATCGGTGGCGGAACGTCCTTGGACGGGCTTTGTTGCTCGTACTAAATATTGGTGAAGTTGACCTTACTAGTGTACAACAGCGTATCGGGATAAAATTTCTGCCTTTGTATTTGATTATAGCTAAATCGATATCAGCTGTTTATTTGAATATTTTGCAACAGCGATTCCGATATTACCTTCTGAAACGAGTGTAAACAAAAGCGTCAGATCCACGATCTCTATCGAGACGTGTAATCTAAAACAGAGAATGACTTCGTCCGACAGACATTGTCTGCTTGCTGGCAAAATGTCATTGGCTACATTTCCTAGTCAATATCCGACCAAACATTTATGTGTTTCGGATCGCCGTGGGTAAAACGCGTCATTAATGACATCTTGTGTGACGACACGAATGCCATAACATAACATTTCAATCAGCCTGATTTTGTTCGCGTGTGGACACTTTCAAACTGTTTAACTACTCGACCAACCCTGATTGTGTGCTGCGAGCATCCTTGGCGGAGGGGGGGGGGTTTGCTCGTGGAATTATGACGTGTTAAGGAAATCGTCTTCATGAAACGAGACGTATAACAAGGGCTGTAAATGCTATGGAGGCCCAGAGACAGATTCGCTGGGCGTGTCCCCCGTGGGATAGCTTCGACCAGACCCGAGTATAGTTGCTTGTTATAAAAGGATTCCCCCCCCCACACACACACACACAAACTCCACACATGAATATTCCTCATTCGAATATATCGTAGGCTTACAACTCACACAGTAGCAACACATAATATTGCAATTAAGGATAATTTAACTCCCCACGAAGTTTTCCCAACTTATTTTTGAATCAATGTGTCGCTGGTGTAAGAACATTTCAGAAATGTGATGTGTATTTATGTGAACGAGAGTTCAAAAACACGCATTTTTGTTTGAGGCATGAATGATCGATACATACGGTTTTGACATACGATAACGAAATACCAAAGAACCACAGAAGCTTCTAGAGGCAAATGATTCCATCACTTCACAAAGCTGCCGGTGACGACTTCTAAGGATAATAATCACATTGATGAGTTCATGTTTTTATCACAAGTTGCTTAGTATTAAATTGCAAATGTTGCCCAACACTTCGTAATGCGACTGGGAGGATATTGCGGTTCTCAACAGGGGAGCCACTGCACACACTTTGGTAACATCGGACTTGACACCGGCACCCAGCTCATTGTCCAAACAGTTGATGTAAGTGTTGCGCTCAGCCTTTCTGATTTCTTCAAACACGAGGGATATTTCTTCAAACACGAGGGAGATTCCTTCAAACATGAGTGAGATTTCTTCAAACACGAGGGAGATTGCTTCAAACACGAGGGAGATTTCTTCAAACACGGGAAAGATTTCTTCAAACACGGGAGAGATTTCTTCAAACACGGGAGAGATTTCTTCAAACACGAGGGAGGTTTCTTAAGACACTGGGGGGATTTCTTCAAACACGAGGGAGATTTCTTCAAACATGAGAGAGATTTCTTCAAACACGGGGAGGTTTCTTAAGACACTGGGGGGATTTCTTCAAACACGAGGGAGATTTCTTCAAACACGCGAGAGATTTCTTCAAACATGAGCAAACATGAGGGAGATTTCTTCAAACATGAGAGAGATCTCTTCAGCCATAAATCAAGATTTCTTCAAACACGAGGGAGATTTCTTCAGCCATAAATGGAGATTTCTTCTTTACTTTACAACCAAGACTCTGCCCTAGGGTCATTTTAAACTTGATTTTAAATTTAATTCAATTTTAATTTAATGATATGGGGGAGAGTTACCTTTTTTGTTTGAAAGCCTTATACTGAATCTAATTGTAATAATCAATTATGACACTGATATTTATGTAACGGAAGGAACTCAATTTGTTTGCCCTTTTTAAATCTCTGACATTTAGTTTTGCATAGCAATGTCATGTTAAATATTATTTGTTTACTTATCATTAAACAGACCAAAATCACAGGTAGATATTGTGGTGTTATTGCATGCGTAGACTTTCTTTTTTTGTTGTTGTTTTGTTTTGTTTTTAATTTGTTGTTGTTAATTAATTTGTTGTTTTTTAAGAATAATTTTTTTAACTGTTTTTGCAATCACTTCCTTCTCCTGCCATTTGATTCGACAATAAATTATTCTTTTAAAAGAGAGTCGATTACTATCATAATTAGCTGCGACAGGTGAAAATATAGATATGATAAAAGCGTTAGTGGACATCGTTTCTTAGGCTGAGACTAGAAGTGCACCCTCTAACGAATGCTAGAACTAGATTATCTAGACAAGTGCCTCAAGACATCGTTGTGCACTATATGTATATATAAATATGTGTGTATGTATGTATGTATTTATATATTTATTAAAATTAAAAGAGTCTAAGAGATTGGTTAGAAATATGAACTTGACAGATTTCTCTTCTCTGGCCAATTGACGTCTCAGCATTTGTCACGTGACATTATTTCTCGCTCAACACTTTTCCCCGCCATCAACAAGGCGTCTCAGTTACGGCAGTTAATGGTGATCAAAGCCACTTCTGGTCAGATAAAATGACCCCCAGTCCACACAAGAACCTGTCGAACAATTACTTAGTAGCCACTCGTTTTCAAGATGCCTTAACCTCACCGTTGTTATCTTATCAGTTACAGACGCTCCTTCTATACAGAAGATTATTGCGTCCTACGCTTACCTATGGTTTGTGTTTAATCCTGCATTCTTATTATAGTTTTAAATGTTGATAAAGTGTGCTTTTCCTAGTTTCTTCAGGCAACCCTTTCCACGCCCGAATTCCGAATGTGCACCTTGTGTCAAGCTGTATGAGCACGGGTTAGTCTCTCATTTTGTATCTTTATGACGCTGTTTTAAAATGTAAATTTCAACATCAGCAGCAACTGTGCGTGACTAGCCCACGGTTTGAGAAACCCTCAGACGCACGTGCTACGTGTTTCAATCTGCTTGTGACTCTCTCCAAAATTAACACAAATTCCCACTTTGACAAACTCCATGCGATGTACATGAGTGTTCAGTCTGACGCTGATTTTAAAAGCAATGTCTGTCTACGTCTGTCTATGTTCAAGTCGGCGCCTGTCAAAAGCGGGAAGACGTCTAGACCCCAGTAAAATGAGACTCGACGGGCGGGAAAAGTTAAGCCCCGCGTATTGTTGTCTGGTCCACTTCATGCGGGGCCCCGGGTCGCCCCGAGTCTACCGCTATCTATGTCAGTCTATGTGACGCGGGCGATCAATTGTGTTTACTTAAGGTTCGATTCGCTGACCGTGAGGATGGGGGCGTGCTGGGCGGCAAGACGGGAGATGGAATGACCTGTAGATGACCTTCTGGTTAATGAAAGGGGATGAGATGAATTGGGATATGTGAGGTGTTGAGATTAGGGAGGGGGGAACGGAGTGAGGATGGAGGGAGTGATTAGAGAAGAGAGCAGGGTTTAAAAAAGAGGGAGGCACGTGAGGAGGGAGAATCAGTGAGAGAAAAGTAAGGGAGGTAAGAAGACAGGGAGGAGGCCAGTGAGTAACTGCGTACGTTTTGTGAAAGAGGGAGTGGTTGATTACAAGGGAGGTAGGTTAATTAATGGAGTGAGGTACAGAGAGGGAGGTAAATTATAGGAGGTAGGGTGATTGAGAGAGGGGTGATTGAATGAGGGAGTGTGAGTGAGTGAGTGAGTGGGAGGGAGGGAGGCAAAGACAATACCTTAAAGATGTATTGTTATGATGAATGTGCATAGTTGACACTGCCATGCGCCTTGCTGACACTGCCATGTGCCTTGCTGATACTGACATGTGCCTTGCTGACACTGCCATGCGACTTACAGACACTGCCATGCGCCTTGCTGACACTGCCATGCGCCTTGCAGACACTGCCATGTGCCATGTTTTCTATACCCGTCCTAAAGAAATAAGAAATCCCTCTAGTGATCTGCCTTTCACACTTCAATGATCAACCATTGTCAAATCATAGCCCTACCCCTCTCTATCCGAAACTTGCCCTCCACGCTATCCCCTACCCCCATCTCCGACTGGTCATTCAGTTCGATGTGATGTAGCCCCGGGACACCGAGTGACCAACGAGTTCATGTGAGGACGTAAATAACTTGTAGCCGTCACTGACCATCTCACCGACACAAGAGCATTGCCTCTTTTCATGCCATACAACATCCCACATCTCATATCCCATGTCATCCCACATGTCATGTTTATTGTCTTATGTCATCCAAAATGTCATATTTATTTCTCATGTCATCCCACATCTCAAATACCATGCCAATTGCCTTGTCTTATGTCTTGCCAAATATCATTTCCCATATCCTATTATGTCCTATGTCATGTCATATTTATTTCCCAATGCCCCATAGTTTGTCACTACTTAATTTATTATAATCATAAAACTTTTTTTTTCTACCTTTACTTTCACTCCCAAAACTAGTTATTATTGCACACACGAGACTTAACAAATTAGTTGCGGCTTTGCACGCGCCGACATGACATTTACCCTACACAATCTGAACACAAGCTAATACAACAATACTAACACCCTCTCCTTTCCCATATGAGTTCTTAATACTCTCTTCCTACTATTGCTCTCATTGGCTCTGGATCTCTTCCTACTATTGCTCTCATTGGCTCTGGATCTCTTCCTACTATTGCTCTCATTGGCTCTGGATCTCTTCCTACTATTGCTCTCATTGGCTCTGGATCTCTTCCTACTATTGCTCTCATTGGCTCTGGATCTCTTCCTACTATTGCTCTCATTGGCTCTGGATCTCTTCCTACTATTGCTCTCATTGGCTCTGGATCTCTTCCTACTATTGCTCTCATTGGCTCTGGATCTCTTCCTACTATTGCTCTCATTGGCTCTGGATCTCTTCCTACTATTGCTCTCATTGGCTCTGGATCTCTTCCTACTATTGCTCTCATTGGCTCTGGATCTCACCACAGCTAAGTTTTAATTTCTTTATATTCTTTTTATTTGTTTCTGTACTATTTGTTCGTTGAAGAAGGCTCTTTGCCGAAACGTTCGCTGTTTTGTGACATCTTGGCAGGCTCACTCATAGCCTGTTAGCATGTTATCCATCTAGTTATCTATACGCCTGATTGCAGTCTCCCCCACATTTATGTTGGAGAAGACAATACGACACAAGTTAGACTAAGGGGCAAGTCACATCTTCTCCCTCCCTTTGCCCCATCAAAAAACACCTAACCATAACCCCACGCACTCACACGCATACTTTTCTTTCCTCCCCACTCTCTTTCTACACGAACCCCATAAAAAATATTTTTAAAACAAGTTGAGCAGTCCCAGAATGACGTATTGTCCAATATTGGTCTGAATTGGACGAGCCATCAACGAGGGCCGATAGATGCATGCGTGGCTTATCATCGCCAACAGATACCCAACAATGGGGTTCCGAGGAGGAACGGGGGAAGGGGTGGTCGAAACCGGATGTTGAATGGGAGTAAGTGCTGGGATTCAAGTGGCTAACTTTTCAGCCCTCGGCATACCCTCCCCGTCCACGCCCACTTTGGAACATACGCCTCGAGCCCCGTCCTTTTGAAAATAAAAATAAAAATTCAAAAAACCGAAAGAGAGAAAATAAAATCAATAGTGTTTCCTTGTTAAATTGCGCTTTCTTATTGTAAATGGTGCGGCTGGCAGGCCGAAGAAGTGCAAGAGTGTTACGGGAAAGACCGGAACATTAATGTTTAAAATATGTGTCTAGTAAGACTCCCGAGTTACACAAAAAAAGAAAAAGACGGTAAGAAGAATGTGAAGCAGTAATGCGGTGACACAGCTTGATCAAACAGTAGCAACACACACACCATACAAAGTGCAGCAATTAAAAGCGAGATATCATTTTCGTAGTGTTATATAGAGATGAATGCGTGCAGGTGCAATGTACATGTAAATGCGTCCCAGTGTAATGTGATGTTGTAATGGCCATTGTGTTATATCTAAACTGTATAGATGTATGCGTCCAGGTGATTTGGGATTTCTTATATTCGCATGCGTCCAGTTGTTACGCACGGGTGTAAGGATTTAGTCCCAACTCTTTCGAGGCTCGAAAACTTTCTTCAAATAAGGGACTGTCCCTAAATGACGTCACGTGATTTTTGCCGATTTTTCATCCCCTCCCACTTCATCACGCTTTGTCACAGTAAGTTAGACCCCCCCCGGCTAATATGACGTCACTACGCTTTGCTGCCCCCTCCCCAAATAAAAGCTGTATTTCCTATTTGAAAATGAGCATGTTTCAAATCACTTTATTGTCATTTAAGTATAATTTATTGTAAGGCTGCATTCTAATTTCGTAACACGCGTAAAGCCACTTCAAACGTCAATAAATAAATTGTAAGCAATCAAATATAAAGTGGGTCTTTTATTTAAAGTTGTGCATTTTAATGTTACCTCAAATTTATTAAACATCCCCACCCCAATAATTTGTGACCCCCTCCCCTCGAGGTGCGTGACGTCATTTATGGACGGCCCCCTTAAGGAAATTTTAAAGTAGATTTAATTTAAATTTTGGAGAAACCTCTCCAACAGATCTGGAAGCATCATCTTCCAACCAGTGTTAATAGAAATTGTTATCAAGAAACTGTGAATACCTTCAGTGATCATCGGCTAGTTTTTAAATCCCTTATATTAACTTCACCGCCGTCTCATTCGTCGTCGACGTCGTCCCGTCGTCCCGCGACGCCCGTCCACCCGCGGAAAAACAAAAGTCAAAAATGACCCACTTTCAGT
Organism: Ampullaceana balthica; assembly: GCA_944989445.1. Lineage (NCBI taxonomy): Eukaryota > Metazoa > Mollusca > Gastropoda > Lymnaeidae > Ampullaceana > Ampullaceana balthica. The sequence continues at coordinate 39,791 of CALYLW010000369.1, forward strand.
GAAGCCATCGAGCTGAAATTTGGCGCACGGTCCCGTCTCACCCAACAATGCATCGTATCAAAATTTCAGATCGATCGAACGTACCGTAATTAAATTAATGCATTTGTAGTTTATCTATATAAATCACTCTTTAGAATGTTTAGTCGTCGTCTGCTAGAGTTGACCTAGTTTTAAAGCCAAGGGAGATAATTTCGATTTCAGTCTGTAAATGTTTGTCATTTTTTAACATAATCAATACTTTTAGTTAGGTCTCATATATAAGGGATTTATAGTCAAAAACTTTGTTTTTACGGGGGTTGTTTTATTAATGCGCAATGCGCGCAAATGTCAATCTCAGTTGTTCTTTGAACTGACGATAACTTTCGCACGGTTACTCACTTAATAATATTGATATATATTTAAACACTCGTGCGTTCTTTTGTAAGTACAAAGTGAAACGCACATAAAAAATTATACAATAGATTTAATTAACAGATAGTGATTATGAATAATTAAAAATAAATAGTTAATAGATGAATGTTTAAAGAATTGCATTTTATTACCACCTTTCAAATTTAAGTCTTCTTTTTTTTTGTCTTTTTTTTGAAAAGGAAGTTTGGCTAAACAAGTTTTTTTTTAAATTAATTTTTTATTGTTTTTTTTTGTGCCGGGGGTGGGATATTGTTTTAACTACAATATATTTGATCCTTACAGTCATCTAAACTGGCGATAAAAACACAGGACATGAACAGCCCGTACTTGTATTAATGTCATGTGAATGGTGCATGCACGACTTTGTGTTTTACTGCTCCATAACTCACAACTCTAGAAGATTTAGACGTCATCAGAAGAGTTGGAGCTGAGATTGGCCTTTAGAACTGTGTGTGTGTGTTGGGGGGCGCTATTTTCTGTATCGTCGATCGTGTTCAGGTTTGACGTCGCACTCACGGCTATGAATCAACTAGCTGACGACAAACATTTTCCCCTTTGGGACTCTCGTCAAGGTCTTGTGCCCCTCGCCAGACGTTTCGAGATTTGGCTGATTTCCCACACGGAGATGAGTTGCTGTTTTTTAAAAGGAGTTTTTATTCACTTTCTGTGACGACATGTAGTGTGAGATAGATGGTCATCAGTCGTATGTCCTTGGTCGGAAGTCGTATGTCCTTGGTCGGCAGTTGTATGTCCTGAATTTGTTGGAAAAGATGTTTATTTTATTGCATGTGTAAAGAAAATAATAATTCCTCCTTGTTCTCCATTGGCCTTATATTCTAGAGGAGTCGGGGGAAGGGGTGGGAGGAAATATTATATTTCAGGTCCTACATCCACCACTCCACTGACTTTCGCAACTGCTACATAACGTGCATGGATGACAAGACCAAGCCAAAAGTCAAGGTTGTACTTTAGAAGTACAAGTTGTCAAGACTCTCCAGGCCTTAACCTTTAAATAACATTTTTTTTATTTAATAAAAAAAAATAATAAAATGTCCTCGACGGAAGCTCAAGGAGTGACAAGATACGTGCTTGTGGGTACTCAGACGACCGACCGGGGCCTAACAAGTGTGTACCTGATAACACGAGGGCGGGGATGACAAGGGGGGAGATTGTAGAGATTTCAGGCGGGGTTGAAGGATAGATCGAGGTCGGTGATTTGTCACAGGAGGTTTTCAGTCTGTCTTCCTCAAGAGTAAAATCAAATACACTTAAATACACTTAATGAATTTATTGTAGGAAAATATGAAAAATTCCCTCGCCATAAGTTGTTTTTTTAAAAATCAATTTAAAAGTTTCAGGTACACCCTTACACCAGTATTTGGATGTAGTCAATGTTCCCTCTAAGGTTGGTTGGTACTTGTACAAAGTAAAATATATAAAAATAATATAAAAGCCCCGGTCGATCGTTCTGTCTCATTCCGTAACGATGAGGGACATAGTACAACAGTCCACAGCAGTTAAAAAAGAAAGATATCATTTTGGTTTCAAGATTAACAGAGCGTGTGATGTTTCTCGCCGTAAAATATTATACGAATTCATTGTTTGAGCTTATATTTTAAATTTTGAAAAGGAAACGATGTAAGAAGAGGATTTGAGGAATTATAATAAACAATATAATAGCCCAAGTCACAGGTTGGTTGAAGTATGTATCCGTAACTCTATGACGTCATTTTTGAGCTTATATTTAAGTATATATATACAAGACGCGCATCAGGAGGTGTGCAAAATAATTATAAATTAAAACATTCTGGTCGTAAAAAAATATTTTAATTATATGACGTAATTGTTTTAGCTTATATTTTAATTTTGGAAAAGAGAGCGATGTAAAAAGAGGATTTGAGGATTTATAATTATAAAATACTTTGTGTACATTTCAGGAAGCTTATTATTTCGTATTTATCAAACAAGGATAAGTTACTTGGGCTTTTGACAAACAAAAAAGAAAGTGGGTGCCTCAGGCGCCCTACAACCCCTAGTTATACAATAATAAAAGCCCACTTTACTCATTCCGTAACGCTGAGGGACATAGTACAACATTCCATACAAGTTAAAAAGAAAGGTATCAATTTGGTTTCGAGATTAAAAGAGCGTGTGGTGTTTCTCGCCGTAAAATATTATATGACGTCAATTACCCAAACAATTATGAAATACTTTGTGTACATTTCAGGAAGTTTAATTTTTCGTATTTATCAAACAAGTATAAGTTACTTGCTCTTTTGAATAAAATAAATACATTAATTAATTTTAAAAAACTCGTGTGCAGAGTTGCAAAGCATTCATTTTTTAGGAATTCTTTACAAAATTTGCTACGCGTTAGTTCTAAACTGCTGCATGGCGTCTGTCAAATATCTGCGCGATTATGAGGGGACTGCATTGACTGCATCAATGATGGGTGTCCAACTTATTAGTGGACTGCAGCTATGATGGATGTCCAACTTATTAGTGGACTGCAGCTATGATGGATGTCCAACTTATTAGTGGACTGCAGCAATGATGGATGTCCAACTTATGAGTGGACTGCAGCAATGATGGATGTCCAACTTATTAGTGGACTGCAGCAATGATGGATGTCCAACTTATGAGTGGACTGCAGCAATGATGGATGTCCAACTTATGAGTGGACTGCAGCTATGATGGATGTCCAACTTATTAGTGGACTGCAGCTATGATGGATGTCCAACTTATTAGTGGACTGCAGCTATGATGGATGTGTAACTTATGAGTGGACTGCAGCTATGATGGATGTCCAACTTATGAGTGGACTGCAGCAATGATGGATGTCCAACTTATGAGTGGACTGCAGCTATGATGGATGTGTAACTTATGAGTGGACTGCAGCAATGATGGATGTCCAACTTATGAGTGGACTGCAGCTATGATGGATGTCCAACTTATGAGTGGACTGCAGCAATGATGGATGTCCAACTTATGAGTGGACTGCAGCAATGATGGATGTCCAACTTATGAGTGGACTGCAGCTATGATGGATGTCCAACTTATTAGTGGACTGCAGCTATGATGGATGTCCAACTTATTAGTGGACTGCAGCAATGATGGATGTCCAACTTATGAGTGGACTGCAGCAATGATGGATGTCCAACTTATTAGTGGACTGCAGCAATGATGGATGTCCAACTTATGAGTGGACTGCAGCAATGATGGATGTCCAACTTATGAGTGGACTGCAGCTATGATGGATGTCCAACTTATGAGTGGACTGCAGCAATGATGGATGTCCAACTTATGAGTGGACTGCAGCAATGATGGATGTCCAACTTATGAGTGGACTGCAGCAATGATGGATGTCCAACTTATGAGTGGACTGCAGCAATGATGGATGTCCAACTTATTAGTGGACTGCAGCAATGATGGATGTCCAACTTATGAGTGGACTGCAGCAATGATGGATGTCCAACTTATGAGTGGACTGCAGCAATGATGGATGTGTAACTTATGAGTGGGACTGCAGCAATGATGGATGTCCAACTTATTAGTGGACTGCAGCTATGATGGATGTCCAACTTATGAGTGGACTGCAGCAATGATGGATGTCCAACTTATGAGTGGACTGCAGCAATGATGGATGTCCAACTTATTAGTGGACTGCAGCAATGATGGATGTCCAACTTATGAGTGGACTGCAGCAATGATGGATGTCCAACTTATTAGTGGACTGCAGCAATGATGGATGTCCAACTTATGAGTGGACTGCAGCAATGATGGATGTCCAACTTATTAGTGGACTGCAGCATGATGGATGTCCAACTTATGAGTGGACTGCAGCAATGATGGATGTCCAACTTATGAGTGGACTGCAGCTATGATGGATGTCCAACTTATTAGTGGGACTGCAGCAATGATGGATGTCCAACTTATTAGTGGACTGCAGCTATGATGGATGTCCAACTTATTAGTGGACTGCAGCTATGATGGATGTCCAACTTATGAGTGGGACTGCAGCTATGATGGATGTCCAACTTATGAGTGGACTGCAGCTATGATGGATGTCCAACTTATTAGTGGGACTGCAGCTATGATGGATGTCCAACTTATTAGTGGACTGCAGCTATGATGGATGTCCAACTTATGAGTGGGACTGCAGCTATGATGGATGTCCAACTTATGAGTGGACTGCAGCTATGATGGATGTCCAACTTATGAGTGGGACTGCAGCTATGATGGATGTCCAACTTATTAGTGGACTGCAGCTATGATGGATGTCCAACTTATTAGTGGACTGCAGCTATGATGGATGTCCAACTTATGAGTGGACTGCAGCTATGATGGATGTCCAACTTATTAGTGGACTGCAGCTATGATGGATGTCCAACTTATGAGTGGACTGCAGCTATGATGGATGTCCAACTTATGAGTGGACTGCAGCTATGATGGATGTCCAACTTATTAGTGGACTGCAGCTATGATGGATGTCCAACTTATTAGTGGACTGCAGCTATGATGGATGTCCAACTTATTAGTGGACTGCAGCTATGATGGATGTGTAACTTATGAGTTGATTCCAGCTATGATGGATGTCCAACTTATGAGTGGACTGCAGCTATGATGGATGTGTAACTTATGAGTGGACTGCAGCTATGATGGATGTCCAACTTATTAGTGGACTGCAGCTATGATGGATGTGTAACTTATGAGTGGACTGCAGCTATGATGGATGTCCAACTTATGAGTGGACTGCAGCTATGATGGATGTCCAACTTATGAGCGGACTGCAGCTATGATGGATGTGTAACTTATGAGTTGATTCCAGCAATGATGGATGTCCAACTTATGAGTGGACTGCAGCTATGATGGATGTGTAACTTATGAGTTGATTCCAGCAATGATGGATGTCCAACTTATGAGTGGACTGCAGCAATGATGACTGTCAAAATTATGAGTGGACTGCAGCTATGATGGATGTGTAACGTATGAGGGGACTGCAGCAATGATGGATGTCCAAATTATGAGTTGATTCCAGCAGTGATGGATGTCCAAGTTATGAGTGGACTGCAGCAGTGATGGATGTCAAAGACTTGAAAAAAGACTATAAACATTATAGATAAATTTGGACTACACCAATTCAACATGACACATGCACTAAGCGTATGTTGTATATCATTGCAGTTTCTTTAAGGTTAAGGTTCAATATTTCATCAACTCTACCCAAACCCATTTTACCTCTCGTCTCTGACCAAACTCTGGCTAAGTTACGCCACCGGGTGATCCAGCCCCCGCAATAAAAGGTTAATAACGTCACAAGAAAAGATAGAGTTACTATTTACTTTCCTCTCTCGCACCGGGTGAAATCAGGTCAACGACAAATCGAGAGGCCTGTCACCATGAATCCGCAAAAATTCTCATCTGGAGCGCGAGGACGAGACGAGGGGGATAATACACACGTTTAATCTATTATTATCTCAAAGGTTAAGTCCTCGGAAGCTAAAAGTTTTAACATTTTGGAACTGATCGAACCAACGGTCTCCTTTCGGTAATTTTATTGGGACCTGATGATTCGTCTTCATTTAAAACTTCCCCTGTCGACGCCTGAGTCTGATTTAGTAACTATATGAGACATGAGCTTAAGACAGACAACAGAAATACTGTCTACAAAAAACAAAACAGAAATCTTTTTTTTTAATTCATGGTGAAAAAAATATATTTTTACAGACTTCAAAATCAACCCGTACATTATTATGTCGGAACATTTACATCAAAGTATGCCTGCATATATACATCATATTATGGCTTGGGAACATATACATCATATTAAGGCGTGGAAATATATACATCATTTTATGGCGTGGGAACATATACATCGTATCATGCTTGGGAACAAATACATCGTATCATGCTTGGGAACATATACATCGTATCATGCTTGGGAACATATACATCGTATCATGCTTGGGAACATATACATCGTATCATGCTTGGGAACATATACATGGCTGCCTGCATCTGCTTCGATTGAAGGGGAAAAAAAGGGGGGGGGGTGGCGGAACAAGATCTTCTTGTAAAAATGTATCAATGGATATATATTATTGCTTGTCCAGTGATAGTTTCTTAAACCGTATTTTGTAATAAGTAATTAGAAAAGACAATGAGATATAAGTTTAAATGATATATTTTAATCGTTTAATGAGTCCTTTATAGATTAAAAATATATTTAAAACGCTTCTGATTTTATATATATGTACGTAATGTGAGCCTCTTTTATTCACAAAGACGTTTATCCGAAGCATTGGTGTTGTTTTGTCTTGATTTTCAAGTTTCCAATTTTAAAGAATTTATTGTCTTAAGTATGAAAGGTCAAAATAATTTATCCAGTGAACTAGACGTTAGAATTAGATTGTACATTTTTTTCATACCCATTTGTAATATTTGTTTCGATCCTTACAAGTTGGAAAAAACGCTTTTTATCCTCATCCTCAAACGTCTTTCATTCAACGAAGTGATATCCCTTTGGGCGCCATGATAATAATATACTCTCAGACTCCGTCTTGCCTTACGGCACAACATCGTCTGACGGTCAATATCTCAAACAAGACCAAAGTTCAAAATGCTTGTTTTCTTCGAGGACGCCTTGCTGAGTCCTGAGGGTCTATGACGCCCTGTGACGCAGTCGTGTGAGGGCGCTGCCCCGGAAAAATCAGACACCATAGAATAATATAGAAGTTACGACCATAGATAATTTTGTAACTATGATATTATTGTGAATATCACACGTTATTACAGATGATTACTCCTTTATCCAAAGAATGATTTCGTTTTAACTAAGTAAATAGACATTTATAACAAAGTTCAAAATGACAAAGTTTTCCATAAACCATGATGTGGGCAAGTCATTCTTGTTGGCCATAAACCATGATGTGGGCAAATCATTCTTGTTGGCCATAAACCATGATGTGGCTAATTATTTCCTTTGAAACCGATGTGCGATAAACTGTGGGGCATTAAATCGTAATTAGGCGAAAATACCATGGATAACAAGCGTAGGACGCAATATTCCTGGATACAGAACAGGGTTTACCAAACTTTTTCACGGCGGGTCGGATGGCTGACAAAATGACGAGCGCTGGCCGCATTACCCCTAAAGAAGGAACAATTTAAAAGTTTAGCATTCCGTGTTAACCATCGGTCATTGAAGTGCACTACTGATTACTGATAAATAAATTATAAATTAATTATTTTATTTAAAAAGTTATCAACGAAGGCAACCTTGAAAAAAAAAGAAAATTTTAAGTTACATCAGACCTAGTGCACACATTGAATTTTCACAAACTGAGCAGCAAATTACGATAGTGAGATTAATGAAACTGACATTTTTCTTGTAAGATATCATCAATGTTTGAAGTATGAAGCAGATGTATATCAACTCTTCCTTTATCAAAAAGTCCGAATTGACGCCACGCATGAACACGAGAAGTTGTGGCGTACTCGTGAGATCACTGGACTTTATCCAGCTCAAGAGAATACCTCAACAAATCGCTAGCTTTCTTCCGTACCTTTAGCATAATTTTCTCTCAAAGTTCTTCTATTCTTCGCAAGACTGAACTTGCCGAAAATCTTCCAAAGAAATCCACTATTTGATGTAGTAGTATGTTAATGGTTTTTCGCGTTTTGCCATCAAATGCACTATTTTGTAACTTGTACGAGTGACAGATTCATTTCAGCAAAATTTCTCTTGAAGAGATTTCTTTAAGTTTCCCAATCACGTTTCATGTATTTCTCGGATTTCTCAGAGCTTAAATTTCCAGAAAACGTTTCCCAGTGGTAACGTCAGCGCGTAAGCTGCCACGAGCCTGGTCGGGACTAGGAGTGGTGCGAAGTAGGCAAACAGTACGATAAAACAAAACACATCTAAATTAAAAGGGGCAAGGTGGTCCAGTGGCATGCGCACTCGGCTGTCGTACCGATTTTCACGGGATCGAATCTTCGTAAAGTCAAGGATTTATTTCCGAGGCCAAGGGTGTCCCTGGGGCCACCCAGCTTCGAATGGGCAGATGACACTTATAGTTAGGGAAACAAAGCCGGCTGGGAAATTGCTTGGTCCATCATAGCCTTTGCCTGTGAACAATGCGTCACTTGCCAACACGCTCTTAGCAGAACGTATGACGCAATAATCTCATTTATTTAGGGGCGTCTGTCACAGATAAGATAATTTTAAAATAATACATTAATTTAAGGCACGCAGTAGGCCATATGTCTCCACACGTGGGGACGATTTCTAAGAATATTTAAAGTGTATCATAACGTCCCGTTACCACATGCTTCTTCCAGCAAATTGAATATTGTCAGATGAATTCAGTGAGTTATTATGTCTGGTGTATGTTTTGTTAAATCCTTTATAATAACTCGTCTTGTCTGCTTGAAGCAGGCAGGCGGGCGCTGCCGGAAAAACTTTGGATCGATTTTTAACCCACTTTCTCATAAGCTAGTGAGCTGAAATTTTGCCGGCATACTCGTGCCGATGATAAAAACGATGTATCAAAATTTCAAATAAATCGAATGTACCGTAATTAAACTAATGAATTTTTAGATTATCTTTATTTATCTCTACGTAACATGTTAAATTTTTTTGCTATAGTGTCGTAGTGCGTATTATATTGAACAACCTTTACTGTCGAGCAACAAGGTGCGTATTTTATTGAAAATACTTTTTATAAACATATTCCTGATCGGTGCGCATTATATTAAACATGTTTTACGACACATAACCACAATTTTGTATTTTTGGATTGTCTTGCGCTGCGTATTATAATGAACATTCTTTTAGTTATTTCTCGTACATAAAGGATTTATAGTAAAAAACTTAGTTTTTTTTGTTACGGATTTTTTATTTTAACATTTAATTTCAAAATTATAAATAATTGTTTTAGGTTCACTGACAAAACGTCCCCGGTCAAAACGGCCCTGGTTAAAATAACCCCTGTCAAAACGGCCCCCGTCAAAACGGCCCCTGTCAAAACGGCCCCAGTCAAAACGGCCCCAGACAAATCGGCCAATCGTATCCTATTATTGTGTGCTTTTAAATAAGATTTTAAAATTTTTTAAATGACTATAATCAGAACAAATTGTTATAACTTGGTGTGTTAAAGAAATCACAGCTGTCTCTAGTCCATTCCACCCACGTGACACACGACTTACACACACAGTCACCTCATGAATATTTCATGCACAAACAGAACCAACCCACAGAGCAAGAGTTGCCCTACACGGGAGACAATTCAATATGACGTTGTGAGCTTCTCCAGGCCCCCGACTACCCCCCCCCCACACACACAGACACAGTCAGAGTGGGTTTAAGGTCCCCATCAGTGGTTGGTAGCGGGGTTTTTTAATAATTTTATTTAAAATGTCTTTATTAATTTTTTTTTAAAGTTATATTTGGCAGAGCAGAATTCTCGGTCACATAAACGATTTTTAAGGGGCGGCTAACCGCTTAATTCGCCCCCCCCCCGGTGGCACATCCCCCGAGATGCGCGTGAAACACAACACTTACCGGGTAATTTTTTAATGAAATCACAATTGAATAGAATGATATTGACATTAAATTATGATGATGACTATTTGAATAGAGTTAGAACCGCTCAATGCTTCCCAGTGTTATTTAAAAATCTTGATGCTATCAGAAAAGCTATGGTAATATCGCTGGTCCCGCAAGACGGTACAAGTGTGTGGTAACAGATGACCATCACAACTCACTTACCCAAGTGCCTTGATCTGACCAACACACGTTGGAGTGTGGCATGCATTCTCTGGGCTATCGGTCGGGTAAGGGTGTCTTGGGTGTCCGCTGAACGAGGGATTTGGGGGGGTGAACTCTGGAATAGTCGAACTATTCCTTATTTTAAAATATCGATTGTCTTAGGGCGGGGCTAAAGATTTTAATATTCTCTCTTTGTTTTGTCAGGGGGTCGGCAGACAGAGGTGTGACACGACAGGAAATGACTTTGGGCTTCATAGTGACTAGGGAATTAAGTCTTTAGAAACTCAACATATTTATATGTGAGACAACAGAAGTCACTAGAACATTAAGTGTTTAGAAACTCAACATATTTATATGTGAGACAACAGAAGTCACTAGAACATTAAGTGTTTAGAAACTCAACATATTTATTTGTGAAACAACAGAAGTCACTAGAACATTAAGTGTTTAGAAACTCAACATATTTATATGTGAGACAACAGAAGTCACTAGAACATTAAGTGTTTAGAAACTCAACATATTTATTTGTGAGACAAAAGAAGTCACTAGAACATTAAGTGTTTAGAAACTCAACATATTTATTTGTGAGACAACAGAAGTCACTAGAACATTAAGTGTTTAGAAACTCAACATATTTATATGTGAGACAACAGAAGTCACTAGAACATTAAGTGTTTAGAAACTCAACATATTTATTTGTGAAACAACAGAAGTCACTAGAACATTAAGTGTTTAGAAACTCAACATATTTATTTGTGAAACAACAGAAGTCACTAGAAAATTAAGTGTTTAGAAACTCAACATATTTATATGTGAGACAACAGAAGTCACTAGAACATTAAGTGTTTAGAAACTCAACATATTTATTTGTGAAACAACAGAAGTCACTAGAACATTAAGTGTTTAGAAACTCAACATATTTATATGTGAGACATCAGAAGTAACTAGAACATTAAGTGTTTAGAAACTCAACATATTTATATGTGAGACAACAGAAGTCACTAGAACATTAAGTGTTTAGAAACTCAACATATTTATTTGTGAAACAACAGAAGTCACTAGAAAATTAAGTGTTTAGAAACTCAACATATTTATATGTGAGACAACAGAAGTCACTAGAACATTAAGTGTTTAGAAACTCAACATATTTATATGTGAGACAACAGAAGTCACTAGAACATTAAGTGTTTAGAAACTCAACATATTTATTTGTGAAACAACAGAAGTCACTAGAACATTAAGTGTTTAGAAACTCAACATATTTATTTGTGAAACAACAGAAGTCACTAGAACATTAAGTGTTTAGAAACTCAACATATTTATATGTGAGACTATAGAAGTGGTAAATGAAAATTTTTATTAGTAAAGTATCAGGCAGAAATAATACCGTATGGTATGTTGTTGGGTGGGGGTGGGGGGCATGACGATCACAAGATTGTTTGTTGGTATACAGGTGTGTTTGTCTCGTTTGTATTTGGAGATTTTAGTTTGGCTCCCGGCTCTCTGCAACAGAGGATTCTCAAACTTGTGTTACATGCGTTCAGCTACTTGGACGCAATTGAAAGGTTTTACATAAGTTCGTAGATCTTATCAAGTTATTTGTTTACAAACACGTCAGTTAAATAATTCGTGCAGGGTAGCAATTTCCCTAAAACTCCAAAAACCACTTGGTCCCCCTCCCTGCAACTGCTCCAAGATTTCCTCCCTGCATGACGTCAATCTGTGCGCACCCTTCCTCCCCGGTGACAGATCTTTGCAATTTACGGCACGCTTTCGTCCTCGTCCCTTGCTAGCGGACACCCGTCAACATTGTGACCCCCGCAGTCCATCTACCTCACCCATCTACCAGTCACATCTACCTCACCAATCTACCAGTCCCATCTACCTCACCAATCTACCAGTCCCATCTACCTCACCAATCTACCAGTCCCATCTACATCACCAATCTACCTCACCAATCCACCAGTCGCCCCATCTACCTCACCAATCTACCAGTCACATCTACCTCACCAATCTACCAGTCACATCTATCTCACCAATCTACCTTTAACAATCTACCAGTCCCATCTACCTCACCAATCTACCAGTCACATCTACCTCACCAATCTACCAGTCACATCTATCTCACCAATCTACCTTTAACAATCTACCAGTCCCATCTACCTCACCAATCTACCAGTCACATCTACCTCACCAATCTACCAGTCACATCTACCTCACTAATCTACCAGTCACATCTACCTCACCAATCTACCCCACCAATCTACCAGTCCCATCTACATCACCAATCTACCAGTCACATCTACCTCACCAATCTACCAGTCCCATCTACCTCACCAATCAACCAGTCACATCTACCTCACCAATCTACCTCATACATCTACCTCACCAATCTACCTCATCCATCTACCTCACCCATCTACCTCACCAATCTATCAATCCCATCTACCTCACCCATCTACCTCACCAATCTATCAATCCCATCTACCTCACCCATCTACATTGCTACATTTATCTAATAAGCAACCGACTGAAAATAAAACGTTCGTATCCTGATTAGAAAGGTGTTTATTTTTGACGTAATCGAAGCTGTTCTTTTCCTAATAGATTTGAAATTTTTTTAAAAACGTAAAAAACCAAGTTTTTTTACTATAAATCCTTTATGTACGAGAAATAACTAAAGGAATGTTCATTATAATACGCAGCGCAAGACTATCCAAGAATACAAAATTCCAGTTGTCCTAAAACATGTTTAATATGATGCGCACTGATCAGGAATATGTTTATAAAAAGTGTTGTCAATAAAATACGCACCTTATTGCGCGACAGAAAGGTCGTTCAATATAATACGCTCCGCGACACTCTATCTAAAAAAATAACATGATATATAGAAATAAATAAAATAATCTAAAAATTCATAAATTTATAACAGTACATGCGATCGATCTGAAATTTTGATATGTCGTTTTTATCATTGGCACGAAACTGCCTGTAAAATTTCAGCTCACTAGCTTACGAGGAAGTGGGTTAAAAATCGATCCAAACTTTTTGCGACAAGCAAACAATCAACCAAACAGAAACCACGAGTTAATATAAAGGATTTTAAAATGGGACGGGGGGGATATTTATCATCCTATTAAAACTATTTTTTAAAGTTTCATTTATTTTAAGTTTCATCTTTTTTAATGACAGCTTTGTATTGAAAAATCATTATTTTTAGAACGACTTGTCAATATTATTTGCTTAACTTATCAATATTTTTTGCATTGACGCATCAATATTGCTTGTATCAACATGTAAGACATATCAATATTATTTGTATCATCTAATTTACAACGTTTGATGGCAGCATCAACACAACATCTCCTCTCTACCCCAGTCACTAGGATTATTACTCCACGTCTCCCCCCCTATCTGGTAAACTTTCAGCCCCAAAGGATTCTACCCCCCCCACACACACACACTCATACAACAGGCCCCTAAAATTATGTCTAGTATACACTCAGACTCCCCCCTCCCAAAATCACACCCTCCTGGTCCCGCCATTTCTCAGTCGTGTTCTAGAGAATCGTACGATTCGAATTACAGGGAGGGAGGGGGGAGGGGATCCTATCGATCTCTGACGTCATCCCCCGACAGTTATGCGTCGCGCTGATCTCACGTCATAGCCTCGGAAACAGACGGACCAACCCCTCGCCGGACACACATACACGGGTTCGCGAGATTCTTCTCCTTGAGTAACCACGTGTCTTTATGCAGGCGTCATATTCCTGCCCCACCCCACCTCATTCTCTACCCACCCCCTTCCGATGTAAACGTGTACGCGGTCTGCTCTGTGTTGAATACGATCCGGTCGGCACTTTGCCTGGCCCCAGGGACCACCACGCTGACTTGTGCAGGCCCCAGGGACCACGTGCGGCTCCAGGGACCACGCTGACTTGTGCTGGCCCCAGGGACCACGCTGACTTGTGCTGGCCCCAGGGACAACGCTGAATTGTGCTGGCCCCAGGGACCACCACGCTGACTTGTGCTGGCCCCAGGGACCACCACGCTGACTTGTGCAGGCCCCAGGGACCACGCTGACTTGTGCTGGCCCCAGGGACCACCACGCTGACTTGTGGTTTATTGCCCTGAGTCCTGAGAACACAAACAAGGCGGTAATACTTTTGAGTAGTGCACATGTTCACACTTTTATAGACGTCAGCTTCTACTCTCATGTCGGTAATCTTGATTTTCTTGCGCTCTCTCTCTCTCTCTCTCTCTCTCTCTCTCTCTCTCTCTCTCTCTCTCTCTCTCCCATACTATCTCTCTCTCTCTCCCTCTCTCTCTCTCCTTCTCTCTCATTCTCTGTCTCTCATAATCTTCTCTCTTTCTGTGTGTTTCTCTCACTTTCCATTACATCTAAATCTCATGTGCCTGTCTCCTTCTCCCTGCATTACTCTAACGTGTTCATTCTCTCACTCTATTTATATAATTCTCTATGACTTTCTAAACTTTCTGAAACATTTTTTCCTCCTCTAGTGAACATTTAACTGCGCAGTATACCTTTCTCTCTCTCTCTCTCTCTCTCTCTCTCTCTCTCTCTCTCTCTCTCTCTCTCTCTCTCTTTCTCTCCCCTATCTCTCTGTTACCTCTCTCTACTCGCTCTTTCTCCTTATCATTCTCTCCCCTCTGGCCCATTCTCTCTCTCTCTCTCTTCTCTCTCTCTCTCTCTCTCTCTCTCTCTCTCTCTCTCTCTCTCTCTCTCTCTCTCTCTCTAAAACCAATACCCCCTCCATTAAATCTTTTCCGTTCATCAGAACCGTCTATAATTCTCCCCATCCCGTTACCTGCCTGCACTGCACTCTTGCTGCAGTCCCAACCCTCTCTGCCATTGTCTATCCATTCTGACATTCATCCATCCTCCATTTATCCATCATTCCATCCACTGGCCACCATCTGTTGTTTTTATTTTTCTTCTAAAAATAGCTCCCTCTCCCCTGAATAAATTAACTTCTGCTATCTCCAGGCGCACAGACTGGTCAGGGTTTGAATAGATTAGTGGGTGGGTGAGGGAGGGGTGTCATTTCATTGATTTCTTCCAAACGACACCCAACACCCCTGACCTACCACACGAGGCGCTCTTCTATTCCTGCCCCCGAAAGTCCGTTTTTAATGCTATTGTCTCAGGAAAATTCCTTACTAAGGGGGCCCTTATTGTTCCCACACACGACACCCCACCCTTACACCTGCTGTGTAATGTATTGTCTCCCTCCAACTGTTTACAACCCTTTACTTCTTCTCGCGGTATCTTTTGATTCACAGCCCTCGCCAGCCTATCGGTTATTGAACCGAAATGACGTCATGTCCTCACAACAAAACGTCAAAGCGGCCGGCTCTAAATATAAAAAACCCTTCACGAGGCTTTAACTTGTAGCGAGGACTTTTAATTAACGTCCCGACAAGGGGCCACTGGTGGCAAACATGTCGGCCGAACCGTTAACTTAATCCTGACATTAGACTTAGAAGGGTTAGGGTAGCCTAGAGGCCTAGCCTATATTTGGCGCCCGTGGCCTAGATTCATTACTATGTACCCCTTTGGGGCCGTCCATAAATGACGTCACACACCTAGGGAGGAGGGGGTCACACATTATGACGATATGTGACGAGATGGATTGGGGGTGTTTAAGCACTGTTACATCACATCAAAGAACTTAAAATATTTGATTTCTAACAATTGATGTAATGACGTTTGAATGGCTCCGCGTGTATTGTAATATTAGAGTGCAGGCTTACACTAAATAAAAACTTAAATGACAATAAAGTGATTTGAAAAATGCTCATTTTCAAATATAAAATACGGCTTTTATTTTTATTTTATTGCGCAAAGCTTAATGACGTCCAATTTGAAGGGGAATTTAAAAACGGGGGAGGGGGGCTATTTCGTGATAAGGGGGAGGAGGGAAATTGTTCAAAATCGCGTGACGTCATTTATGGGCGGCCCCCTTTAAAAAAAACTTATTTTCATCCTTAAATGTATAATAAATTTTAATTTTCTGGTCCCTTGCATCATCTATCGCCAGGATAATCTCTCCTCCCTCACCCCCATTGGGACTTTACTTGACCGCCCACCTACTAGCTAGCTATACTCTAACAAGTATTTATGGTCTGGGGGTTGGGGGGGCTGTCTATCAGAGGCTCCCTCATCACCCCTAGCACCTCAACCCTAACACCTTGCACCCCGACTCAATCAAACATTAGCTGAGCCGGTAGATTGATTATTTGTGGTCTAAAGATGTCTGACATGATTATAGCTAATAACGGGGGTTGGGGGGGGGGCGGGCGTTGTTCTATAATGAGTCAATTAGGTTTGTTCGTGCCCTTCTATCACTTTTCTTTCTTCTCTCTCTCTCTCTCTCTAGCTTTTGTTTCATCTCTCTCTCTCTCTCTCTCTCTCTCTCTCTCTCTCTCTCTCTCTCTCTCTCTCTCTCTCTCTCTCTCTCGCCCTTCTTTCTTCTCTCTCTCCTATACACACCTTTTCCTATTTCTTCACATTTGGTATCTCTTTTCAGATGTCACTCTTGTTGGACTTATCTCTCGCTCTCCCCACTCCTATCTTTCGCTCTTTTCCTCCTCTCTCTTTCTCTCTCTCCCCACCCCCTTCTTTAGCTCTTACTCTCTCTCTCTCTCTCTCTTTCTCTCTCTCTCTTTCTCTGTTTCCCCACCCCTTTCTTTAGCTCTTCCCCCCCTCTCTCTCTCTTTCTCTCTCTCCACCCCTTTGTTTAGCTCTTCTCCCCCCTCTCTCTCTCTCTTTCTCTTTCTCTCTCTCTATTTTGCTCTCCTATTTCTCAACCACCCTCATACAAATAGTCGTTTTTTGTCTCTCTCTCTGTCTTCTCTTTCCATCTTTCTCCCTTTATCGCTCATATTTTTCCTTTTTTATCATCTCCTCTCATTTTTTCTCTCACTTAATCCTGTCTATTTCTACTTTTTCTTACAACTCATGTATTTTTTGGTTTATTCTCCAATAACCCGTCTTTTCCCCTCTATCCTCTCGTTTAACCTATATCTTCTCTTTTCCCCTCTATCTTCTCTTTTCCCCTCTATCTTCTCTTTTCCCCTCTATCTTCTCTTTTCCCCTCGGCCTCCTCTTTTCCCCTCGATCTTCTCTTTTACCCTCTATCTTTTCTTTTACCCTCTATCTTCTATTTTCTCCTCTATCTTCTCTTTTCCACTCGATCTTCTCTTTTCCCTTCTATCTTCTCTTTTCCACTCGATCTTCTCTTTTCCCTTCTATCTTCTCTTTTCTTCTCGTTTCCCATTTATCTAACTTATTTTCTCTCTTCACAGTTTCCAATTTATTTAACTCATCTCCAAATTTCCTCTCTAACTTCTCTTCTGTCCGTTTAATTTCCTCTCCATCTAACTTCTTTTCTCTTCTTCCAGATTCCCCTCTATCTAATTTCTTTTCTCACCGTTCAGTTTTCCCTCTTTTTTCTATTCTCTACTTCTGGCTTCCTCTCGAAATTCTCATCTGTTCATTTAGTTGACTTTCCGTCTGTTATTCTTAATTAATTGTAAAAAAGAACATCTTCAATTTACCAGGCGAAACCAGCTGTTGTCATATTTTTATGTAGATTGGCTATGGGCCTTATTAGTCTTATGATTCTAGTAAAAACGTCATATTATGCCCATTGTTAAAGAACGTCATATTATGCCGGTGTTAAGAATGTCATATTATGCGCGTGTTAAGAACGTCATATTATGCCGGTGTTAAGAACGTCATATTATGCCGGTGTTAAGAACGTCATATTATGCCGGTGTTAAGAATGTCATATTATGCCGGTGTTAATAATGTCATATTATGCACGTGTTAAGAACGTCATATTATGCCGGTGTTAAGAAAGTCATATTACGCCCGTATTAAGAATGTCATATTATGCCGGTGTTAAGAATGTCATAATATGCCCTTGTTAAAGAACGTCATAATATGCCCTTGTTAAAGAACGTCATATTATGCGCGTGTTGAGAACGTCATATTAAGCCGATGCCATATAACTAGCCCACGTTTAACGTCATGTACGAGGCTTGTTTGGATGATACACCTTGGTCAGATTATGAAGACCTGCCACTCATCGCGGGAACTAACGGAAGAAAGTGTTTGACAAGATCATCAGGTGATGTATTTTGGATTTTTAGCCGCTATCCGCGTGTCTTGTCCGTGTCTTGTACATGAGTCTTGTCCATGTGTCTTGTCCGTGTGTCTTGTCCACGTGTCTTGTCCGTGTGTCTTGTACGTGTGTCTCGTCCGTGTGTCTTGTACGTGTGTCTCGTCCGTGTGTCTTGTCCGTGTGTCTTGTCCATGTGTCTTGTACGTGTGTCTCGTCCGTTTGTCTCGTCCGTGTGTCTCGTCCGTGTGTCTTGTTCTCTAAACACACAATAACTTTTGGATACCTTTTAACCTATACACACCGTTTTTTCCCCAAGCCAAAACACCTCTATTGTCCTTTTAAAAGATACCCGTAAACAAAAATATGTGAATTTTTTTTTGTTGGTGTGAAAGGATCCGAAATAACATCAACTGGAAATGATCAGCCAGTGAAAGTTTTTGGAGCAAGGAATGGATAAAACGGATAAAGAGCTTGATCATTTTTTTTTACATTGGATAAAAGCAAAAATGAAATCTAAAACTGAAACACAATGCTCTTTGTTGGTTCTGGACGGTTTTAAAACACGACAGAAAACATGGAGCAGAGTATGAGTCTGATTTTGGTGCAGATATTTGACCGACGACGCGCAGCAGATTAGAATCAACGCGCAGCAAATGTAAAATACTGCACAAAAAATGGATGCTTCGCAACTTCGCACACGGACCGACTGCTAGGAAACTCATAAAGAGATAATAAGTATACTGAAAATAAAGTGATAACGCATATAGCGCAGTAACCAACAAGCAACTGGACACACATCGATTTACATAAAAAATATTAACACACATATTTATCAATTCATTCAATGTAAAAGACGTATAACCTAAATACAATGTATTATGACATTACAGTGGACCTAAGCTACGTTTATCATTTAAAGAAGTGTTTGATTTTAGTTTAATTAATTTGCCAAGTAAAGTTTGAAGAAGTGTGTTTTTAGTGCAGTCTTAAGGGCAACAGATACCAACACTCGTATGTTTCCAGCGAGCGCCATGTGTCAGTGTCAGTGTCAGTGCGTGTGAATGAAGCAAGGCAAAAACAACAGGGCTCTCGGCATTTAACAGTTATTTATTACCAATGAAGTGAGGCCCTACCAATTACTTCAAGAGCCCTTTACTTAAAGCACCATCCCTCGTAACGGCCTCTACAGATGTGGCTGTCTCGTGCACCCACTGTGACCACGATATGACCAGTCCATCCATCTGCGCTGTGACCTCAATATCGGACGGACGTAAACCACGGGCGATGGACCTTGTACAAACACCGTGAGGCTCGATATCCATTTTCTAAAATAAAAATAGAGTAGTGTCCAACCTTTTCGTTAAATCAACAGAGTTCTTCAAGTAAAAAAATAATCGATTACTGCCGTACGTCTCCTGCTTCTGGTCTAAATATAGCTCTCACGTGACAGGCACGTCACTACGGTCCCCATTCCCCCCATATACAAGACGACAATGAACCATTAGGTCTTCCAACTCACGGGATAAATAAAGACTCGAATCTCGATTTGCATCGCCGGGAATCTGTGATTAACGCCATAAATAATCGAGCGCTGGTCCCGGTGGCGGGGCGGTATCGATATGGTTTGCGTTACAAGGGGCGCATAAATAGCCGGGCGTCACTCAGCTACAGGGTTGTCCTCCCCTTTCAGTTCTTGAGCCCTTGTCAGGGTTGTCCTCCCCTTTCAGTTCTTGAGTCCTTGTCAGGGTTGTCCTCCCCTTTCAGTTCTTGAGTCCTTGTCAGGGTTGTCCTCCCCTTTCAGTTCTTGAGTCCTTGTCAGGGTTGTCCTTCCCCTTTCAGTTCTTGAGTCCTTGTCAGGGTTGTCCTCTCCTCCCCATTTCAGTTCTTGAGTCCTTGTCAGGGTTGTCCTCCCCTTGCAGTTCTTGAGTCCTTGTCAGGGTTGTCCTCCCCTTTCAGTTCTTGAGTCCTTGTCAGGGTTGTCCTCCTCTTGCAGTTCTTGAGTCATTGTGTTCGTCAACTCATACAGACATAGCAATGAGTTTAAAATGTTTAAAAGAGATATTTCTATTTCTTATCATTGACATCTCTAGTCTGATCAACAAAGTATTCACGAGGCAAACAACAACAAAAACGTGTGATTTAGTATACTGAATAGAAATGTTAATGATCAGAGGCGTCATTAGTGGATGCGGTTGGTAACGACCGCACAGGGAGACACCCTAATAAGGGGTGACATCATCACAGGGAGTGACACCATCACAGGGAGTGACACCATCACAGGGAGTGACACCATCACAGGGAGTGACACCATCACAGGGAGTGACACCATCACAGGGAGTGACACCATCACAGTGAGTGACACCATCACAGGGAGTGACACCATCACAGGGAGACACCCTAATAAGGGGTGACACCATCACAGGGAGTGACACCATCACAGGGAGTGACACCATCACAGGGAGTAACACCATCACAGGTAGTGACACCATCACAGGGAGTGACACCAAAAGGTAAAACTATGTATGATTCCTTTTTTTGACACTGGCAGACTCGGAGGATGTCTAAGGGGTAAGTCGTGAGGGGATAACAACATGATCTACCGGGAGTTTTTCCCGGGGGCCAAGTCCCTGAGTCTACCCAGCTCTGAAGGGGTACCTGACACTAGTTATGGGAACAAACGCGGCTGGGAATAGCGTCACTAGTCAATATGTTTTTATAAGAACGTATGACGCAATAATCTTCTGTATAGTTGGTGCATACTGTTAAAAATAAATTATAAGAAATTTTTTTTAATCGTATCAATTTTTCTAAAATTATCTAACAACTTTTGTTAACAAACCAATCGAAAGAGTCGTCTGTTGTGTTATAGGTGCGACCGAAATTTGGTTTCCTTTTCGGCA
Source organism: Ampullaceana balthica (assembly GCA_944989445.1). Classification (NCBI taxonomy): domain Eukaryota; kingdom Metazoa; phylum Mollusca; class Gastropoda; family Lymnaeidae; genus Ampullaceana; species Ampullaceana balthica. The sequence goes on from CALYLW010000369.1 coordinate 61,021, forward strand.
CCAAAAGTTACCTCGGAAAACCCTCGGCCAATGGGCATCGTCGATTTTAGGGCTTGGTTCACACGTGAGATGTGCTTTATTTTTCGGCAGAAGATCCGTCCATTTACTCACAACATCAATCATACAATGATTATCCTTGAAATACTGAAGACAAACTGTTATTGTCACATGCGCGTTGTTCCAAATGCCATGCTATGATTTTTTTTAATGTTTTCATAATTCTTCTTTGTACAGTCGGACCTCTCTAAGTCGAACTCAAAGGGACCCGAAAAAAAAATCAAGTTTGGGAGAATGGCTTAATAGGCGCAGATTAACCAAGGAAAATATTGATATTGAGAGGGGGAGAGGAAACATCCATAACTAGCAAGAAGACTTGACAGGAAGGAGAGGCGGTGTCTGATGTTTCATATGAAAAGAAGCCAACTTAGCTTTGAAATACCGACACCACTGAGAAACCCCCTCCCCCCACACTTGACTCCCTCCACAGTGAGGTGGGGGGATACGATTTTTCCTTTTACCCAAACGCCTTGAAAAATTCGACGTACGGAGGCTGGAAACCAAAAATCTTCGAGTTAAGGAATCTTAAATACATTAGTCTTATGGAATTAGGCCGGGACCCAGTGGCGTAGCGAGGGGGGGGCAGGGGTGAAAATGCCCCGGGCTGCACTTTGCCAGGGGCGGCAAATTCCTAGTCGTTAATTAGTTTCTTAAAATGAAAATTTTAAAAGAAAGAGGTATTTTTTTAAAATCGAAATTAAAGAAAAGCCAAATAAGAAATTAATAAAGGAAATAAAGGAACTATCCAAAAGCATGTGAACAGCCAAATTTTCAAACTCCTTATTGGATATAAATTCTTCTGATACTAATACCACTTGAATTTTTTTTAAAAAGGCTTATCTAAAATTATTTTAATGAACAATTAATGACGATCAATTAAGAATACACCAAAATGTTCTAATTTATTGCTATTTTCGCTATTGGCTGAAAACATTGAAACATGAACGATTGAGCCATGAGGAAAAACCTAAAACCCTAATTTCATTAAAGAAATGAAGCCTTTATTTTTAACATAAAAATATATAGTGTTCTTATTATTACTTTCTAAGTATTTTTTTTTACTTTACAGCATAAACATATTTTTTCGGGGAGGGGCGGCACATACCCACGCTACGACGCTGCCGGGACCTAACAAGTAATTCGATAAAGGGAGGTTTTCGACTTAGGAAAGTTCGACTTAGCGAGGTCCGACTGTATTTGCACAATCGAACGCGCTAGATATCGTCACCTCTCCATACACACGCAACATTTAATTTACTATCTTCAAAACAAAAGGAAACCTCAATCCAAAAAAACGTGGGGGAAAAACCCATTAATTAAATCCTTTTCGTGCTGCTCTATTTTCACATGATAAGTGCATCTTTCCCTACTTCACATTTATATATTTCTACCTTTCGACGCTATAATCACGTCATCATAATATGTGCACATCTCACTGCTTAAAATTTATATATTTAACCCTGTGACGCTTTAATCACGTCACCAATTAAGTCCGCGCGGCTGGAGTTTCTGGAAGATAGCAGTCGGGAGAGCGTGCGTTCTTGCATGATTGGCCAGGTCAGATGTTACAATGGCCGTGACTTGAGATTGCGGGTCGTAGAACTTAGCTTAAAGAAAATGTTGTTTTTGTCTTGTTCATCAGGGGATCACTGGCTTTGTTTGAAATGTGCCAACATCGATCATACGCCATTGGCTTCTTTGTTTATCTGGTTAAAGCAATCAGGTTGTTATGAATTATATTAAATGACGCAGTTATTTGTTTTGTTAAGATTGTTTGTCTTTTTCTTCCTTTTATTATTGTTTAAATCTTTTTATTGATTTATTTAATATTATTATTAGGGCTGGTACTGATTTTAAAAAATTTGCTCAAATAATCGGTAAAAAATTAATCGATTAATCGATTGATTTCGATTAATTATATTTAAATAACGCATATATAGATCCCGTTAAGTCATGATTCATTATGTCGCGAAATCGGTTAAGTCGCGGTAATTCCATACCTCTCCAGTTTTGTGACGTAACACACCAAATTCGTTCCAGAAGAAATAGTATAAATCGCGTGTTTTGAGTGCAGTTGGAGGGGCCGAGAGTCATGGGTTCGAATCTCCGTGAAGGCAGGGATTTGTTTCCGGGGTCAAGGGTGTCCCTGAGTCCACCCATCTCCGAATGGGTACTTGACACTAGTTAGGGAAACAGAGGCGGCTGGAAATAGCCTGGAACCCTAATAGCCGTGGCATGTGAACGTTGTTTCACTTGCCAATACGTTCTTACCAGAACGTAGGACGCATTAATCTTCTGTATAGAAGGAGCGTATGTAATATATAAGACATAGTACAAGTTGACTGTAAGTTTAATTGTTTACTATATTGTAATAATATTACCCAGCTGTCTGTTGTTGAGATTGTTTACTATTAATCAACAATTTCTAGAGAGCGCCAATGACATAAGAAAAAGAAAAGTTCTTTAACTTATAAAAAATCGAGAGAAAATCGTCCAAAAGCAATATGGTGATGGCCCTCAGAGGCCGTAAGTTATTACCAGTAAGAATTAAACCACTTGGGTTGGAGGTTAATGGCGGGAAAAGGATCAGCAGACGATGAATTATGCAAGTGAAACAATCGACGAAAAACAAGATGGCGGCCTGTGGTGAGAGGCTGATTGGAAGCGCTAGTGAAACGAAGTAGGAGTACATTGATAGAATCTTGACATTTTTCGGCAAGTTGACTTTTAAGGGGATATGAAATTGACGTATTGGCAATGTCATCAACTAACCATCAAACCGTATAACCAAACTTCAAGTTTCCACGGTTAAAAATGTCGCATGTCACATATATATCCTTGATTTGGTTGAATTCGTAAAGCATTGCCCTTTAACAGTGAAATTATGATGCTATAGATAGTTAGTTATCAATCCAACATATGCACCGAGAAATGTTCAATGATGAATAGTTTTCAGAACGCCGGATATGAGCAGATCAAGGAGGGTTTGTGTACACGATGTTGTTTCACTTGTACACGATGTTGTTTCACTTGTACACGACTACTTTCTGTACTACCTGCTGCGTTTTTTATGGCTATGACACCATTTTGTATATAATCTCTATTTGCCTTTAAAATATTGTTTCGAGGTTTCCCATTTGTCCTCCGACAATAAATTCACGAGTTTTAAGTTGAAAGCCATCAAATCTGTTTTCATATAATGTTCAAATTATTGAACAGAAATATAACATGAGATATTATCATTTCAAAATTATTTTCCCAGCAAATTATTAAATCCGTAACATTACAGTTTTTTGTCAGTTCTAACTGAAGCTCCTGTTATTGTCGCATTTAATCAAACAAATATCCCAACAACATACAATGGTCAAATCCAATGACCTCCAAGCAGCTTACTTGACCTCCAAACGGCTTAAACGTGCTTTAAAAAAAACACAGAAAGATGAAGCTAAGAAAAATTAAATTAGAATTGTCGGCCCTGACGTGACAACTACTTAAAACCGAACCACTCTTTGGACGGAAATACAATAATTTATGAGAGCTGTCATAACTAGTGGCACGACTGGGACCCTCGAGACTTCCTCGTGTGGTGCATGGTTTACCGAGTAATTAACACCAGACACCCCTGGGATTAAATTGTTTTCGATTACTTTTTTTTTGTCCACGAGTCACAAAATTGCCTTGTCCGTCAACAAAAAAATTTCGTAAAATTAGGTGAGATTTTGCCGAGGGAATAAACGTTACGAGAAGACCATACGAAAGATTGAGAGAAAAGACCAATTTTGTAGGTACAAAGTTCTAATATGAGTTGAGGGAGAAGATTGTATAAAAGAAAGAAAGATTATCACACACACACACACATACACACACACACAAACACACACAACACTTCGAAAGATTAGCAAAGATGGAACAACTTTATCAGCGTATGGAAATTGTATCAGGGAAAGGAACAGTTAACACACACACACACACACACACACACACACACACACACACACACACACGAACCCGCCTATTCCCTCGCTCACGTCCACTCACACGCGCGTTCAGTCTGTAACGTTTCAGTGGTCATCTTGGGCGGTAGTCGAGTCAGATGAAATATATTTTTTATTATTTACATGTACACGAAGAGTGTGTGCTGATTGTTCCAAATGTTATTATTTGAAGAATCTGCTGATTTTCTAAACATTTCTTTTATCCTAGAGTGGACAAAAAGGACATCTTAGACTTAAACGCCAGGCAGAATATTTATGTTTAACATTATCTTAAACCTCTTTGTAACCTATTTGGGTGCAAGTTTGTGAAATCTGGTATTTTGAAAAAATCCATCTTCGTTTCTCCCTAAAAAATTTAATCTGATGACTGGACCTGGTCTTGACAAGAATACTTGACCAGGACACCTGACCAGTACACTTGACAAGGATACTTGACCAGGACACTTTACTAGGTCACTTGACCAGGACACTTTTCTAGGTCACTTGACAGGACACTTACCCAGGACACTTAACCAGGAAACTTGACCAGGACACTTGACTAGGACACTTGACCAGGACACTTGACCAGGACACTTGACCAGGACACTTGACCAGGACACTTGACCAAGACACTTGACCAGGACACTTGACCAGGACACTTGACCAGAACACTAGACAGGACACTTGACCTGGACAATTGACCAGGGCACTTGACCAGGACACTAGACAGGACACTTGACCAGAACACTAGACAGGACACTTGACCGGACAATTGACCAGGGCACTTGACCAGGACACTAGACAGGACACTTGACCAGGACACTAGACAGGACACTTGACCGGACAATTGACCAGGACAATTGACCAGGACACTAAAATGACCCAAAATGTCTTTACGTTTATTTTGTATGTTCTATAAGAAAGGGGGTGGGGTCGAATGTTCTTTTCACTGTCCCATTTTCATCCAGTTATGAGCTTTTCGAACAGAAAAATGAATATACCGATATATGATGAGCGTTTTTTTATTATTTATTCAATTCCAATTTTCTCTTCTGTTTCTACTTTTTCCCCCTAATGCGGCGGTGGTTTGGTTGCTGGGAATAGAAATGTTGGCTTGCAATCCATTAGCCTTGTAAATACAGTTTTCTTGTATCGCTATATTTTAAAAATAAAATTAAATCTCGTAATTACCTTTTGTTTAAAATTCTAACGGGGATGAGGGGGAATTGAGCGGGAGTTTTATTTTTCTCCCCCCCCCCTTTTCCAGACGTTGCATTAATTTTATCTCAAATCAATGACGTGGCATTCAGGAGTTCATCTGTGTATCTGGCCTGTGACAGGTCAACACGATTTGACCATCTCAGCTGGACAATCGCTGTCCTCTATCACAGTGCTTCTCAAACTTTTTAGAATGGCGGACCGGCAGGAATTTTTTCCATTGCATCAGGGGCCGGTGCACTATTTTCCCTGCACTGAAAATTTGTTCTGTCCTTTTTTTTGAGAACATCTGCGGACCGGCAGCGGATGGCCCACGGACCGGCACAGGTCCGCGGACCACCACTTTGAGAAGCACTGCTCTATCACGTTCTAATTGTTATACGGAAATAATTTCCTAATGTTGTATGCCAACAATTCTTCCTAACTGTAGCATCCCAAAAGTTTTTTTAAAAATTGTTGTATCCTAACAATTCTTCCTCATTGTTGTATACTAACAGTTTTTTTTCCTAATTGCTGTATCCCAACAGTTCTTCCAAATTGTTGCATACCAACAGTTCTTCCAAATTGTTGTATCCTAGCAGTTCTTCCTAATTGTTCTAACCCAACAGTCATATATCGATTATACTCCTCTAACGTTCTGTCCTATTAGCAGTATCCATTATTTCGGGATGTGCCTATGTGTAAGTCATCTATATTATTCGATATCGATAAATATGCTGCAGGGAATAAAACTGAACATTAATCTATTATATTAAGTTCATATCGCATTAGCTACGTAACAACTATTCAGTCCAACTATGTTTCATACAATAAAGGGTATTTAATTATGTTTTCTACAATAAAGGGTATTTAATTATGTTTCATACAATAATGGGTATTTAACGTAATGAATTGGAACAATTTCAAAGATCAGAACGTACTCATTAATTGGATATTAAGGCACAACAAATCCACTGGACAGCGAGGCACAAATCCACTGGATAACGAGGCACAAATCCACTGGACATCGAGACACAAATCCACTGGACATCGAGACACAAATCCACTGGACATCGAGACACAAATCCACTGGACGATAAGACAAAAATCCACTGGACATCGAGACGCAAATCCACTGAACATTGAGACACAAACAACTGGACCTTACTCTCAACACCACTGAACCACACGCACGCCCACAGGACATCCTCGCCTCGAAAGATCATGTGACCCAAGATGATCTTTCAATCGCTAATCCCCCTTGGGTTTCAGCTTCAATCCTTTAATCCCTAATCTCATTGGAAGTCTGGCTGTAATCCCGTGGTGCCGAATCCATCCCGAGGCTCAAAAAACATCTTCTCTTCTTTTGTATACACCGCGTTAATTATCTTCTAAAAAAACTCACAGAGAGTAAAAATTAAAAAATTAACAATTTTAGAATGGATTATTTACAAAGATTTTGTTTTTATTGATTTGGGGAAAGATGGGTGAGGATAGGGTCGTGCCGTGGAAACCCTGTTTTCGGTTTGAAGCAGCAACATGTCTTCACCGAAGGACGATTTTTATGATTGTGAAAAACAAAGATGTTATTAAATGGGCAAATGTTGCGGTGGGAGTGAAATCGATTACAAGACAAAGATCAGGAACATTGGAGCATGTTGAAAAGCTTGCTTTTATTCTGGGTAACACAAAAAAAAACCATGGAAAACAAATGTCCAAGTTCTTTTTATTCATGTATTTTAGTGTTAAGCTGCGTTAAAATTATTTTATACAACCGCGTCAATAAATGTTTATGTAAATAACCATATTATTTTTTTTTCATAGGAATGAATTAATCATCTTCCCATAATTTATTTGTAGTGGTAAAAATACGTTTTATATGCGTCTTGTTTTGTATACGTCAAAGGGTCTGGAACGTATTAAAGACGTATACCGAGGTACAACTGTATTTACCATCCACAATCACCGTAAGATGTACAATCTATAAACACATGCAGTAAGATGTACCATTCAAAATACTGTGATTGTAAGATGTGCCATTCACACATACTGTGATTATAAGATGTACCATTCACAAATACTGTGATTGTAAGTGTAAGATGTACCATTCACAAATACTGTGATTGTAAGATGTACCATTCACAAATACTGTGATTGTAAGATGTACCATTCACAAATACTGTCATTGTAAGATGTACCATTCACAAATACTGTGATTGTAAGATGTACCATTCACAAATACTGTGATTGTAAGATGTATCATTCACAAATACTGTCATTGTAAGATGTAACATTCACAAATACTGTGATTGTAAGATGTACCATTACCAAACTCAGAAATATGTACCATTTAGAATTATCACAAGATTTAACATTCACAAACACTTTCAACATTACTATATTAATAACCACGCGCAAGTAACGCACACATACACAAACACACACACAAACACACACACACACACACACACACACACACACACACACACAAACACACACGTTAGTTTGATCCTTTCACTTGTTAACCACGTCTCTAAAAGAACAACACTCGTGAACAAGATGCTCTCAGTGGATGAGGCGGAGACAAGTTGAAACGGCCGATGAATCAGCTGCCGGTCCGGACAAACGAAGGCGTCCACTTCCTGCCTTGCCTCCGGGGAAAGGGAAACCCGCCAAGCGGATGACAGGCAACAGGCGTTAGCTATGCAACAGCAACATCTTTCTTTTTCAAAATACTTGTTATGTTCTATCAGCGATTTAAGCTTCTCCGTGTGCTTTAAGAAAAAGTGTTCGCTGATTTATTTTTTTAAAAAGATACCACGTGATCAAGGCGTTTCTGGTGTAAAGATACCACGTGATCTAGGCGTTTCTGGTGTAAAGATACCACGTGATCTCGGTGTTTCGGGTGTATGAAGCTACATTTACATTTGTTTCACATCTCAAGTTACATTTGTTTCACAGCTCAAGTTACATTTATTTCACGGCTAAAATTACGTTTGTCTCACAGCTCAAGTTACATTTGTTTCACAGCCAAAGTTGCATTTGTTTCACAGCCAAAGTTACATTTATTTCACGGCTAAAATTACATTTGTTTCACAGCTGCAGGGCACGCAATGAATTTCTGCACACCTCAGTCCCATTGGGACCAGTAAGGGGCGTTAATTTCATATCCCATGTTAAGGAAGTTTTCTCTTCAACGAAACAATTTTTAAAAAAACTATCAACGTACACACAAACTGGAACAACATAAAGTCTCATATCACTATCTTCACACTTGGAAACTTAGGACAATTAATTCTAACTTGCAAATACAGCGCACAGATAATAAACACAAGCCTCTGACATTTTGGGTCGAGGATAATTTTTAAAAAAAAAGTTAGCCAGTATTCTTTGCCAGGGTTACGCAACAACTTCCCAGAGTTTAATGGCGCTCGGATGAATGGTCTGGTAAGACGTTAAGGACAAACAGATGTACATTAAGTTTTATATATATATATAAGATGATCTTAGGTTTTGAGACGACAATTTATGTGACAGAAAGACAAACAGGCATAGAAAAGGTGAGACAGAGGGACATAGAGAGCGAGGAATCAGGCATAAAGACTGAGGAAGAGAAAGTCAGACAGACGGATTGAGAGAGAGTGGGGGGAGAAAGAGGGGGATCCAGCTGAGTAAGAGAAAGTCTGAGAGAGAGAGAGAGAGAGAGAGAGAGAGAGAGAGAGAGAGAGAGAGAGAGAGAGAGAGAGAGAGAGAGAGAGAGAGAGGGAGGGAGATCTTGGCCCTGTTGAAGTGTTAGATAAAAATAGAAAGGCAGAGAGTGAAGGCAGAGAGAAAGTCGGATAAACCGACAGGCAGTGAGAGAGTGATAGAGAGAGGGAGGTTGGAAAAAAATTCAGACTGAGAGAAAAAGAGAGATGTGAATCTCATGAAGATCCATTTGATAATATGATGGCAAATACCGAGGAGATGAATTCAGCTTTGTTCGACATTATTTCTCTTTTATTCCCATTTGAATTCCATTGTTGGCCGCTCTTAACAAATATCGATATATTTCAATGTAACTCATAGGTTATGATCACTCTGTTTTTAAACTAGACCGCAAGTCACTATATTTAACTACAATAGTTTAAAATATATATATTAAAGACTAGATATGAGAATTTAAAACTAGTCCTGTTTAGCCTATTTAAAACTTGCCAGTGGTCAGTATTTAAAACTTGACCAGTGAAGGTAAAATTAGACCGATGATCAGGTTATAAAATTAGACCATTGTTCATTGTTTACTAGTAGAACAGTGACCATTGTGTACTTGTAGACCAGTGGTCAAAGGTCATTGTGTACTAGTAGACCAGTAGCCATTGGTCATTGTGTACTAGCAGACCAGTGACCATTTGTCATTGTGTACTAGTAGACCAGTGACCATTTGTCATTGTGTACTAGTAGACCAGTGGCCATTGTGTACTAGTAGACCAGTGACCATTGTGTACTAGTAGACCAGTGACCATTGTGTACTAGTAGACCAGTGGCCATTGGTCATTGTGTACTACTAGAACAGTGACCATTTGTCATTGTTTACTATAGTAGACCAGTGGCCATTGTGTACTAGGAGACCAGTGGCCATTGTGTACTAGTAGACCATTGACCATTGTGTACTAGTAGACCAGTGGCCGTTGTGTACTAGTAGACCAGTGACCATTTGTCATTGTGTACTAGTAGACCAGTGGCCATTGTGTACTAGGAGACCAGTGGTCATTGTGTACTAGGAGACCAGTGGCCATTGTGTACTAGTAGACCAGTGGCCATTGTGTACTAGTAGACCAGTGACCATTGTGTACTAGTAGACCAGTGACCATTGTGTACTAGTAGACTAGTGACCATTTGTCATTGTGCAATAGTAGACCAGTGACCATTGTGCAATAGTAGACCAGTGACCATTGTGTACTAGTAGACCAGTGACCTTTGTGTACTAGTAGACCAGTGACCTTTGTGTACTAGTAGACCATTGACCATTGTGTACTAGTAGACCAGTGACCATTGTGTACTAGTAGACTAGTGACCATTTGTCATTGTGCAATAGTAGACCAGTGACCATTGTGCAATAGTAGACCAGTGACCATTGTGTTCTAGTAGACCAGTGACCTTTGTGTACTAGTAGACCAGTGACCTTTGTGTACTAGTAGACCATTGACCATTGTGTACTAGTAGACCAGTGGCCGTTGTGTACTAGTAGACTAGTGACCATTTGTCATTGTGTACTAGTAGACCAGTGACCATTTGTCATTGTGTACTAGTAGACCAGTGGCCATTGTGTACTAGGAGACCAGTGGCCATTGTGTACTAGTAGACCAGTGGCCATTGTGTACTAGTAGACCAGTGACCTTTGTGTACTAGTAGACCAGTGGCCATTGTGTACTAGTAGACCAGTGGCCTATTGTGTACTAGTAGACCAGTGACCATTGTGTACTAGTAGACCAGTGACCTTTGTGTACTAGTAGACCAGTGACCATTGTGTACTAGCAGACCAGTGACCATTGTGTACTAGTAGACCAGTGACCTTTGTGTACTAGTAGACCAGTGACCATTGTGTACTAGTAGACCAGTGGCCATTGGTCATTGTGTACTAGTAGCCCAGTGGCCATTGGTCATTGTGTACTAGCAGACCAGTGGCCATTGGTCATTGTGTACTAGTAGACCAGTGGCCATTGGTCATTGTGTACTAGTAGCCCAGTGACCATTGGTCATTGTGTACTAGTAGTCCAGTGGCCACTCTGTAAACAAGACCTCATGAAACAAAACAAGTGGCCAGTACATTCAACGAATAAAGCCAAATGATGAGTCAGTCAATAGTACTAGACTTATGGCCCATAAATAAAAGCTATACAAGAGACCAGTATACCCGTGGTCAGTAATCCAACTAAGGGACCAGAGAACAGTAACGGAAACAAGACCAGTGGTCACTCAATGGAAACATGACCAGTTGTTTGGACAATGCCAAAGTGTTACCGATTGATTTTACAAGAAGTCAATAAAGGGACGACACCCTTGTGACAACATTGGTTAGTCCCTGTACACCCACCAGTAGTGTCCCCTGTCCACCCGTCCGTAGTGTCCCCTGTCCACCCGCCAGTAGTGTCCCCTGTCCACCAGTAGTGTCCCCTGTCCACTAGTAGTGTCCCCTGTCCACCAGTAGTGTCCCCTGTCCACCAGTAGTGTCCCCTGTCCACCAGTAGTGTCCCCTGTCCACCCAAAGGCAGTAGTGTCCCCTGTCCACCAGTAGTGTCCACTGTCCACCCGCCAGTAGAGCCCCTTGTCCACCGGTTGTCAATCAATATTCAGTAGACAAGACAGAACCATCCCACTGAGCACAATGAATGGGGTTAGGCTGGCGATCATGTTGGACTCTGTGGTTTGTTTTGAACAGATTGGAGATCAAAGACCTGGGTGGAAGCAAGCGTCCGATGTGTTTACGCCCTGCTGTCTAACTAAGAGGTGGAGAATACCGCAGAGCAAAGGGGAGCTAAGAGGTCCAACTATCGGTACCTTAAGGGAGCTTAGAGGTGTAACTATCTGAAGCTCAGGGGGAGCTAAGAGGTGTACGAGTAACTATCAGGGGGAACTTTTTGTCGTAACATTTGCGAAGCTCGGTGGTGCTAAAAAGTGCAGTTATCGAGAAGCTTGGGAAGAGCAGAGAGATGCAACCACCGCAGTGCGTCGAGAGAGCCAAGAGATCCAAATATCACAGAGTTTCGAGAGAGCCAAGAGATGCAAATATCACAGAGCTTCGAGAGAGCCAAGAAATGCAAATATCACAGAGCTTCGAGAGAGCCAAGAGATGCAAATATCACAGAGCTTCGAGAGAGCCAAGAGATGCAAATATCACAGAGCTTCGAGAGAGCCAAGAGATGCAAATATCAGAGAGCTTCGAAAGAGCCAAGAGATGCAAACATCACAGAGCTTCGAGAGAGCCAAGAGATGCAAACATCACAAAGCTTCGAGAGAGCCAATAGATGCAAACATCACAGAGCTTTGAGAGAGATTAAAGATACAACTATTAAAAAACGTGGAAAGAGCCAAGAGATATAACTATCATGGAGCTTGGAGAGAGCTTAGAGATACAACTATCATGGAGCTTGGAGAGAGCTTAGAGATACAACTATCACAGAACTTGGAGAGAGGTAAGAGATTCAACTATCATGTAGCTGGGGGGGGGGTGGGAGAGCTTCAGCCGATGTCTTAAATAATGTTTAGAGGATGAAATGGGAATACTTAATTGATAAAGTGTAAATTAATTATTTTTAAAAAATATATAATGTCTGGAGATGTTGGTAATTGAAAAAGCAAACAGAAAAACATGAAAGAAATATTCATAACGAATCTGAAATAGTAAAATATCGTACGTAGTAAAACATCTATAACAGGTTCAAAGACATGTTTTACAACAATAGATTTAAAACATTATCATTATCACAGCTTCAGTTCTTCCATAGTAAACTGTCACGTGGGTTAAGAAATGCTGATGTTATAATATATGTTATAATCATAAAAGTGGTAATAATTTATGGTGTTACGTTGGTGAAATATTTGATGTTACGCGGGTAATAATCTTCGGTATAACAGGGGTAGTGGTCTAAGATGTAACAGTGGTAGTGGTCTAAGATGTAACAGGGGTAGTGGTCTAAGATGTAACAGTGGTAGTGGTCTAAGATGTAACAGTGGTAGTGGTCTAAGATGTAACAGTGGTAGTGGTCTAAGATGTAACAGTGGTAGTGGTCTAAGATGTAACAGTGGTAGTGGTCTAAGATGTAACAGTGGTAGTGGTCTAAGATGTAACAGGGGTAGTGGTCTAAGATGTAACAGGGGTAGTGGTCTAAGATGTAACAGTGGTAGTGGTCTAAGATGTAACAGGGGTAGTGGTCTAAGATGTAACAGTGGTAGTGGTCTAAGATGTAACAGGGGTAGTGGTCTAAGATGTAACAGTGGTAGTGGTCTAAGATGTAACAGGGGTAGTGGTCTAAGATGTAACAGTGGTAGTGGTCTAAGATGTAACAGGGGTAGTGGTCTAAGATGTAACAGGGGTAGTGGTCTAAGATGTAACAGTGGTAGTGGTCTAAGATGTAACAGGGGTAGTGGTCTAAGATGTAACAGTGGTAGTGGTCTAAGATGTAACAGGGGTAGTGGTCTAAGATGTAACAGGGGTAGTGGTCTAAGATGTAACAATGGTAGTGGTCCAGGATGTAACAGTGGTAGTGGTCTAAAATGTAACAGTGGTAGTGGTCCAGGATGTAACAGGGGTAGTGGTCTAAGATGTAACAGTGGTAGTGGTCTAAGATGTAACAGGGGTAGTGGTCTAAGATGTAACAGGGGTAGTGGTCTAAGATGTAACAATGGTAGTGGTCCAGGATGTAACAGTGGTAGTGGTCTAAGATGTAACAGTGGTAGTGGTCCAGGATGTAACAGGGGTAGTGGTCTAAGATGTAACAGTGGTAGTGGTCTAAGATGTAACAATGGTAGTGGTCTTGTTGATTCATTGTTTGTTACACTAGTCTACTCTCCTCTCCTAACTACACAACATGAATAATTGTTTGTTACACTAGTCTACTCTCCTCTCCTAACTACACAACATGAATAATTGTTTGTTACACTAGTCTACTCTCCTCTCCTAACTACACAACATGAATAATTGTTTGTTACACTAGTCTACTCTCCTCTTTTAACTACACAACATGATCCTAATATAAGCAACTTTTCAAACATCAACTAAAACGAGGCAGATATTTCGTTTGTGCGTGTGCGACTATTACACCTACAATATTGCCATCATTTCCTTTTTCCAAACGTAGTGAAAAATCGATTACAGGAAATTAGCCGATTATTCATTCTTGCATTAACTGATTTTTTTTTACTTGTGCCGACCTCAGACAAGACAACCAGAAAACTTCCACAATCATTTCCCTTTTTTTTTCACTTTTGGCTTTAAACATAGAAATTTTCCAGGAAATGAATTTTGGTCCATACAAAAAAAAACCTTTTAAAAAATATAATGATTTTAAAACAGCGGGTGATTTGCGTACTTAAAACATCAAACAACGTTTGGGATAAAATCATGACAGGAAAGTACTAAAACATTGTTCAAAAATGTCCGGCAAGATAATCATGATGAGGTAACTCAGCCGCGAACACTCGTAATTCAGGCCCAACCATGGAAGTTGTCTTCTCTAATATTAATATTCCTCGTCGTGCCGTCGGATGAGATGTCTACTGTTGGGCTGATGTTCCTCAGACGGGTTTTCAGCTCTCGCCGTGGCGAGGGCTGACATTAAGGAAAGGGATTAACTCTAAAGACAACCCAACTTATTGAGCGGCCGGCTAATTCTGAGACGTCAGTAATAATAACCAATCAGCCATGGTAAAATCTCTGTAATAGCCGCACCCTCAATGTAAAAAATTTAATCTAAGTACATATCCCCCTTCCTCATATCCCTCGTCGTCCTACTACATCCCCTACTCCTCACTCATTTTCTTCCTTCTCTAAATTCCCCTTCGATCCTCGTATTTTCTCTCCTGATCCTCCGTTCCTCCTTTACCTCCCTCCTCCTAACCCTCCCTCCACCTCAACCTCTCCTTCTCACCCTCCCTCCTTCACAAACTCCCTCCTCCTAACCCCCTGCTCCTCACCCTCCTTCCTCTTCACCCTCCCTCCTCCTAACCCCCTCCTCCTCACCCTCCCTCCTCCTAACCCCCTGCTCCTCACCCTCCTTTCTCTTCACCCTCCCTCCTCCTAACCCCCTCCTCCTCAACCTCCCTCCTCCTAACCCCCTCCTCCTCACCCTCCCTTCCTCCTAACCCCTTCCTCCTCACCCTCCCTCCTCCTAACCCCCTCCTCCTCACCCTCCTTCCTTCTTATCCTCACACCAGCTGGACAACTACTAATGCCAGTAACATCCTGAATGCGCCTAACGGTTCCTCTGAGAACGCCCCACAAAAAGGCTCGCTAATTCTACCAATCACCACTAAGACTAGTTAAAGATTACTCGTCTTTGTTGTGTGTGTGTGTGTGTGTGTGGTTGGGGGGGGGACGGGGACGGGGTACAGACAAGACAAGATACCACGCAGATTTATCCCAGAGACTTGACCGATGTCACTGGTGATTAAACCTTCCCAAGCATCGTTAGCTACATTGTTTCTTAAATCATTAAACCTTGAAACACTAGAGGACAGAAGGGCTAAGAGCAAAGTAGTAATACTACATCAATATACATAATACCCGTTGTCTCTATGTATGTATGGATGTTATTATAATGCTGTTAGGTGGCGCTGCGATCGATTTTGTTTTATTCTCTTGATGGGGTTTTTTGGGCTTACCCATTAAATTCCTTTTCGCCTTTATTATAAAAGTTTGAGCTTATATTTTAATACAAGGCGTGCATCGGAAGGCGCGCAAAAAGGTGTGCAAAATAATTATAAATTAAAGACGCGCTGTAAAAAAATATATGTATGACGTCATTGTTTTAGCTTATATTTTAATTTTTGAAAAGGGAACGATGTAAAAATAGGATTTGAGGATTTATAATTATGAAATACTTTGTGTAGATTTCAGCAAGTTTAATATTTCGTATTTATCAAACAAGGATAAGTTACTTATGTTATTGATTCTCGTTGTCTGTATGGATGTAGCGCTGTTAGGTGGCGCTGCGATCGATTTTGTTTTATAGTGCTGTTTGAACCAAAAAAGATTCCGTCATTTTTGGTGGGCTATCTCTAGTAAGGCAATAAATTCTGACTTGTTAATACAACAGAAAGATAACCTAATACAAACCTCAGATAGACATAGGGATAAAAACTTTTTGCTTATTCCCTATGCAAGAACAAACACTTACAAATTCTTATTCTTAGATTTCGGACGTGGATTGGGTTGCCTGATCAAAACGGGAAAACTAACACTCTATCAACATTTAAGACTCTAACTCTAATAAAAATGCAAGACTAGACAAAAACCGTGAATAAACGTAGGACGAAATAAGGAGTGTCCCTAATAGATAAGATATAATTACAGAATGTTATACGTCTTTTTATTTAGATTTTTTTTCATATTATATTTTCCTGCCAGAGCTGCCAGAGATTTCCCTGCCTTTAGCTGATGCATGTATTAAAATATTGGTAAAGTTTACAATAAATTTATAAGTTTACTTATTAAAAAAATAGATCTACTTATACCAAATGTTTTCCTTGATGGTTAAATGCATTGAATTTAATAAAAGAACGGCCTTATTTTTGTTGTTTTGTTTGATGAAACCAGATCGCAGCAATAAAAAAAACATTTTTACTTCTTAGATTATTTTTGTTGTTTTGTTTGATGAAACCAGATCGCAGCAATAAAAAAAAATTTTTTACTTCTTATATTATTTTTTAAATGGGGAAAACGCGAGTTTTTATAAATTTAGGTTCGTTTTAAAAAAAAATTAGCAGTCAAAATTTGATTATTTTTATTGCGTTATAATTTAACTGTAACTTTAGTTTTAACTGAGCGACAACAACAAAAATTGATTTATGAAATAAAATATCATTGTACAAATTAAAACTTATAAATATGTGATCTTGAGGTTATGAGACAAAGAGAGAGAGAGAGGTGAAAGAGAGAAAATGGAGAGAGATACAGATACAAAGAGAGACAGGAGAGATAGAGAGAGGCAGACTGAGGGAGACTTAGAGATATAGAGAGAAACATACTGAGAGAGACAGAGAGAGAAATAGAGAGAAACATACCGAGAGAGACAGAGACAAAAAGACAGACATAGAGATAGAGAGAGACAGATAGACAGAGACACAGACAAAGACAGAGATACAGAGAGATAAAAAGATACAGACAGAGAGACAGAGAGGCAGAGAGAGAGACACAGACAGAGAGAGACAGAGAGGCAGAGAGAGAGAGAGAGAGAGAGAGAGAGAGAGAGAGAGAGCGAGAGAGAGAGAGAGAGAGGAGAGAAAGGGAGATGGAGAAAATTGTTTCATCGATTGTGTTCTGACGTAGTAATCCACACATATCCGTTTGAGCAGACGATGCACTTCGTTTATCATTTCCAATTGGATTAGTGAATCCAGACCGCTGCAGGCCGCACGTGGGACCACCGAAAGACGCATGCTTTGATCATATGTTCATATTTCATAGATCATGTGTTCATATTTCATAGATCATGTGTTCATATTTCATAGATCATATGTTCATATTTCATCAAGTTCTGGTACTTGGAGGAATTAAGAGTGAGTCCCTTTGAGATGAAGGGGGATTGAGGGTGTTTGGCGATGGTTAGGGGGACAGTCGGTAGGGGTCAGTGGGTAGGGGGTCGGTCGGGTAGGGGGTCGGTCGGTAGGGGGTCGGTCGGTAGGGGTCGGTGGGTAGGTTGTGTTTTACTAGTTGTAGACAATTATGCTCACCTAGACTCCTAGATACATGTAGTAGATATCGTAAACTGTATAGTCAACTCAGGGGTTTAATTATATTTTTAGAAACTTGACAAACAAGAATAAGGTTTTGAAGCCAAGAAGAAACGGCCTGAAAACATCCCCCCAGAAAAAAATACCGCACTGAAAATACCGCCTTGAATATTTTGTGTGTGTGTGTGTGTCCCATAACCACGTGGTCGTAGGGGGTTCTAATGTTTCCATTAGAACTTTCTCGAGGCTTGGCGGCGCCCATCTCCTCTCCAGGTCAGCGGAGGACTTTTTAGCGATAGTCATTCATCAAAAATTTTATTGTGGCTTTAACTTGGGCTAGATGCCACGCCCCTCAGCTTGTGAGGCGAGCGCACTATTAACTTGGCTATCCAGCCTTGAATATACCACCCTGAAAATACCGACTTGAATATACCACCCTGAAAATACCGACTTGAATATACCACCCTGAAAATACCGACTTGAATATACCACCCTGAAAATACTGACTTGAATATACCACCCTGAAAAATTAACACCCTGCGCCCTCAAGTAATGAAACTCATACTTGTCACCCCACCCCCTTTTTCCCCGGGTCTTTGTGATGTAGATGAGGTTTATGGTTGAAGTCCCTATGAAGGACACATCTAAACATCTAAAGACAAGTTTGGGGCCCCAGGATATTTATGTCCACTTTGCACGGCCTTGGACAAGACAGTCCGCAAGACGATGACATAACAGGATGACACAAGATGATCAGAAACCAATTACGGAGCCCCAGAGAGCTCGGCCTACATTAACTACGGCAACAAAGGGGGGGGGGTGAGAAAAGGGAAGTAATTAAGATTTCAAATGTGTATTTTAGTTGTTATGATTCTGTTAGTGCATGTTTATGGTTTACTCGCGACTAGCAGAGACAGTCCCCAGTGGACGAGTAAAAAGAGACGCCAATTAAAAAAAAACATGTTTACAATTTCAATCAGTACAGTTTCATTTTTATGACTTTTATTAATTGATGAAGAGGTTTTCCCAGCGCTGGTTTTGGCTACATGAATAAATATTATATTCCGTAATAAATCAACAAAATGTGATGTAAAACAGACTTGGAATTGTGTTTAGTATTTCTTCAACAACAGCGATTATAATTACGGATTATCCGGTATTATCTTTACACAACGGAAGGGGTGGGGGCGGTAGAAAATAACTTTTTTGAATAGTCTCGTCGGGTGCTTATCCTGTGGTCGTAGTGTACCCTGAGTGGTGTCCCATGTACGTGTGTTTCTTTTAATCGCATTTGGTGCATACGTCATAAAGTGTATGGTTTGTGTGCGTGTGGCAGAGAATAAAATCGCAACACGGTGCGCAATTTGACTAGGCAAATATATTGTAACACAGCGACACACCACTTCTAAGTAGTCCACAAATATAATATATCTATACTAAGGCTGCGGAAATTAACGATTAATTTCTTGATTAATCGGTAAAAATGTTTATCGATTAAAATTATTTTAATCGATAAATATTCGATTAAAATTAAAGAAAATATTTATAAAATTTTAAAAAAATTTATTAATAAATAATTAATTATTAATAATTAATAATAATTTATATATTTTGTTACGTACAAACTTCTCCCGCGTAATATTATAATTTATTTTATTAATTTATGTGGACCGGCAGACGTCAACTAAAAATGGCTGACAGCATCAGCGCAGTTAAATTTAAACATATAACTGGAAAGTTGAGCAAAAATTTTGTTTTTAAGCTAACTGCGGATGGGCAAAGTCGAAGATGGTGAAAAAGTTTACTGTGTTCACTGCCATAAACAATTCTCTTTTAAAGGATCAAATACATCGCTGACGTACCACCTTCAGCACAAACATCCGATCAAGTATCAACACATTGTCATAAAATTTAGTTCAAAATATTCTTAATTTTCAATGTCCGTGAGAAATGTTCAGTTTAATGACGTCATAAATTTCTATTTTTGGCTTTAATCGAAATTATCGATTAATTAATCGATAATTTTTCAAAAGTTAACGATTACATTTAAATTAATCGATAACAGCCCTAAGATGATATACACTTATAACCACCCGGCTAATAACTGTTAGAAATTCTCATCTGCTGCAGTTTTAACAATATATGCATTGAAGTAAAACACTTTTTAACATTCCTAAGGTTGGTCCACACCTCTCAAATGCTCGCAAGCATTTGATCAAACATCACACGAACGCACTATAAAATACACACTCACATTCAAGTTAAACACTTTACAACACGTCCCAAAAATATGTGGGTCACCATATGGAGTTATTATTATTTTATATATGCAAGCACTGCGGTGGCCGGGGCCTCTGGTATTTTGAGGGGCCCAAAGTTTGGTATCGTTGTTAGGAAGAGGAGGGTAATTAAGGGGCCCCAAGACGGCATCGTTGGTAGGAAGAGGGGGTAATTAAGGGGCCCAAGGTCGGTATTATGGGTTGGCATTAAACTCTTAACATTGAATGATGCAGAGGCGCAAGAGAAGAAAAGAATAGAGTGGATGTCTTAAAATAGAATGGACACGACTCTGGTGGAAAATGGTGGTAATTAATGACCTACCTAGTTATGTGATGCTGAGAAGCAAAAAACTAAACAGTCATTGCTTATAGGGATATATATATATACATAGAGGTTGTGGTAGGGGAAGGGTAGGGATATATATATATATACATAGAGGTTGTGGTAGGGGAAGGGTATAGTAGCGAGGGAAAGATAAAACAACGGATTGGATGTTTCGAAAGAAAGTCTGCAACAGGAAATAAGTAAATATATAAAGAAAAATAATCAGAAAGTAAACAATAAAACTAAAGAAAGTTGCTTTAAAATTAACCCACACACCAAAAAATGTTTAAATAGTTACAAGCGTTTTTTAATTAAATTATTATTAATTATTAATAATGAATTATTTTTTAATAAATTGAAAAAAAAATATTTTAAATATTTTCTAAAATTTTAATCGAAATTTTTTCGATTAAAATTATTTTAATCAATATTTAATGGATAAAAATTTTAACGATTGATCGAGAAATTAATCGTTAATTTCCGCGGCCCTAGTGTTTTGTACTTACCCGTCTGAGATCCCAGTGTTAGTCCAAATAGCGAAATACACAAACTTTAGTTGACGTCAAAACAGAGAAATACGCAGAGGTAATTTGATGGCGGTCAACAGCTCGACCTCCGGCATGAGCGCTTGACCGTTACAAACAGTTGAATGCGAAAAAGCTAAAAGATCTAGTCGCAGATTGAAGTCGATTCAATTGTAATCCGTAGATATTTGCTGTCGTACTGTCTACTGACGAGAAAGGAGCAAACAGAATCCACAATAAAATGGATGTATTAGGATGGCATCAAGGTATACAAAGGGTAGATCATCCAGTTGTTTAGGGCCGGTCTCACAAATTTAGCTGTCCACAAATTAAGGCACCCTGAGTGGACGAGATAAGTAGCCGGACCTGAAATGACCAGATGTCATTAAATATGTATTAGATCTTTGGCCTGTGAGTACCACCAGCTGGACAACTAAAATCGTCTCCATACTCATACACAGAACGATGTACACAAACATTCTGGCACTAGACACTACACAACTTTACACCCCCCCCCCATTGTCACCACATTCTGGCACTAGTCACTCACTACAAACTTTACTCCACGTTGTCATCACATTCTTCCAAATAAATTAACCACACACAGTCAAACTTCCTGTCACCTCACACTGTCAACAATTCCTGTAACCACACACTGTCAACACTTTATGTCATCACACACTGTCAACACTTCCTGTCACCAAACACTGTCAACACACACTGTCAACACTTCCTGTCATCACGCTAACAATTCCTGTCACCACACACTGACAACAATTCCTGTCATCACACACTGTCAACACTTCATGTCACCAAACACTGTCACCACACACACTGTCAACACTTCATGTCACCACACACTTTCAACACTTCCTGTCACCATGTGCATCGCTAGGAATTTTTCGGGGGGGGGCAAAAAAACAAGTTTTTTAATTTATCTGACAATGCCATACAGGTTCATTTTTCAATTAAATTCAAGTTAAGCATAACATTAATTATTTGCCAGATATTATTTTACCTGGAACTACCCTAGCTAAAATAAAATTACTGACTGAAGATGTTTTTTTAAAAGTATAATTCATCTGTTTTTATGTTCTTAGGCAATTATTAAATATTTTAAATACAATTTCATCTTTCATTTCGTTACTAGATGTTTAATTCTTATTGTGTTTGTTTTTAAGTGAGAAAATTTGATTTGGCATCTTACTTTGACAACACGGTAAGTAGGGTGCTAGATAAACGAAATGGATGTATCCTACTCTGATTATGTAGCTTCAATGGCCAAAAAATGCTTGAGAAATTAATAAGACTTACAAATTAGCGCTGTAATAGCTAAAATACAACATAGAATAATGCATTTAACAAATTAACAACGTAAGTTCTCACGAGGAAATTAATTTTTGCTGTGAAATAATATACGTGTGGAAACTGCAGGATTACCAAAAATGGATATCAGAAATTTTTTTCTTGGCTCAAAAAAAAACGAAAAGTAGATCAATCGCGGGATTCCGAAATGCCGTTATTAGAAGATTTAGGGGCATCTGCAGCATCTGACTTATCATTGGCATTGAGGAAAACAGTACAAGTTCAACAGCCAGACACAACTGAAGCAACTGTTTCTAATTTGATTGTCGCTGACACTTCTTCATTACCTAAATTGGATATTGGAAGGTATGTCTTGACACACGACCTTTCACATGAGTTGAAATTGCAGCTGATTCGTGATTGTTGGACCCCTGATAAAAAGTATGACTTTACAGCTGACAGTGATGAAAATAGAGTCTTTAGATATGCATGGTTATCAGACTATTCACCGTGGCTTGTATGCTCGCAAATGTTAAAAGTTTCCTTTTGCAGATATTGCGTGTTGTTTCCGCAAAAAGTCATTCGAGGAGTTCAGGGGGGCATTTATCACCAAACCATAAACAAAATATAAAGATTTCAACGAAGATGCACACGTAGCCACATGCAAAGCATATGGCACAAAGGCTCCCATGAAGATGCACGCAATTTTATTGCATTATTGGAAGCCAAAGAAGTTTCTATAGATGAGCAGTTGAACTCATCATTTAGAAGACAAATTCAAGAAAATCGCAACAAACTGGGTCCCATCATTTCTACGATCCTATTTTTTGGCATGCATGATTTAGCACTTCGTGGAAAAGAATCCAATTCTGGAAATTTTTATGACCTGTTAGAGTTTCGTGTTGAATCTGGAGATGAAGTTCTTTGGTAATCATTTGTCAATTGGTTCTAGTCCTTGTAGTGCTAAGTATATCTCGGCAACTACGCAAAACACTATAATCGAAATTTGTGCGTCTCTCTTGCATGAAGACATTGTTCTTGAAGAAAATAATTCAGTTGCATTTTCTATACTTGCCGACGAGACAAATGACATTTCAGTCATTGAGCAGATGTCACATGGTGTTAAATATATCAAAGAACAAAATGGGAAAATGGTGGTCACAGAATAATTCCTGTAATATATTCCAATTGTCGATAGAACAGCTGAAGGTTTAACCAACACCATCGTTACAAATTCATTAGAATTTGGATTAGATATGACAAAGCTTGTTGGTCAAGGATACTGCGGATGTTCTACAAAGGCAGGTAAGTAAGGTGTAGTCCAAGCAATAATTCGAAGAAAATACCCAAAAGCAGCATTTGTACATTGCAGTTCATATAAACTAAATCTGGCCGTGAACGATTTAAATTATGTAAATGCTGTACGAAACACAATAGGAACAATTTAGTCAATCATAGTGTTTTTTCCGAGAAAGTAGTCAGCGAAGAAAACTAATTCCAACTGTTCCTTTGCCATATGAAACTAGATGGACACATAAATATAAAAGCATGCGGATTTTCGCTGAAAATGTGACAGAAATTATTAAACAACTGGAATATTTAGAACAATCTTGAAAAAGCAAGCAAGTTACACATCAGTTACTTTGTGCTGTAAGAACTCCTACATTTGTTGTTTGTTTAGTTATTATACAAAAATATTCACCAAAACTAGAAGCTGTGACCCAAAAAATTGCAGTCAGCGCATTTAGATTTACTGGCAGTACAAAAATACATTGTAGAATTGTTGACTAAATTAGCTGTTGATCGACAGAATTGTGATGAGAGGTATAAGGAATTTTTTAGAGTTATAAAAGGTGTTGCAGATGACATTGGTGTCGACATTCAACCTACACGGCAAGCTGGAAGACAAATGAACAGTGAAAATCCAAAAGTTTATTTGCCTGAGGATTATTTCAGAATAACTGTTTTTATACCCTACCTTGATTCGATTATATCATCGCTGGAAACTCGTTTTTGTGTAGAAAATAAACCAGCGTTTTCCCTTTTAGTTGTGCATCCCTTTTTGATGACACAATTAGAAAGACTCGCATGTAAGGATCAAGCCATGGCTATTGCTGAATATTACGCGTTTGACAATTTAATCGAGGAGAGTGAAACCTGGTATGATGTATGGAAATGTAAAACCAGTAAAGGGGAAAAAACAGAAACAATGAACCAATTTTTTCCACATGATTAAGATGGCTTTTTTGACAGGATTGGCTCTTCCAGTAACAACATGCACAATCGAGAGATCATTTAGCACTCTAAGTCTAAGACGAGTAAAAACGTGGCCACGCTCAACAACTGGTGATGATCGTTTATCTGGTCTTTGTATGATGAGTATCCACAGAAAAAGAATATCTCAAAATAAGGAAAAATTTAAAGAAAATGTTATCAATCGATTTGGACAAATACCAAGACCTTTACAATTTTTGTTCCAGAACAAATAGTTTAAAAATTACAATAGTATCGCTGTACAATATCAGTGTAATTTATAATTTTATACTCTATTTTATGAGTATATTAACTGTAATGTAACTGTTCGACACAGAAACCAGTATTTTAAAAATTAAAATAATGTCATCAGTTATTTTTGCAGATATAATTCTTTTTTATGTTTGAAATATGTACACTGTCTTCAATGTAATAAACTTTCAGGAAATTTAGTTTAAGTTTTATTGTAACAAACCATTATTTTAAAAATTACAATAATGTAATCAGTTATACTTGCAGATATAATTCTTTTTTATGCTTGATATATGTACACTGTCTTCAATGTAATAAACTTGCAGGAAATTTAGTTCAGTTTTATTGTAACAGCTTTATGATATTTTTTCTAAAATTAAGGGGGCGGCAAGTGCCCCCTTGCCCCCCGTTGCCTACGCTCATGCCTGTCACCACACACTGTCAACACTGCCTGTCACCATACAATTTCAATACTTAAAGCACTCACACACAAAAAGAATTTTCATGAAATTTGCTCATTAGAAAATAATTTATAATTTTACAGACTCTTGATTCGTGTACCAAGATCCACTCATTCGTCTCTAATGTAATTTCAAATATTCTTCTGATAATCTCTCTAATTTTTTTTATTATTATTATTGTTTGTCAACATTCAGGTGGAATGAATGAAACTGCGTTTAACAGGTTCAAGGAAGCCTGTGATGTGATACGACTTTTGTCTGCCAGAATCAGAGAGTTGGTGACACAGCAGAATGAATAGACCCATAGACCTGATCACAACGCGGTGGCCGTGTGGACACAGTGACGTGTGTGATGAGATATGGGCAGCTCGCGGCAGATAGAAAGATTGTTTTGTTTATTATCTCAGTCAGTTTATAATGTGTCAATAATGTTATAACATTCAGAGAGATGAGAAGCGATAAAACTGTATTTCATGACGTCATTCATAACTCAAACACAGACACATACATACATACATACATACACACACGCACACATAATTTTGTTTCACTGATGTATTCCTTGTTGCTAAAACACAACTGGAAGGACAAGAACCGTTACTCGCTAACAAAATATTTTGAAAATTAATTTCAATACAAGTA
The DNA here is from genome assembly GCA_944989445.1 of Ampullaceana balthica. Classification (NCBI taxonomy): domain Eukaryota; kingdom Metazoa; phylum Mollusca; class Gastropoda; family Lymnaeidae; genus Ampullaceana; species Ampullaceana balthica. The sequence continues at coordinate 86,722 of CALYLW010000369.1, forward strand.
TCAGGGTAATTAACGAAAAGCAAATTATACAAAATAAACGTGATACCATGTTTGGTCATTTTAAATCAACGCATTGCAAGGCTGAACAAAATCCTACTTTTCCCCCATGAAGTGTATTTTATTATAGTGCAGGGATGGGCAAACTTTTTCTACGGGGGGACGCATTGAAAACTTTATTGTTATATGCTGGCCGCATATATATTTTTTCTACTTCAATTACCATTTAATACGCATAAAATATGAATTAATGATTATAATCATGTACCTTTCATTACATTTCACATCCACACTCTATTACACATGTACATTTAATGTTAAATTGCGAACTGAAACAGTTTCTCATTTACTAATAAGATTTTACAAGTCATTATTATTTCAACAAAAGTTTATTGTTACCTGTCATAACAACTATGAATTTTGGATAATGATCTTGGACTGTGGATCAGTTTACTGGTTGTGATTGGCATGCTTTCAAATTGCATTCAGTCAACATCGATCTGTTCTTAAATAGGCCTATTTTTATGCCCAAAAAATCACAGATGTATTGAGACCCAAATAATTGACAAAAGTTTGGCAGCAAAGTTTTTTAAATGTGGAAATGCTGTTGTCGGCAAACATCAATAAATCTCCAGCAGTGGAACTGACTTGAACTTCTGGGGATATTGAAGAGTGGTTTCAGGTTCTTGAAGTCTTGGAACCTCCTTTCAAATTCCACAGCCAAAACTGTGTCCTGTAAATCTGTACTTTCGTCCAGCACAAGAGAGTACCACAAAAAATCTTTCCTTGCATCTCGAAGTTGGTGCATCAAATTGTCAGTAATTTTTTTAACACGCCTGACTACAGCACTCCTTGATACAGAAATGCTATCAAATTGTGCTTTCTTTTGTGGACACAAAATGTTTGTTGCATCTGACAAGCATTGTTTGATGAACTGGCTGTCAGAAAAAGACTTACTTCGTTTTACAATCTTATGGGACACCACCAAGCTGGCTTCATTTGCAGCATCTTGTATTAAAGACTGTTTGGTGAAAACAGTTTGCTGCTTCTTTAAATTATTAACTAACTCCTGGCATTTCCTTATTCTCTCTTCCTTCGTTAAATTGTGCCTGAAATACAAATGTTTTGTTTGGTAGTATTTAATTTTTAGTTGTACTCCTTAAAGACGTAACACTAACGGCAGAGCAAGCAGACTACTTTGCTGTCAACACTCCATTCGTCATTAAAAATGTGCGATTTGTCCTCAATCTTTCTTTTTTGTGGCAGCACTCATGGTTAAATCAACGTCTATTCGTTTTTAAGTTACAATTCACTTGTGGTTGAGCTGAAATGCAGTTTCGAATAAGTATGTTAGGTATGTTAGGTATGTTAGGTATGTTAGGTATGCTAGGTATGTTAGGTATGTTAGGTATGTTAGGTATGCTAGGTATGTTAGGTATGTTAAAAATTAATGGCTAATGATCACTAATCAATTCTGGAGCCATAACACCGATTTAATATCCCTAGATTCAAATCAAATACTGGGAATAAATTTATAAAAATATAGCGAAAATTATAAACAAATAAAATTGACATCCATCTAAGATCGCTACATGTACATGCCTGCGGGCCGCATAATATACTCTGGAGGGCCGCATGCGGCCCGTGGGCCGTAGTTTGCCCATCCCCTGTTATAGTGAATTCTCAGTTCTAGACTTAGGCTTGATAAAACACTAAGCTATTTGAGATATGGGGCCACTTTTAAGACTAGATATTCTGTGGTGTCAGTGAAGAATATATATATTTATTTATTTATTTTATTTATTTTTTTTTAAATTTTTTTAAAATATTTTTTAAATATTTTAATATATTTTTTAATTTTTATTTTATTTTTTGGGAGGAGGGGAGTGAGCTATAGCTTGTGTAGCTTATATTTGAATGCGACACTGTGAATTCTTAACAAGAGGAGACATTGGGAAACTATTTTAAAAAATTCGCTTTAGTTTTAACAACCAATTTATTAGGACATTTAAAAAACAAAACAAAGGGACCTCTACTTGACTCTCCATTCATGTCATTATTATACACACACACACACACACACACACACACACACACACACACACACACACACACACACACACACACACATCTGCAAACACACTCAACCAAATTACGTCGCCGTTTATTACTTAATACTTTATAACAATGGTTTTTCAAGAATGATATTTCCGATTGTAATTCTATGATATCTATTACATTTTTTTATAAACAAGGAATTAAAGAACAATCAAAAAATATTTACCATCTTGTACCTAAACAAAACCAATTTTTTACAAATAATTTTTTTTCAATTAAACCAACTCAACAAGACATCACAAGCAGTACCCCAATCACCATCACCCACTTCATCTTTGACGCCCGTCCATTTGACCATCATGTGAGATAAGTGCAGTGGTCATATCGATCGACTGACCTAGTGATTATTACAGACTCCGTCTGTCGTAAAGGAAAGTGGGGAAAGGGAGGGGGGGAGAGCTGGTGTGACGGACTCGACTCGCCCGTCAAGAACAATAACTCATCGTTGTTGTTTGATGTTTTTATTTAATTCAAGCTACTCGCCCAATTAAGGAGTCAATTGGCTCTTGACATAATACCACGCTAAATATATCACTCTAAATATACAACTCTAGATGTACCACTCTAGATGTACCACTCTAGATGTACCACTCTGATTATACCACTCTAAATATTAGTGGGCATGGTGGTCGATTGGCCAGAGCGCTAGGCCGGCGTACCGACGCCAACGGGCTCGAATCTCCGTGAAGGAGACACCAGCAAGGGAAACAAAGGCGGCTGGGAAAAGCCGTGGCCTGTGAACGATTCGTCGATTGCCAATACCTTCTACCAGAACGTAGGACGCAGTAATCTTCTGTATAGAAGGAGCGTCTGTATTGATACGAGACATCTATTGTAATAAACTCACCGCTCGAAATATACCACGGAATAACAAATCACTGTGGGATTTCTTTTTTAAAATGTTTATAAATCTGCAGTGTCCGTAGAGAAGAACAAATGTGTGTAAAACAAAAAACATCACGGTGGAATCTCGCTCTCCCAGAACTGGGGGGGGACCCAAAGAAGAGACGATAGAGAACCTTAGTTTGAGACTAGCAGAGCGCGGAACGTGGAGGACCCGACCCACGTCGCTGTAAGCGCCACACGCAAACCTTTGATGAGCGACCGGAGAAAGATGGTGACTGGGCGAGGGGGGGAGTCGGTGGTGGTCGGGAGGCGAACGACCAATTTAATCGGAAATTCTCGTTGCTATGACATTCCTGGGTTTTTGTTTTTCCTGACAACCCGAAGTTGACACCGGTGCGGCGGGGAGGGGGGTGGGGGTGGGGGAAGGACGTAATGGCCGCCACGTTGAATGGAGTTGTTTTTGTGAGGGAGGTTTGGTGAAAGAGTAGATTCGAATTATTGTATTATGTTGGGGTTTTTTTTATCCACCAGCCGAAGAGTTATCGGTGCTGATCTCGACTGCTGTTCAATTAGTGTTGATCTGTAGATAGAGATAGAGACGAGGACAGGACTAAGGAAGGGTGAGGACAGGAAGAGGACTGGGCGAGTATAGGACGAGGGGAGGGTGATGACACGAGGACTGGACGAGGATAGGACGAAGACAGGACGAGGACAGGACGAGGACAGGACGAGGGGAGGGTGAGGACACGAGGACTGAACGAGGATAGGGCGAAGACAGGACTCATTGCCTCACATCCTACTATTGCCTGACAACTCATTGCCTCACATCCTACTATTGCCCCCACAACTCATTGCCTCAGATCCTACTATTGCCCCACAACCCATTGCCTCACATCCTACTATTGCCCCACAACTCATTGTCTCACATCCTACTATTGCCCCACAACTCAGTCTCACATCCTACTATTGCCCCACAACTCATTGCCTCAGATCCTACTATTTCCCCACAACTCATTGCCTCACATCCTACTATTGCCCCACAACTCATTGCCTCACATCCTACTATTGCCCCACAACTCATTGCCTCACATCCTACTATTGCCTGACAACTCATTGCCTCACATCCTACTATTGCCCCACAACTCATTTGCCTCACATCCTACTATTGCCCCACAACTCATTGCCTCACATCCTACTATTGCCCCACAACTCATTGCCTCACATCCTACTATTGCCCCACAACTCATTGCCTCACATCCTACTATTGCCTGACAACTCATTGCCTCACATCCTACTATTGCCCCACAACTCATTTGCCTCACATCCTACTATTGCCCCACAACTCATTGCCTCACATCCTACTATTGCCCCACAACTCATTGCCTCACATCCTACTATGGGCCCACAACTCATTGCCTCAGATCCTACTATTGCATCACAACTCATTGCCTCACATCCTACTATTGCCCCACAACTCATTGCCTCACATCCTACTATTGCACCCACAACTCATTGCCTCACATCCTACTATTGCCCCACAACTCATTGCCTCACATCCTACTACTGCCCATCACACCCCCCCCACCTGTACTACCTTCGACCTACTTTCACCCCACTGTCCTGGACGGTGCCACCTTCTGACTGACAGGTCAACATATTTGGTCAACCCTGGCAGTCTATGAAGAGCGGCACAACAAAGACACTGACTTGGCAGCGCTTTTTATCACCACCATTTTTTACGTCACATCCTTCAACACCATCCATCATAGCCCAGGGAGGGGGCAGGGGGGCAAAATGTAAGATGTGCAGGGGAGTGCACAAGGGGCGTGTCTGGGGGGGGCGCTCGTGTTTCATAACCGGTGCGATTGAGCAACGCTCGTGATATCAGATGGCCATTAGTCGTCTGCAAGATTAACCTTGTCAAATTAATGAATCGTGCCTCATTGATGTCTCTGTATCAATATTGACTGTGTCGTGACACTGTTGACTGTGTCATATAGCTATTAGGTCATGTCACTATTAACTGTGTCGTGACACTATTGACTGTGTCATATAGCTATTAGGTCATGTCACTATTAACTGTGTCGTGACACTATTGACTGTGTCATATAGCTATTATGTCATGTCACTTTTAACTGTGTCGTGACACTATGACTGTGTCATATAGCTATTATGTCATGTCACTATTAACTGTGTCGTGACAACATTGAACATGTCGCGACAATATTGACTTTGTCGTGACCATATTGACTATGTCATATTACTATTATGTCGTGTCACTATTGTCTGAGTTGTGTCACTATTAACTGTTCCGTGTCACTATTAACTGTTCCGTGTCACTATTAACTGTTCCGTGTCAATATTAACTGTGTCGTAAACACATTTGTGACTCTCCTCTTGGGTAAAAGCAAGTCACTAACCTTTACTAATGGCAAAAGTAATTTGGTCCTACGCTCTAAAAAGTAAAAACAATTTTGAATTGTTTCTATGTAATCAATTTTGAACTGTTTCTGTGTAATCTATTTTGAACTGTTTCTGTGTAATCAATTTTGAACTTTCTCTGTGTAATATATTTTGAACTGTTTCTGTGTAATCTATCTTGAACTGTTTCTGTGTAATCTATTTTGAACTGTTTCTGTGTAATCTATTTTGAACTTTTTCTGTGTAATCTAATTTGAACTGTCTCTCTGTAATCTATTTTGAACTGTTTCTCTGTAATCTATTTTCACCCAACCAATCAAAGGGATTAACCCACTTTCCAACAATCTCGTATGTCCCCTCGGTGCACTCCCCCCGAACTGTCCACATAAAATATTATGTTGACACAACACGTACGAAGCCTTGGTAACGGAAAGCTTGGCTCGACTGAATGGCCGCCCTTTGTTCACTTTGTAGGTACTGTACAGAATCTTACTGGCAGAACTTTACATATACAAAATGCACATACAACACATCATACAGGCACAACTTTGCTCATACAATGCAGACGTTTTAGCAATAAGTTTCTAGTTAATGTTAGAATTATTCTTTAATCTCATCCTAAGATAGAAATGTAGTGTCTGTGTTCGCTATGAAGCGCTGTCTACCACATATCTCAGTGGACTAAATTACTGGCCAATGGAAAGAGTTGTTTGTTGCTGCTTTGCTCTGTTCAAAGCATTTTAAACATTAATATTTGGGTGTATATTTTAAATATAACTTTATTTAATGATTCAACATTTCTTAAAATTACATTTTAAACCTCCACCTCATTTTCCCAATATTTGCCTCCCTCACATGCCTCCATCACTATGCCTCGCTCGTGATACCTCCCTCGCATACCTCCCTCACATGCCTCCTTACAAAGCCTCCCTCATATACCTCCTTCAAATGCCTCCCTCACATGCCTCCCTAACATGCCTCCCTCACATGCCTCCCTCACATGTCTCCTTACAAAGCCTCCCTCATATACCTACTTCAAATGCCCCCTCACATGCCTCCCTCACATGCCTCCTTACAAAACCTCCCTCATATACCTCCTTCAAATGCCTCCCTCACATGCCTCCCTAACATGCCTCCCTCACATGCCTCCTTATAAAGCCCCCCTCATATACCTCCTTCAAATGCATCCCTCACATGCCTCCCTAACATGCCTCCCTAACATGCCTCCCTAACATGCCTCCCTAACATGCCTCCCCCACATGCCTCCCTCCCTGTGCCTCGCTCGTGATACCTCCCTCACATACGTCCTTCATATGTCTCCCTCACATACCTCCCCCCAATGCCTCCCTCACCATTCTCCCTCACTATGCCTCTCTTACCCTGCCCTTACCCCTCGCCACTACCTCCACCACAAATCCGTGTTCAGCTCCCCCACGAGTGTCCTCATTAATTACTGAAACTGTTGTAAGTACGTGGACTCTATCGATTACCTTAGAGTCGCAGCAGATATCAAATTAGTGCAGGTCCGCCAGTTGTTCAATCACGTAACTGCTGTATAGATCATAATAGATGAATGGGTCGATACTGCCCGTGGCCCACCAACGTTGGCCCTATTTTCAGGACGTTGTGGAATCATCTTTACAATCCCGTGGATTGGTTCCTTCCTGTGGACAATGCTCCCATCCAATGTTCCCTTTAAGCTCCGCGGCCTCGCAGATGTATGACCGACGCCGCGTGGCAGTTTAGAATTACCACGCAGGTAATTTTGAAAATATTGCACACAAAAATGGATGCTGTGCAACTTTGCACAGGAGTTGTTTTTACTTTGCCCACGGACCAATGAACATTGGGAACATTGCTTGCAACCTCAAAGATTTTCAGCTGTCATATTTAGTTCCCACGACTCGCCTGGGTACGTCACCACTGGTGACAATCTTTCAATCCTTACAATCTAAATAATCAATAAAATTCAATATAATCATTTAGATCTAATAAAATAATGAATTTGCTTGGGCGTCATATCTTTACATCGTTGACATATCCTGCTGCCGCAGTCTAAATATAAACTGTGACTCAATTCTCAAGGATCAGGAAAGAGCGTGCGGGTGGGGGGTGGGGGGTAACTATACAACACTAATTAACTTTTATTGTCTGAATCTGCTCCTGAACAAGGTTGTTATGTGGATGCGACCACATGCCACGAGAAACTACACGTCACCCACCCGCACCCTTGTCATAGCCTCGATTCCTTCGTATGATATCAGATGTCAGATAATAATAATTTGATAATTTATACAGCACAGTACCCCGGCAAGCAGCTGGGCTCACAGCGCTTTACATAAAATTAGTAACATAGATATTTATAGTTTATTCTATATAAAACATTCATATCCTAAATACAACAAATAATGATATTACGGTGCATTTGCATTTATCTTTTGAGGAATTTTTTTATTGTTGTTTAATTAATTTTGAAAGTAAAGTTTGAAGAGATGTGTTTTTTTTTAGTGAAGTCTTGAAGGCCTTAGTACATAGTTGGAATACTGCTAATGTGTGATGGTAGAGAATGCCATGGTTTGGGGCACACAAAAATAGAAAGACATTTCACAAAATGTTTTAGTATGTGTCCTAGGAACGGAGAGAATACTTATTGTCACCTGATAATTGACAAGAAGATGTGTATCATTTTGATATGACATTTAGAGTAATCAGAAAATGTCATAAATCGTGTCTTTATAAATTGCCACTGCACACAAACACATCATTATTTCTATTAATGAGCTGTTTTGCATGGGCTATTTAGAAATATACCAAATACAACCGAATAACGAAACAAAACAATAACATCAAAATCTAAGCCATGGACTATGGAATCTAAGTCTAATGTTTCTTGTTCGAGAGAGAAATCCTTTATTATTAATACAATGCAGAGGGGTCTCAAGGGTTGATATCAACCGGGGCGGTAGGTCATGGTGTCACTCCCTCACGACTTACCCCATGGACCTGCTCCGAGTCTGCCAGTGCCAAATAACGGGAAAATACAGATATTTACATTTTTTGGTGTCGTCCCTTGGAATGATGTCACCCGGTGTGGACGGGACCTCTCGCACCCCCCACTGATGCCTCTGCTACAATGAATTAGTTTTCCTGATATCTGGATTGATAACGAAAGAAATTAAATTTATCTAAATATGTTTACACAACTAAACAGGGTTAGTATTTTAATCATCATTCATTGTATTAACCTCCTATGTAAGATCGTTTTATAAAAACAGTTTTTTCAACATTGCAATTCCGTTGTAAAGTGAACTAAATACGTATGAGTTTAAGTAACTAGGGTCCAGTTTTGCCAGCAGGCATCAGTGACCACAACAACCCCTGGAAGTGAGGGTCAGCGAAATGTCTGGCCAGCCTCGTGACCTTTCACTGTTTAGACGACTTTTGATTTAGCCGTAAGGAGATTAACCCCCTAGTTTACGTGTCACTGACAGGCCGAGGGGGTTCAATAACACAACGAACTCTCAACACGGTAATGTACAGCTGCTTTCTTGTGATGAACGTGACGACCTTCCCAGAAAGTGTTTTCTTGTAATGAAATTGACGACTTCCCCGCAAGTGTTTTCTTGTAATGAAATTGACGACTTCCCAGCAAGTGTTTTCTTGTAATGAAATTGACGACTTCCCAGCAAGTGTTTTCTTGTAATGAAATTGACGACTTCCCAGCAAGTGTTTTCTTGTAATGAACTTGACTTCCCAGCAAGTGTTTTCTTGTAATGAAATTGACGACTTCCCAGCAAGTGTTTTCTTGTAATGAACTTGACTTCCCAGCAAGTGTTTTCTTGTAATGAAATTGACGACTTCCCAGCAAGTGTTTTCTTGTAATGAAATTGACGACTTCCCAGCAAGTGTTTTCTTGTAATGAACTTGACTTCCCAGCAAGTGTTTTCTTGTAATGAAATTGACGACTTCCCAGCAAGTGTTTTCTTGTAATGAACTTGACTTCCCAGCAAGTGTTTTCTTGTAATGAAATTGACGACTTCCCAGCAAGTGTTTTCTTGTAATGAAATTGACGACTTCCCAGCAAGTGTTTTCTTGTAATGAACTTGACTTCCCCAGCAGCACTCAGTTCATCTGTTAGTCTGTTTCTTATGTCACATTTGATATAATTCAAAGCTGACAACAGCTGTTCACACGCATAAGTTGACCCAAACAAAGTAAGAATATCACACCGAAGTGTTTTCATTGATTTAAACTTATTTGGTATAGAATTCTACACTTTAAGGATTTCTTTTACATAACTATCAATGGTGCTGTCCTGTGTGATATCTTTACACACCATCTTCTCAAGTGTTGCACCCAGATCAGATAATGTTCTTTTCCCCCGTAGAACTTTCTTGAAATTCCCGTCGTTCCATTTCAAGATATCCAAGATCTAGCAAGAATTATAAGTTCTTCAAACTTAGATTTATCTGGAAAAGTAAGAAAACAAATGTTTCCATCTGAAGGAACTGTAGAAATCTGTTATAAAAATTCTCCTTTGCAGATCCTACGATGCTCGAAAATTCCTTGTAGATTTCTTATTGACTTGAAGGATTATGAGATTGTTTAGAATTTTTTAGATGCATCTTTAGATTTGGAAAATATTTCAGCTGCCCAATGGCAAAATCTCTTTCAAAAAACACACGCAGTTTTCATTCAAATGTTTTTATTTCTCAAAATATCTTTTCTGTCGTTTTCCTCAAGCCTTGCAGTTGCTTGTTCAGTACATAGAAGTGTTGTGTAAAATAAAATAAAAAACCATAACGTTTTTTAAACCAGACCATAACAGTTAGCTATGAATAACAATGCTCTTTTCCATTAAAAACAGCCTAATTTCACCCAAGCAGCTTACAAATCTCTCTACAGCCCGTCTTCTGCTCAAACATCGTTATTGTACTGAAGCAAAGTGTTATACTGTGTTATACTGTGTTATATTGTGTTATACTGTGCTTGAACCTCATCAATAGGTGCTTGAAACTGTCGACAATAAAGAGCTCGAGTCATGATGTAATTCACCATTTTGGTGACATCTTTGAGAACATTATCCAACATTTTTCAGCTGCCCCTTGCACACAGAGCATCTTGGTGAATGAGACAATGGAACTGAATAACTGGATGGTTTCCTTCTTTGACATAGAACTGTGTGAAACCAGATGATGTTTTTAACATGCGAGGCGCACCATCACTAGTAATTGACACTAATTGTTCGGGTCGTATATCTTGTTGCAAAAAGCTACCATCACAGCATTGTAAATATATATTTCTGGTGCTCTTTCGGGCAAAGATGCAAATTTATTAAGCGGATCTTCTATCCTCTTATCATCAACAGCATAACGCAAAACTATTGCTAGCCTCGCGTGATTGTTTATATCTGTGCTTTCATCCTAGCACACTGGGTAAGAGGCTACCTTTTGTAAATCAGTGGTGGGCTGCTGACCAATATCACTGGCAATCCGCAGGACTCAATCTTTAAAAGTATTGCTGCCAGTGTGAGCTGCTGACCAATATCACTGGTAATCCGCAGGACTCAATCTTTAAAAGTATTGCTGCCAGTGTGAGCTGCTGACCAATATCACTGGTAATCCGCAGGACTCAATCTTTAAAAGTATTGCTGCCAGTGTGAGCTGCTGACCAATATCACTGGTAATCCGCAGGACTCAATCTTTAAAAGTATTGCTGCCAGTGTGAGCTGCTGACCAATATCACTGGTAATCCGCAGGACTCAATCTTTAAAAGTATTGCTGCCAGTGTGAGCTGCTGACCAATATCACTGGTAATCCGCAGGACTCAATCTTTAAAAGTATATTTTCTATCTCAGTGTTGCGTTGTCTAATGTTTGGCAAGTCATAAAAAGGGGGAATTACTCACAGAGAATATAATAATCAAATATCAAATAACGCTGAGGGACATCACTCTGCTTTTTTTTTAATATATAGACTTAAAAATCATAATCATTTTGGTTTCCAGATTAACATTAAACACCTTCCACACTATCATATATATATTTACGCGCAATTATCGCTGACTGACTCACGCCTAACGCTAAGGGACATCACTCTGCTTTTTTGTGTGTGTTGTATGTAAGCAGTGCTGACTGACTCAAATAGTTATTTTTGGTGCAGTAATTTTGTGCGCTGATTTCTAAAATTAGTTTAAAATCGTGTGGTGATTAGCACTGTAAAAAATATAATATAAATACTTTGTTTACTTTTCAGGAATATTTCGTATTTATCATTCAAGGATAAGTTACTTGGGCTTTTGACCAAAAAAAAAGTGGGCGCCTTATGCGCCCTAAAACCCCTATTATAAAATACTTTGTGTAAATTTATGTAAGTTTAATATTACGTATCTATCATACAAGGGCAAGTTTGTTGGGCTTTTGAAAAAAATGGGCGCTGCAGCACAACCTAGTTATTAATAATTGAACAATTTCATGCGGACGTTCGAAAATAGTTATTTTTTGGTGCAGTTATTTGGTGCTCTGCTTTCTAAAATTTCTCGCCGTAAAAAGAAATTATATGACGTCATTGTTTAAGCTCATATTTTAATTTTGGAAAAGGGAACGATGTAAGAAGAGGATTTGAGGATTGTTACTTATAAAATACTTTGTGTACATTTCAGGAATATTTCGTATTTATCATACAAAGATAAGTAACTTGGGCTTTTGAAAAAGGTGGGCGCCGTAGGCACCCTAAAAAAAGTGGGCGCCGCAGGTGCCACGTTGCCGAAGCACAACATAGTATACAATATTACAAGACTTCTCAAAAGCATTTGACAAAGTTCACCACTTTGGTTTACTCAAAAATTTAACTACTTTGGAATCTCAGGTCCCTTACAATTACATCATTAGATCCAAGACTTCCTTTTGGGTAGAGAGCAAACTGTGATTAATGGATCTAAATCAGCACCAATAACGGTTAACTCAAGAGTTCCACAAGGAACTGTTTTAGGTCCCTTACCAAGTGATGTCGTTTTGCAATAATAACCAAACAACATCTCCGCAGGAAAAAAAGTTATGTTATTTGGATTTTATAATCTATAGAACAATTAAATAGGAACAAGATTGCACAATCTGACAAAAGACTTAGATGAATTGATAAAATGGGAAACTAACTGGAGTATGTCTTTCCACCCAGAAAAGTGTCAACTGTTAAGAGTAACAAATAAAAAGAGACAAATTCGAAATGTCATTCATGGAAAAGAACTGACCCAAACTAAAGATGCAAAATACTGAGTCATAATAAATGAAAACTGTCATGGAATCCCCATGTCCTTGAAGTTATTAAAAATCAAAACAAAACCTTAGGCTTTATAAAAAGAAACTTTTACTTTTATAGATGTCATAAAAAATAAAAATCCTATATAATAAAAGCCAAGTTTCTGTCCTTTCGTCTGTCCGGTCATCTATAGCGATTGGTCCCTCAAACACATATGACTCCTACAGCCAATCATATTGAATACGTTTACGCCTTTTACGCGGACGTTCAAAACGATTTATTTTTGGTGCAGTATTTCTTCCAAGACTTTATTTTGAGTTATGCGCGTTGGGATTTATAGCAAAAAGCTGTTTTTAAATCCTTTATATTAACTCGTGGTGTCTGGTTGCTTGGTTGAACCCTTGATTTCTTGTCGGTCGCCAAAACTTTGGATCGATTTTTAACCCACTTCCTCGTAAGCTAGCGAGCTGAAACTTTAGCAGGCAGTTTGGTGGCGATGATAAAAACTATGTATCAAAATTTCAGATCGACCGCATGTGCTGTAATTAAATTATTGAATTTTTAGATTATTTTATTTATTCCTATGTATCATGTTATTTTTTGAGATAGAGTGTCGCGGTGCGTATTATATTGAACAACCTTTCTGTCGCGCAATAAGGTGCGTATTTTATTGACAACACTTTTTATAAGCATATTCCTGATCGGTGCGCATTATATTAAACATGTTTTACGACACAACTACAATTGTGTATTTTTGGATGGTCTTTCGCTGCGTATTATAATGAACATTCTTTTAGTTACTTCTCGTACATAAAGGATTTATATTCAAAAACGTTGTTTTTACGGTTTTTTTTATTAGGAGTTATTTATTTTAACTATAATGAATAGTATTTTTGACGCGATGCACATGTAATGCCGGTCGAAACTGCTGTTGAAGGGGAGTTACAAAATGCCACCGTACGGTGGCGGAACGTCCTTGGACGGGCTTTGTTGCTCGTATAAAACTAAAATGCTACCTCAATTTGGTGAGATCTGTACTAGAATGTGCATCTTCTGTATGGGACCCATCCACCAAAGAAAACATTGATAAGCTATAACAAATTCCAAAAAGAGCTGCCAAATTCATTACTGGAGAATATTCAAAACTGACAAGAATAACACCATTAGTTAAATCATTAAACCTTGAAACACTAGAGGATAGAAGAACCAAGAGTAAAGTAGTAAGTATACATAAAAGAAATTAATTCTAATTTAGAAATACAACACAAAGATAACTTAATACAACCCTCAGATAGACATAAAGATAAAAACACCTTCCTTATTTAGTATGCAAGTACAAGAACAAACTCATACAAATTCTTTCTCTTCACGTCCGGAATTCGGGCGTGGAATGGGTTGCCTGAAGAAGCCAGGAAAACAAACACTTTATCATAATTTAAAACTCTAATGAGAATGCAGGACTAGACACAAACCATAGATAAGCGTAGGACGCAATAATATTCTGTAAAGAGGGAGCTTCTGTAACAGATAAGACAAGACAACATGACACGTTTGATTAAATCCCCATCAGAGAGTGATTTGCCATGTTTGCCAGACACAGTGTAATTTGAAAGCTGGCCGTTGTTAGGCGGTTTGTTTTAGAAAGATATTTGCAATAACCAGCTTTCTGGTATTATAATTCAATTTCACTTCAATAAACACCTTCCGTTCAGCTTCATCTTGTTCGACAAAAATCTTGTATTTGGTGTTAAATTGCTGTCTGACACTAAATGTGCGACACACGACTTTCACTGCAATACATAATGCTTGCCTATCGTGTTCAATAACTCCAAATGATTAAGTCCAGGTCTCTTGAAATGGTCTTCCAATATCATTGTTTAATGTTGACTTTTTTTGCTATTCATGTGTGAGGTTTCAAGACCTAGGCTTATGCCTTATGCCAGTGGCATAGTAATTGATACGTTCAAGAAGAGACTAAAAGACTTATTTAAATCACATAGTATCATTTTCTGTGATTATAGATTAAGGAAGTAAGTAATATTTTGATCGTGTGCCGGCTGATGAGGCTGTACGTGCCGACTGTGGCACGCGTGCCATAGGTTCGCCATCACTGCTCTAGTGTTTCAAGTTCAAGTTTTAATGGTTTCACTTTAACTCGATTTTTCAACTCATTTTATTACTCCACTTGTCTGGTTCCTCTTTTCCACTTGTCTGGTTCCTCTGCTCCACTTGTCTGGTTCCGCTGCTCCATTACTGACTGCTGGCATTGCTCTCCTGACGACACCTGCCCCTCCCCCAGTACTTCTTGTATGGATACAGTTGCCGTCATGTGTGCCAGGTTATTTAAGGAATGAAAAAGAACGTCTTAAAAAGGAGAAAGAAGTGGGAGACATCTCCATTTGAGACAAGCCACTTTTCAAATGTCCACTCAACTCTGATCCAAGTCGTCAAAATGCAAAAACATCCAGCGTGCAGCAACATCAATTTACAAGTGGTACGAATAGCTCCAACAACTCCGCCCCCCACCCCACACATTCACATTGCACTCGTTAACTATACGCACCCTTTTCTTTCTCTCTCTCTCTCTTTTTGTTTTCAACAGTTCAAAACCCTGGCGATCAGAGGCGTCACTAGGGGGTGCAGGGTTGCCGACCGCACCTGGTGACACCATCACAAGGGGTGACACCAAAAATGTAAAATTATATATGTTCTCTTTAATTGGCATTGGCTGATAGAGACGAGGTCTATAGGGTAAGACGTGAGGGGGTGAAAACAACCTTAGAGACGCCTCTTCTGGGGATACCAGAGGGTTTCTATGAAACCCCCGGGGCTAAATCAGGGGACAGTAGTAGATATTGTAAGTGTATTTCAGTCTTCAATTAATGACGGAATTAATTTAAAAGCTTTTTGCACTTGAATCTCACTTCATTTTTAAAAATATTTTAATTTCATTTGCTTTTCATTTTATTAAAGACTTTTTATGCATGATGTCACACTATTACAATTATTACACATTGGAAACATATGTCTTCATAAGACACACCAAAGATATTATCACATTAAACTTAATTTAAACAGTATTAGTATTAGATTACAATTATTCGGTAATTGTAAGGTAATTATTATAAAAAAATTACCTGCCTTCAAATGTAATTTTTCTCTCCCTTTTAAATTTTTTATTAATTAAATATTAAAACATGATTTTAATTTTTTAAGTTACAGTTATAACTTATATATAACTTATATTACAAGTATTTAGCATGTTTTAAATATAAAATGCAGTTCTGTCTTAAAATTAAAAAAAAATAAGTCGATGCATACAATAACAAACAACGTAACTAATTAACCAATTTTTTAACAGCCTAACAATTATAATCCTATCATTATCATCTAATAAACAAATGGGGCACAGTGGTTGAGTTGCATGTGAGCTTAGCTGATGTACAAATGATCACGGGTTGGAATCTTGAAGGCAGGGATTTGGTTCGCGGGTCCAAGGGTGTCCCTGAGTCTACCCAGCTCCGAATGGGTATCTAACATTAGTTAGGGGGAAAAAAGTGGGCTGGTCATTGCGTGGAACCCTCATAGCCGTGGCCTGTGAACGCTGCGTCACTTGCCAACAGACGGCATGGTCTGTGGACACAATATGCTTCTGTATAGAAGGAGCATCTGTATATATAATATAAGATAAGACAAGACAAAAAATTAATTAAAACTTGATTATCACAATATGCTTTTTTGTGACTTTAAGTACCCTTAGCACTAAGCTCTTCAATTATTTCCGAGAAGTGCATTTGACAAAGAAAGACATTGCAAAAAAAAACACACACACACACACACACAAATATAAAAAGCCGTTAAAAAACAAAATTTTGACTATAAATCCTTTATATACGAAACATAACTAAAAGTATGTTCATTTTAATACGCATCGCACGACAATCCTAAAATCCAAAATTTTAGTTATGTCTCATATATAAAGGATTTATAGTAAAAAAAAACTACTAGTCTGCCTTCTAAATTTCAGCTCGATTTGAATAATTTGATCACGGGAAAATGGTTATAAAAACATGTTTAACATAATGCGCACGGCGCGAGTGACTAGCATAAACCTGTACAGATCGGGAATATATATTTTTTTTTAAAGTATGGTCAGTATAATACGCACCGCACCGTGCGACAAGAAAATATTTAAAAGGTTGTTCAATTTAATAGGCAGCGCAAGTCTAGCACAAAAATATACATGCTACTACTATGCTACATAGAGATAATCTAAACATTCATTAATTTAATTACAATATATTCGATCATTGTGAAATTTTGACAGATCAGGCTTATCGTAGCTTCGAGTCTGTCTGCAAAATTTTAGCTCGCTAGCGCACGGGGAAAGTGGGTTAAAAATCAATCCAAAGTTTTTTTCGGCAAACAGACGCCACGAGTTAATATAAAGGATTTAATAAATAACAAAACAACAAACCAAACATCTACAGTATTTGTATAGGCAAGAAGCCTGACAAAAAATGATGTCCCTTTGGATCTTACATCACAATTGGTCTTTACTTTCTTTGTCTGCTGAGGCAGGCTTTTTACTTCTCGCTGACACTTTGGTTGTTTTGTTGGTCCTTCTTTAAATGTTTTAAAATTTCCTTCTGTTTGACCTAAATATATTACCAAGCCAAAATGAACACCGTACAGGTAAAAAAAAACCACTAGAATCCATCATGTGTACGGCTGGGTAACCGTATTATTATTCATATTTTTAAAATGTGCATTTAATTGTGAATTTATTAACGCACGTTTTTTTTTGTTTTTTTTTCCAGTCAAAAGAAGGATATTAGAGTTCAACAGTCGACAGCTAGTTAATAGGTCATTAACATTATGACAGCCCGGTCAGTTCACAATAGCACACCAGCAATGTCCATCCACAAAGATAAAAAAACAGAACAATACAGAAACAAGATTTCAAGCAGCAATTTTGAAGCTGTTTTTTTTTATATAAAAAAATTAAGTCATTGATTAATTAAAATAATAATAGTCCAAAATAATCTCAAAGACAAATGTCAACAAACAAGGTGTCCTGTTGTTTTTTCTCATACAAACTTCATTTAACAATTGTTTCACAAAATCCAAGTCCCTCTTCAACTTCAAATCAAACTTCATTCAACAATATTATTAGTACTTGGGCATTGTTAGGGCCTGGATATAAAGATAACAAATGCTATAACCCTACATTAATAAACATCTAAAAAGTCATATGAGAGTTCAATCAAAAACAACCACATGAGTGTGGTATCAACCACATGAGTGTTCTATAACAATGTAATAACCACATGAGTGTCCTATAACAATGTAACAACCACATGAGTGTTCTATAACAATGTAACAACCACATGAGTGTTCAACAACAACCACATGAGTGTTCAACAACAACCACATGAGTGTTCAACAACGACCACATGAGTGTTCAACAACAACCACATGAGTGTTCAACAACAACCATAGAAGACAAGAGGTAGGGTGTGGGACCAAATAATTTGTTGAAGGGAACTAGTAATTAGAAAGAGTGAAAAACACACAGAAGAAAGGACAAACAGGCAACTCAGCTCGGTGTCTCTCCAAAGCATCGTTAGTAGTGTGAACAAAAAAATGAAGTCAATAATTCTCTGATGAACATCTTTTACATGTTAATGTTGAGCTTTGAGAAGGCTGTTGCCATGGTTACAAAATGTAGCTTTAATTGCAGGCATTTTTTTTACTGCCAATATGTATCTACATCCAAGTTTTTCAAAGTGTGGGGCCTATGTCCAGCATGGGTGCTATTTTTTTGTTAAAGGGACAATTTGAAAATGAGCTGCCAAGAACTTGAAAACTAACTACATGTATCTACTATGATTAAAATTTAACATATATTAAAAGGAGAATCTCTGAGTCTCAAAACATGTACTAAATAAGTTTTGGTTAAAATTGAGAGTATTCAAAACATACGTTGTTTGTTTTTTTTTAAATATTGAATAGTCTCAGTTTGGACAAAAAATTTATTAGAAGAGGCACATTTTTTAAATTAAAAATTTGGTCAGCTCATTTGAAAAAAAAAGAAAATGATTGTCACACTTGTATAGAGCAGCCAATGTTAGTGGATTTGTCTGTTAATTCAAAAAACGGGATATCACAAAGAAGAGCCAGGATTAGAAATGCAAAAGTTATGAGTCTGATAGAACTTAGTTGTATGTAACAGAAGTGATGGCATGTCTTTATGAGGAAATAAAAATGACATGTAGCAGTTTAACGAAATGTGCAAGACAGCCGTTAGCAGATTGATCTGTTAGACATTGATATAACACAGTGGGCAGGTTGGAGACTAAGATAAGCAAACATCAAGTGCAAGTTTCTCACTGAAGTAGTCAACTCACACTGACTAGGTCTGAGATCTCTCATTGTTTCATTTATTTAAGCCTATTAAACTTGGTTGTGCTGCGGCACCCATCTTTTTTTTAAGGCGCCCACCTTTTTCAAAAGCCCAAGTAACTTATCTTTGTATGATAAATACGAAATATTCCTGAAATGTACACAAAGTATTTTATAATTAACAATCCTCAAATCCTTTTTACATCGTTCCCTTTTCCAAAATTAAAATATGAGCTAAAACAATGACATCATATAATATCTTTTTAGGTGAGAAATTTTAGAAAGCAGCGCACCAAATTACTGCACCAAAATATAATTCTTTTTGAACGTCCCTCAGCGTTATGGCAGGATAATTGAGGGTAAATATATATATGATTATGAATAATAAATAAACTCATGACCAGTTTTACAATTTTAGGAAACCGTTTCATTTCTACTAGTCTCTTCTCCATTAAAATTAAATGTTTCAAAAGTTTACCATTTCAATATAAAAAAAATTCTTTATAAAACCAAAGCATTCCTAAAACTTTTGTCCTTCTTTTAAAACCTAAAAATTACTCAATTGTTTTAATTTTCAATTAGAGAACAATTCACGTTTTGAATATGACTATGAAATGTATAATATTACATTGTTACATAAGAATTTAGCAAAGGCGAAAGAGGGGAATGGGGGGGGGGTGTATGAAGTAGGTCAGGAATGACTTTTTTTTTAAATTGTTCATGTCTAATCAAAGCTCTCACTTCTTGGTTGAATTATTTGTTTTGCTTCCAAAAGGAAATATTTTTTTTATTTGAAAATAAAACACCTTTTAAGATTTTTGGCCTCAATTTTGTATAGAAGGAGCATCTGTAATAGATAGATGAGAGAACATTTTGTTATTGAGTATGAGAAAATGTCATCTTAAACAAGTTAACACCCTTAAAACGAATCATGATGACTGATGGTGACATGGCAGTTGATATAACTTGTCTAACTAACTCAACTAACAACACCATTTTAACTTGTCTAACACAATCATTTTAACTTGTCTTACACAATATTTTTTATCTTGTCTAACACAATCATTTTAAATTGACTAACTCATGCATTTGAACAAGTTTAACTTATCATCTTTAAAAAAATTATTTGCAAATTCCTAACATTATCTTCCATGATTATTTGAATTATGAATTATCTGAATTATGATGTCATCAACAACAAAATGACGCAAGTATTTAACATCATACATGAATACATCTCCAAGCTTATAAATTATTTTTATAATTATTAAATAAAAATGTTAAATGTAGACATAATCTGATTTAAAATTATGTTTCCAAAGTTGTGGGGAAAAAACAACTAATAGTTAATATTTGCAAATTTTGTATATTTGTCTTTCCTCATTATTTTTTTAAAATAATATGAGCCCAACAAACGTGAACTCCTTATTTTTATATTTTCCCCTTCACACAAACACAAAGTTATATTTGCTGATGCCCTGTTATAATGTTGGATGTTAAAATAAAAACATTAAAGATAACTGGAGCCACAAGTTGACTTCTGCTAACTTTTAAATGACATAATATGTGGTGGTGGTAAGACATGTTATATTTAAGTCCTGTTCTTTGACTTCTGCTAACTTTTAAATTTTGCAATAGGAGGTGCTTGTAAGGTCTTTAATATTCTATTTATTTATGGCAAGTTTAAGATTTCAAGGTGCAATAAATCATAAACTAAATACAATTTTTAAAGTAAATTTACATAAACCCAATTTAACTTACACATTAAATTCAGTAATAGACAATAATATTCTGCATGGGAGTTTGTAATAAATAAGACAGTAAGGGAGAAAACATTTTCAATTAGTGCAATTGGTTATTTGGGTTCTGTTTGAGCATGAACAATGAAGAATTGTGAGACAACCTAATTCATAACAGGGATTACATATGATGCAAACCTTATAATATAAATTTCAACTTGGCAGTTTATAAGCATATATTAGGCATTAACTTTATAATATGCTTTAATATCATACAATGTATACAAATGGCAAATGTCTATTTAAAAAATGGATATTTTAAAAAATACGACTATTGAATAAAAACTATGAATGTCAACCACTTGAAAAATGTATCAACAGTTTTTGGATTTGACATTTACGATGAAGCATATGCCTGTAAATCCTATGTTAGTAAACAGACATTGGTACTGGCTGATATTATTTCAAAATTTTTTTTGATTATTGTTGTTCCTCTACACATCAATGATATCTTTGTCTACTGCCTGGTAGGTAAAGGTTTTATGCCAATAACCAATCTTTTTGAAAGCATTAACAACTTTCAGGATAAGACTTGAAACAACTTCTGATCTTACGTGATAAGAGTTATCAATAAATATCATATTTTCCGTTTATTTCAACTGTTTGCACTTACAGCTTTATTCATATTAGTGGTAATAAAAATAAAACAGTTGAGACTCATGGAGCAAAAAAAATAAATACGTTCACAGGTTAAGTTAAAGTTCCAAGCATAGCATCAAATGAAAGATCAGCAGTTAAGCAGCTCTCAGTCATTAAATGTGTTTTCATGACTTTGCCTTCAGTAACCCCCTCCAACAGAAAATTTTGGCAAATGTTTGATGATATATTCTTTTAAAAGAACCTTTTGATGTATCAAGTGTATTCTGGTTTGTAAACATTTGCCCTAAACAACAGTTTTAATATTAATTTTATTTAACTTTCTTAGCTCAATTTTAATCTTGGAAGTTTACTGTTTCCACTTTGCTGTGGAATTTTGTCAACCTAGTGGAGAATGAGTTTAAAAAAACTCTAACCAACTTTGTGTGGGGATTTAAAAGTTATCTGTCCCTCCTGTTCCACTTGAATTAGAGTACAGGTACAGATCAATTGTTCAGAACCCCTTTCAAGATTTATATTTATAGAGCTGAAACATGTATTTTTAAAGCAATTTTAAGTGTTTTAATATATAATATGCCTAATACAGATAACCGAGAACCCAAATGACACAATGGTATAGAAAAGAATAGAAATTTATTCTGTAAAGAATTGGAATGTAATGCGATGTTTGATGTTTTATTTATCTGTTTGTTATTTTCAACTGTAGTTACAGGGCTAGATAAAGACAGTTGTTAAGAATAACATTTTTTTAAAAAGAAAAAATGAATAATATTGAAATTAGTATCAGCACAAAATTATCACCAATTCACTAGCATTAGTAAGTTCTAAAAACTGTCATGAAAATACACTTGCTCAAAAACAAACTTAAAGTGTCCATAAGTGAAACTATCCATACATAATTTAAAGTGACAAAAATGGTTAAAGAGGCAGACAATTTCTTGTCATTTTACTCAACTCTGAACATTCAACTCATTATGTGTAAATCCATTAACCATGAATCAACAACTTCATGCCCTAAGTAGAACTAATCACATTTGATCTATTTTCTATGTATCACAATTGTTCCAACACAATGCCGAACCAATAGGTATTAATCTATCTTCTTACTTCTTGTTGATGATGTGTATCTTTTGTTTTCATTTCTATATATGAATGTATACATTTCATTTTTGCTGTTGCTCTTGTTTGATTTGATGAATAATTTGATGAGAATCTCTATTGTATTTGAATTTGCTCTGCTAGATATTTGACACTAAACCCTGGAGGCCTTCACCTCCCAGCTCAGGTCAAAATCTTTATCAGGACACAATGGCACATATGTCAATTTATTGATGATACCAGAAACATTGACATGACAATAAAAATAGAGAAACATATGCTCAATGCACAATGACATATGTCAATTTATCTCTTCAAAAACATATTTCATTTAAATTCCTAAGTCAGTTCTCTGGGTGTTTTTTTTATTGCTGTCCCATGGGGCAAGGGTGACAGTAAAATAACTTATAGCTTATCATAACACACTTTTCACTTCTTTAGTTGACTTTTTAAAAAACTTTTAGTTTTAGCAGCAACTTGCATTGCCTTGTTTTGTCTCCAGATAAATTTCACAACACTTCATTTAAATGTTCAACTTTAAACCTGTGTGGAATCCTAAATATTTCTTCTGAAGCTTTAGGACAAAAAACAATTTTGTTTGAACGAAAATGTCTTTCAAAAATTTGAGTAAATCATCTTCCAGCACCAATCTAGTGGCATCGCCTAAGCGTGGGCCTTGTTCCAGCACCAATCTAGTGGCATCGCCTAAGCGTGGGCCTTGTTCCAGCACCAATCTAGTGGCATCGCCTAAGCGTGGGCCTTGTTCCAGCACCAATCTAGTGGCATCGCCTAAGCGTGGGCCTTGTTCCAGCACCAATCTAGTGGCATCGCCTAAGCGTGGGCCTTGTTCCAGCACCAATCTAGTGGCATCGCCTAAGCGTGGGCCTTGTTCCAGCACCAATCTAGTGGCATCGCCTAAGCGTGGGCCTTGTTCCAGCACCAATCTAGTGGCATCGCCTAAGCGTGGGCCTTGAATCACTTTCAGTATGAAATCCACTCAAACAATTTGACTTTAACAAGGTATAAAACTCTTAAATGAAAATTCTGATGCATCAGCTCCACTCCAACATTTTGACTTTAACCAGGTATCAAGTTACAAAAGAAATACCTGACCAATGCATGGATCACTCTGAAATATCCATTCAAGTGTCAACATCCGGTTGCATCCTGTTTGGCTATTCAATGAGAGCACAGACATAACACAAACACTCCCTTGCACACCGGATTACAGGTTGTAAATGTACAAAACTGTATTTCCAGAGTAGAATAAGGACACTTGTTTGGGTAGTAAAAACATGAACAAAAAAAGCCTCCTAGTAAACTGTTAGGCTTATGTCCAGTGAGAGAGATGATTTATGTACATTGAGGTCAACAAATATCTCTGTTGTCGTCGTCCATTGGTGAATGGAGTCGTCTAAACTATAACAGCCAAGGTCACTTCTTTTATCATACAAGATCTTCTGCGCTGAAAATAAAATTGAGCTTTAAAAAAAATATTCTTTCATTGATTTTAAAAAATCGGAGAGTGTATTGCTTCATTTTCATTTCCAGCTTATGGATAAACTAAATTAAATAGCTATTTTTCAACTTGAACTATTCAACTTAATTTAACAGTTTGTTCTATGCAAATATTCATTTCATTTAGTTTTTGTTTTTTTTAACAAAATTATTTCACAATTATAATGTTGCACTAAAATGTGTAATTTACCATCTGGTTTCATCGGCCTCCACGCCATCCAAGTGTGTCATTATAACATTATATTCAATGGTATTTTTCACATGACTTTTTCTGGACATGGATTTTGATTCCATACTGACCATTGCCACAGAGTCTTCTGTGGATTTGGATATCTCACCGAGCCTGTTGGCAGCACATTTTAAAGTTGTTATAGCACCAGATATGAAGTTGTCTCTAGCAGAAGATTTGGAACTATCACTGGTTTTTTCTGTAAAATTGTGCAACTGAAAGTACAAAATAAGGATTTTAAGAAATGTTATTCCATAAACCCTGAGAAATATCAAGAAATACATTAAATGAAACTTAATCAACATTTTTGTCAATTATAAACTTTCAGATAATTTATGACATTTTTATGTGACTGCAATTTTCATAAAAACCATGACAACTAGGATTATTAGCAAAGGCACTTAAGTGTACATCCATAAGTAATCTCATTCAATTTTAGCCTCATTTTTTGGGTTTACCCTGTGAGGAATTTACAATATATTTTTAGACCATTTCTAAGCAAAAATGAATCTCATCCCAACCTTTTATTCCGATTACTATTCTAAATTATACCTTTTTTTTTAAAATTGAAAACTGATTCAAGAAGTCAATTTTTGGGCTAACATTTTTCTTCTCAAATTTTTTGTTACTTATCTTATCTTATCTTATCTGTTACAGACACTCCTTCTATAAAGAAGATTACATATTTAAATAAAACAACCCCGTAAAAACAAAGTGTTTGACTATAAATCCCTTATAAATGAGACATAACTAAAAGTATTGATTATGTTCAAACGTGACAAACATTAACAGACTGACACCGAGTGATAACCCCTTGCTTTAAAACTGGGGGAAGGGGTGGGAGGGGGTGTGGACATCAACGGGTGGCGTCAACGCGTGAACTCAACTTCCACGTGAAAGAAAAACAATAACAAACCGTGAATTTGAATTACATATGTTATATAGAGATAAACTAAGAATGCATTAATTTAATTACAGTACGTTCCATCAATCTGAAATTTTGATACGATGTATTGTTAGGTGACACGAGTCTATGTGCCAAATTTCAGCTCGATGGCATCACGGGAAGTGGGTCATTTTTTACTTTTGTTTTTCCACCCGACGTACAAAGAGATGACGACAGACAGAGAGAGATGACGACAAGATTTCGAAGTTAATATAAGGGATTAAAAATCAGTTATTTCTTAAGCATTTTCTTTGTCAATGCTCAAAATCTCAGGTTCCATAATGACATAATTTCTCACCTTTGGTTGTACTTTACAAATAACATCATGGAGGGGAAGGAATATACCATGATCTTTCTGGCAGAAAAAATATCTCTTTTTATTGAAAAAGCCATCATGACTTCCAACTGAATGAGACAAGAAAAACAGTTTGATCAGTACGTTCTTATCTTATCTTATCTGTTACAGATGCTCCTTCTATACAGAAGATTATTGCGTCCTACGCATATGTATGGTTTGTGTTTAGTCCTGCATTTTCATTAGAGATTTAAATGTTGATAAAGTGTTGGTTTTCCTGGTTTCTTCAGGCAACCCATTCCACGCCCCAATTCCGGATAGGAAGAACGAAAATTTGTATGTGTTTGTTCTTGCATACGGAATAAGAAAGGTGTTTTTATCCTTCTGTCTATCTGAAGGTTGTATGAAGTTATCTTTGTGTTGTATTTCTAAATTAGAGTTAATTGCTTTATGTATGATTACTACTTTACTCTTGGTTCTTCTATCCTCTAGTGTTTCAAGGTTTAATGATTTAACTAATGGTGTTATTCTTGTCAGTTTTGAATATTCTCTAGTAATGCCAGGCTGATTTTGTTTTGTTTTTTTGTTTTTAGTTAGACTAAGTAGTTTGTCAAACTTATCAAGCAATCACTTGCAAAAAAAAAGCAAAATTGTTTTAACATTATTCATCTTTTAATCAGATAATTAAAGATATTGTTAGCGGCAAAGGTAGTCTTGTCTACTTACCAGGGGCATCTAACTCTAGACCAACAAAAACCATGTTTGGTTGCCCTATCTTGTCAAGGTGACCGATGTAGCGGATACGGCCAGTTTTCTCCCCTTTAATCACAACATGGTCTCCAAGCTGAACAATGACTTTTGAACTACAGATGGAGAAATAAATTAGGCTACTGATGCAGTCCTCAACACAGCAATAATACTTCTTATTTAGCTAGGTTTTTTTATGGCCATATGCTGACCAAATAAAAAGATACAAGTTAATGATTTTAGTGGTTGTTTCCTTTCTTTGGTCAACACAAGAATAAATGCAATTGTTTAGAAATTTAAGTCATAAATATTCAAGAAAACCCTAAAATGTACATTTGAGATTCCCATTAAACTTATATCAGGTATTGTTTCTAAAGTAAACAACAAAAATTTGAAAAGGATAATATATAACATCTGTGTTTGTGGGGTGTAGAATTTCACAACAAAAATTGATGTTGTGCAACTTTGCACACTGTATTTTTTAATTTGCACAGGGACCAACATAACTTTAGAGGTAACATGATTGATAGGTAACAATGCTTTAAAAGTCAATGAATGGTCTCAACAAAATCATGCTCAGTTCTTTCATTTGCATATTTCTTAATCTAGTTGGCTTATCCATCCAAGACTTTTAACTCAGATTTCAGCTGCCATTTTACAAACATTATACTTAATGTGCTGTTTTTTTCAATGATTTTAAAATATTATTCATCACAATGAAGAGCAAAAATAATTACTTTCTAAATCCAATGAGAACCCATTTAAAAACTTGAACTACCATACAACACAAGCAAATTTTAAAACTTATACAAAATATGGGTAAACCATACAGGTTTGCGATTGTGCACTACACTAGTGACAAATAACTTTACCAAGGCTGGGACCATATATAAACATTTTTCACACAGTCCTACTCTGTAAATATGCCACCTAGTCTACAACTAAGTCTAACTCTGTCAATCTGACAACTAGTCTAACTCTGTCAATCTACCAACTAGTCTAACTCTGTTAATCTACCAACTAGACTAACTCTGTCAATCTGCCAACAAGTCTAGCTCTGTCAATCTGCCAACTAGCCTAACTCTGTCTATCTGCCAACAAGTCTAACTCTGTCAATCTGCCAACTAGCCTAACTCTGTCAATCTGCCAACTAGCCTAACTCTGTCTATCTGCCAACTAGCCTAACTCTGTCTATCTGCCAACAAGTCCAACTCTGTCAATCTGCCAACTAGCCTAACTCTGTCAATCTACCAACTATCCTAACTCTGTCTATCTACCAACTAGACTAACTCTGTCAATCTGCCAACAAGTCTAACTCTGTCTATCTGCCAACTAGTCTAAATCTTTTAAGCTAGCAATCAACTCTGGCTATTTACACTTTTTAAAGAAAGAAAATTAAGTTCTTGTTTTCCTTAGTCTTTGGTTTACTCACTTGACAGCAAACTGCAGGAGATCTTCATTGAGGCTTGCACTGAGTGCAGCGTGGATCTCACCTCCCATGGCCTCTTCACACGCTGTGCACTTACAACCATACAAGGGCTCGGCATAATGCAGACTGCCTGCTGGCGCTGGAAGTCCTGGTGGATTCTTTTGAGTTGTCAGCCTGTAGTTAGTAAGAAAATAAGCTGTTAACAGAAAAAGAATAAGGAGGCAAGAGACAAAAATAAATATTTTGATTTATTTTGAATAAGCTATATCTTATATGTGTGATATTTTCTTGCAATTAATTTTTTTTTAAATATAGATGACAGTTCTTCCACAAATCACTTAATATTAGAAATTTGCACTATTTTATGAACTTAGCCTTGACAAAATCAACTGCTCATTCAGCTCAACAAAAAAACCCATCAAATTATCCCAATAAAATGTACTATACCCATTAGTCTTCAAGTGTCTGTGACCATTGTTCATTAGTTTGGGTGACAAGTTTGTTCCAGCTACTAGGCTGTCATTAAATGAGCTGTTTGTGCCAGGCTCCTCCAGCTCTGATTGGCTACGAAACTGATCCTGTGTGCAGTCTCTGGCCAGCTGGTTCATCTGGAAATATGATGTGGTAAACATTCTAATTTATTTATTTTTTTATGTTGAAGTCAACATTCTTATTTTTAATTATTTTTTTTAATCTTGTGGTCAACATTCTAAGTTGTTTTTTTTTAATGTTGAGGTCAACATTGTAATATATTATTTTAAAAATTTTATGGTCAGCATTCTAAGTTACTATTTTTTAAAATTTGTTGTGGTCAACATTCTTTGTTTTTTTGTTTTTTTAAACTACAAATAATAAAAAAAGAGAAAGCGCAAATCACCAGAGACAAATAATAAGCATACTGACTTAATAGTCATTGGTCATCATACCATCCTGCACTCCCAATAAGTCATAACAGTTTTCATATGTTGCACTCCCATTTCAATTGAGTTTAGTCCCCAAAACAAAATAAAAGAAAGAGGGAAAAAAATGCAGTGATGAAAAAATACAACTTCTTTGTCAATCACAGTAGGTATGTGTGAGCAAAGTCACATAAGAACGAACCCCTTATTTCTATTTTAAGAAATACCTCAAGTTCTTTCAGGCGTCCTTTGAGTACCTCAATTTCTTTCTTTGCGGAGCCCAACTCTTCAGCCAACTTGGAATTTAGTCTGACAGCTGGAGATGATTTGACATAGGATTGAAATGGCTTGTGATGTTATTTACATTAGGCTATTTGTTGAAAATTTAACAAATTGTTTTGTAAGCTTAACCCTTCACTTGTATTTTGGCTGCAAATCAGGCCTTTTTCATTACTGCCCAGTGGAAAATAAGTACTCTTATCAAGGAATTACAAGGAGTCTTTTTATAAATAGTTTCAAACTCCTGTTTTTTAAATGGGTTTTGTGTGGATTTACTTAAATGTATACAAATTCTCATTTTTCCCAACACAAAAAGATCCTTTATTAAAAGTATATTTATACTGCTGCTCCTAACATTCACATATTTTAATAAAAGTTTTATTACCAACAATTATTTTTTAAACAATTTTATTTATTAAATATTTATACACAAGATTGTATTTTAGCCTTTGATCCCTGGGTTCCTCCTTACAAATCCTTATTGCCTTGACTTCCTTGGGGAAAATTTAAATTTCTGAGACTTATATATATTAATATGGTGGGGTATGGATTTTTATTACACAGAGCTATAAAGCAGTATAATAGTATACCAGGTTTAAAACATTTAGTCAGAAAAGTGGTGTTATTTCCCTTAGATCTAAGGGTTCCATGATTTGTGATGTAACTTAATAACAAGATATTTACAGCATATTTAACAATTGGTTTCTTAAAGTAAGATCAAATCAAACATTCTTTACTTTCAATGAACTGTTCCTCCATAGGGGACTCGCATTTCAAGGGAAGGCAACACTGAGTTTCTTTGGATATTTTAGGGTTAATCCTCTTGATTTCAACACTGGGTTCACTTGTCATTTCAGGAAGGGAATTCTTGCGTCCTTCCATCCGGCTTGGCTCTGAGCACTGCCTTGGTGCCTGGACACATGGTGACACTGCCACTTCCTGGCACACCTGTGCAGTGAGGATATGTTGTTGGCTCCCATTCAAAGGTAGCCTTGCAGGCTGAATGTAAAGAAAAAAAGAAATTATTACACCTGACAGAGAGCGCAGTGACTAGTTATGTAAAACACACCAAAAAAAATGTTTTAAGTTGCAACAGTATGGCTTTCAGGTTGTAGTTATTCCTGCAAATTTACTTTCTTAATTCCTAATGTCCTTTTTTTCACAGATAATCTAGTGCACCTAACTACTATAAGGTACATCTTTTTTTTTAGCATCTATAACTTGGGTCTCTCTCACCTTATGGAAAGGATATTTTTTTATTGGTGCTTGTTTAAACCATTCAATAGGTTCTACACAAATTTAGTATTGACATATTTATACAAATTTAGTGAAAAATCCACCAAAGTGGCAAACCTTAATAAATAAAAAAATATATATGTGAACCTTTCAAGTTTCTATATGGTAAAATGAAATTATGTTCATAATTCAATCCATTTCATTTTTTGGAAGATACAATATTTATTTCCTCGACCTAGCAGCTCGATTGGTTATATTTATGTGTTTAAAAGAGAGAAATATACCTGACGGGCCAACCTAGGGGAGGTCCTCCGCAATGCTTCCCTGGACAGAGATGGGGATGGCAGATAACTTTTAAAGCTGTACGTGCTCTCCAATTTCGGAGAGTTACTCACATTGCTAGAACACTGGCTGCATCTTGAGCAGGGACGGGATCTTTCCTAACAGAGAAATCAAAACAGGAAAAACTGTCAATTGTCTTTTTTTTTAAATAAAGCTGAATTACAAGTTTACTCACAGGACCATTCAATGATAACATTTTGCTGTAAGTTTTGTGTGATGCTGCAAAATGCAGTCTCACAAAATTCAACATATTCATTAACTGAGGTTTGTTCTTTGTTTTTTTTTAAACCTGTGTCTTGTCATTTTCCTATCACAACTGAGCAACAAACAGCTGAAAATAGTGACCAATTTTACATTTCTGGGATGAATGGCTGATGTCATTTAATTGAAATATAAAATATTAAACAAGAAAAATGGAAATTAAGTTGAAACTATTCACAAAGTAGTAGTATTTTTCTGTACATTTTTAAAAAAATAATAAATTTCTTTTAAATTAGATATTGAAAAGTGATTTATGTTTTGATTTTTCAATTTGGTGAAAGGAAAATGGATTTATGTGCTTGTACGTGCATGCGTATAATTTTTGACATATAGGTGTAAATAAATATATGATTATTAAAAAGACTAAACAATAAAATAATATTAATCAAACAAAAAAACAATACAATGTTGTTTTTTGCAATAACTTTACTAACTTGATTTCTTCAATAGTAAGAAAAAAAAGTATACCATTTCACAATGGTTGTTTAAAATAGGGCAGTGTTTAGCAAAGCAAAAAATAAAAGAAAAATAATAACTTCAAGATTACCTGAAGGCAAGAAGAGGTGTCAGCCACCAGGGATTTTTCTGTTAAAGGAGGGGTGGGGCTGGTGGAATGACTGGTTCGAAAACTGACCGATGTGGATGACCGCAGGGCTTCGACTTCTCGCTTGAGCAAGTAAACTTTTTTCTCCAAGCTGCAGATACACCAAGAGATTATTAATGATAATTATGCAAAAGTCAAGATTATAATCAGTGCTAATCATAGTTATATAATAAATGCACATCAACATCATTTTTTTTTAAAAACATCATTATCATATTATAAAAACTTCAAACAAAAATCATTAAATAAATGCACAACATAATCAATGTATACCCATGCAAGCCTAAGAAGCTTTTAAGTGAAGCATTTATACACATTTGTACTAATTAGAATATCAGGTTATTTTAATGGGGCTTAGTTGTTTTGTTTTCATGACCCTAAAACAATATTTTCGTAATAGTGACAATCCCCAAACAGGATTACACATATAAATTGAGAATCAGGTTGATACATCTAAGAGTTTTGTATTAGTGGCTGATGTTAACTGAATAGTACTTAAAAAATGTGTGAGGCTGTTTTGTAGTCAGAGTAAGAAAAATATAAATAACATAATTGCAACTAATAAATATACTAAAGTTAAAATTAAAAAATACACACTTTTTTATGTTAACCCCAGAAAAAAAAATAACATAAGCAGTGTCAAGAACAAAAGGTTGAGTTGAGAACACATGGGTTATACAATTTAAAGGTTTTCAAATCCATACTGTTTCCTTAAAATTACAATGTGCATCCATAAATGGAATCGGTATCATGGCAGTACTATTTAGATTTAGACTAGATCTAATACTGGTTAGAGACAACAACAATAGATAAAAATATTAAATTATAAGGATCAAATATTTAAAACATTAATTAATTTTGTAATTTTGTTTTTCACTTAAAATTTATCATGGATTAATAGATGTTTAAAATATTTTGTGTATTACAGCACTGGCTTATTTGCCTTAATAGAATCAGCTTTGCATCTCTTCCCAGGCACACACAAAAAATTCAGCAACTAGATTTGGCTGGCAGAGCTTATCAGTTCACATATGGCATTGGTAATAGCTAGAACTACATAAAACACTGTATTCAAATTGAACAAGTTAGTGAACATTGGTAAAAGCTAGAACTACATCAAACACTGTATTCAAATTGAACAAGTTAGTGAACATTGGTAATAGCTAGAACTAGACCTGCCAGCCGAATTTTTATTTTAAATTTCGGCTGGCTGACATAATTTTTCGGCTAATATCCGGATTAGCCGGATTTCTCCGTAAATTGACATTTGCAGCTGATTTTCGGCTGATTACGAAATATTCGTAAACATCAACCAGGGCTGTTCCAGCAAGTGTTACAGGTGCCGGTATGTTGAGAGATGGGCAATTAATTTTGAAGAAGTCAACAAAACCATCTTTAGCCACATTCTCAAAGGCGAGCAAGTCTCTACAGAACCAGATAATGATATCTCTTGTCATTTCATGACTAGATGTCGCCTGACATTGACTGTTGCCTTCTCCATTCTTGCGGAAATATCCCAAAAATTTTATTTGACTTTTCTTGACTGTGTACTGACACATTGTGCTTGACACTTAAGTGAAGATTCATATAGCCACTTGATGTAATTGCGGCAAAATTGGTTACTTTTGAAATGAGACCCTTGTCACCCAATGCCTGCTGATCAGTGAGACATAGCTAACAATTAACTCGATCTTCGTCTACATTTCTCCCATTAGCAGAGAACAGGCCACCAAAATATTTCCAGCATTGTGCTTTAGAATTTCCATGTAGGCTAGGTGGTTTAGGTTTTACTTGTAGGTTTTTAATGAACTGCCTCTCTTCCCGGTTTAGATGACATTTGCCGACATTTGAGATCACCTAAAATCATCATATAGTTATAAAGAATTGTTACATTTAGAAATGGTGTAGCGTAAAGAGGTAATCCTGCAGTCTTAGCAAGTATATTATTTCACTGCGAATTATAATTTTCTCGTGAGAACTTTTTTAAAATTTATTAAATGCATTTATATATGTTACATTTTAGCTATATAGCACTAATTTGTAAAGGCTTTTTAATTTATAAGGCTGTTTTCGGCCCTTGATGCTACATAATCAGAGTAGAGTAGGATCCATGCATTTTGTTTATCTAGCACCCTACTTGCTGGGTTGTCACAGCAAGAGGCCAAATGAAATTTTCTCACTTACAAACAAACAAAACAAAAATCAGATATCTAGTAAGGAAATAAATAATGAAATTTTCATTAAAATATTTATTGATCTTCTAGGAATCTCAAAATAGATGAATGAAACGTTTTTAAAAACATCTAAATTTATTTTAGCATGGGCCATTTCAGGTAAAACAATCTGGCTAGCAGGGTGCTAGATATACAAAATGATGTATAAATTGTATCCTACTCCGATTATATAGGGTATAGGGCCGAAAAAGCCTTATAAATTAAAAAGGCTTACAAATTATTGCTATAATAACTAAAATATAACATATATAAATGCATTTAATAATTTAAAAATGAAAGTTTTCACAAGAAAATTAAAATTCGCAGCGAAAACATTTACGTGCTAAAACTTCAGGATCACCCTTAAAAATCATCAGTTATTGACTAAACTAGTATCTAGTTAATTGAAACAATTAATTTAGGTTTACCTTTCTGCTAGTAGAAGATCGTTGAGCCATAATTGAGTAATAATAAATCACCTATTTACAACAAAGCTTAACGATAACTTAAATTAATTAATTTATCTATTTGTATTTTAATTAGTATTTTATAAATTAAGATTGTAAGAATAAGATAACTTGCAAGAACTGTATCAATGATTATTTAGGTTTAAAAAAAAACTGTACAAATAACTCATTTTTGTCACACTTTCGGCCACGATTATTCTAAAAATGCAATCGATCTTAAAACAGAACGCAATGAAACTTAAGAAAACAAAAACATTACGTTACGACGGCTCGTTAATTTTCGGCGGATTTACGACGGACAGCATACGGCGACTAATGCGCTGCGCCGCATATTTTCCGGCGGATTTTCGGCGGACGACAATTTTGCGGCGTATTCTGCGCGCTGCGTCGGCTGAGGGGTCTAGCTAGAACTACATCAAACACTGTATTCAAATTGAACAAGTTAGTGAACATTGGTAATAGCTAGAACTACACCAAACACTGTATTCATATTGAACAAGTTAGTGAAAATTAAAAATAATAAGTTCAATCATCAAAAACAAACAAAATAATGTTTTTAATTAAACCATATTCAAGACAACAGAGAAAAGCATAGCTTTAAAAAAAATGTTTCCTTAAGTCCTCATCTTTAATCAAAGATTAAAGAAACATTTGCTTGCTGCTTAAATTTTACACAAAAGTAAAGTTTTGTGTACACACATCCTAGAACAGAAAAGTCACATAAAAAGATACAGCATAACTAGATTCTGGTTGATGGGGGGAAAAAACACTATTAGACAGAAAGAGAAAAGACAATGGACACAGCACTGATTCTCCTTCTCTGTGCTCTAAGGAGATTTACAATGTCAGCACACAGTGGTCTAATCTCTCTTATATCTTAGTAGATTAGCAATATCAGCATTTGGGTTTCTAATCTCACCTTCTCTTATCTCTTAGTAGATTAGCAATATCAGCATTTGGGTTTCTAATCTCATCTTCTCTAAGAGATAGGGGATGGACGGATATCTGGGTATCTGGCACTATCCGGATTTGCTAAATACTTATGGCAGATTCGGGTCGGATCCGGATATCAATGTAGTTAAACATTATTTGAAATCAAATTAAAATAATTGAATAAAAGAACAGTTTTTATTAAGGTTGTTAACGGTTAACCGGTCCTGTTATAACCGTAACTTCAATTAGTCAGTATAAGCTTATTACCCGGAGTTCATTTTTTTGTGTGTTTATGCAGCAAACAAAAGAAAACACACAAACGACATCAAAGCGCCTTCTGATTATTCCAGTATATAAATAGTATACACGTCATCACTATTAGAGGAGTTCGGCTGATGAAAGATTTTTTTTATTCACTTAGTTGCCAAGGCTTAGTATGAGAACTGACACACAGCAGGGCCGTGATGTCAAAATGTGAATAACGGTCAAGGCCGCGGGTGTTGCTATTTATATTAGAAGAGGAAAGATACCAGATGATTAACTGTCTTTATATGATAATATGCCGTTTTAAAACATAAAATTTACTATTAATAATCACGGTTTTCTTCTTTGTTTGGACGATTTAAAATCCCCTCTCTCCCCGCTGAATTGACGTCATTCTGAAAAATAGCTGTTCGAGTAAAGTAAAGTAGTACAGTACACCCCCTTAGCTCTTACACTTAAATGTCAAATATTAGGGCCAAACCCTCCGGATTGGGCAAATATTAAAAAAACATATCCGGCCACCCCCTACTTCTCTTATCTCTTAGTCGATTGACAATATCAGAAAATAGTTGTCTAATCTTACCTACTCTTAGTAGATTGACAATGTTAGTATATAGTGGCCCAATCTCACCTTCTCTTAGCTCTTAGTAGATTGGCAATGTCAGCACAAAGTGGCACTATTCCTTTCCTGGTGCTGTTCACTACAAATGCCACAGCCCTAGCCGCCACCTCTTTGTCTTCAACAAGACCATTCAGTTCCGTTGTGCTGTCTGAAATCAAAGTAACAAAATTGCATAATTCATTTAACTGATTATACAGATTCATTTAACTGATTACACAGACTCATCAAGAAAGGTAGCAATATCACAAAATAAAAAAGCCTTCCCTTGAAGATATCAATGGGAATTTTTTTAAAGTCCTTTAATAAAGCAAAAACGATATGGAGTAAAAATATCTTCATTTCTAATACTTATGATCAGAGCCGTCTTTACACCAGTTTGGGCCCCCGGGCAAAGAAATAGTGTTGGGCCCCTCCCCCACAGGAATAAGAAATAAATATACATAATATATATAAATAAAAATATTCCCCTGTGGCCCCTATGCTCGTGGGCCCCGGGCAAATGCCCAACTGGCCTATGCGTTAAGACGCCCCTGCTTATGATTACCTGTACAAGACTGAATTCTTCCTATTGAAGTTAAGATATTAATATTTGTTTGTTCCCCAGTCTTTACCACATTATCACAATGGACTCCTAGCATTATCCAAATCTTGATAATTCCCTTAATTAAATCATTAAGGGCGTTATTTGACTTGGGGATATGATGAGAAATACTTTAGATGATTTTGTTTTAATTGAACTATTCATTTTATAAAATATTTGCTAGGAAGAATATGTAAATTATTTATAATAGGAGAAAATGATCATGTAAATTGAAATATAAAAAAACACTTCCATTTATTAAGATTAAGAAATGAATCTTATTATAATTATAATATCTTTAGAGAATCAATTAAAAGTTTTTAGCTCTCATTTTAGGAGCAGATTTAGGGTTACAATTGTAGCTGCTAGGTACTCAAGGATTTAAATTGATGACCATCTGCATGCCATTTATAAAAAATTTTGAATAGACTGTTCCTGGGCAGCCAGCAGTAGCATCTCAGCAAAGAGTAAATTGTTGCTTAAGGAGTACACAAAATTTCTAAAAGAGCAAAATTCTGAAAGTAATGTGAATTCGCGTAATAATAATTATTGCCTTCAACGCCAATGAAAATTCTGAAAACATGATGTTATCTTAGATGTTTTGTCAGAAAAGTGTCACTAATTTGAGTGTCTTATTTTCTTATGTCAGAGAGTTTGAGAACAAAAAATCAAGACTATTATTCTTAAGTAGGACGAGAAATAAGGAGAGATTAGGTGGATAGGACTTTGAGGTTTTATGAGATAACTGGAGTAAGAGGA
The DNA here is from genome assembly GCA_944989445.1 of Ampullaceana balthica. Lineage (NCBI taxonomy): Eukaryota > Metazoa > Mollusca > Gastropoda > Lymnaeidae > Ampullaceana > Ampullaceana balthica. The sequence continues at coordinate 123,882 of CALYLW010000369.1, forward strand.
TAGTTATTAAAAAGTGGGAAACTTAAAATAAAGGGATAGTTTTGGTAATGGTATACTTGTAGTAATGTGATACTTGTAGGAATGGTACACTTGTAATGGGATAGTTGGAGCATGGCGATAGTAGGATTAAGTGATAGTTTGTGTAAGTGGCTACTGGATTTTGTGGGTAGTCGAATTTAGTGGTAGTTTGAGTAACATGATATTTGGAGCAATGTTCTCGCTAAGGTTCCTTGGTCCGTGTGCAAAGTAAAAAACCTGGTGTGCAAAATTGCACAGCATCCATTTTTTTGCATTAATTTACAAAATTTGCTGCGGGGTAATTAAAAAAGTACTGCGCGGCGTCGGTCAGATATCTGCGCGGCCGCGCAGCCTAATGGGAACGTTGATTTGGTGTAAGTCTAAGTGAACAACTGGGGTAGGGGATAGTTGAACTTATTGGCTGGTTAAGTTGAGATTAATGGTTATAGTGTGGCTGCTATAGTCAATTGGAGGTAGTAAGTGGGAAGAATGGGGCTGCTATAGTCAATTGGAGGTAGTAAGTGGGTAGAGTGGGGCTGCTATAGTCAATTGGAGGTAGTAAGTGGGTAGAGTGGGGCTGCTATGGTCAATTGGAGGTAGTAAGTGGGAAGAGTGGGGCTGCTATAGTCAATTGGAGGTAGTAAGTGGGAAGAGTGGGGCTGCTATAGTCAATTGGAGGTAGTAAGTGGGAAGAGTGGGGCTGCTATAGTCAATTGGAAGTAGTAAGTGGGTAGAGTGGGGCTGCTATAGTCAATTGGAAGTAGTAAGTGGGAAGAGTGGGGCTGCTATAGTCAATTGGAAGTAGTAAGTGGGTAGAGTGGGGCTGCTATAGTCAATTGGAGGTAGTAAGTGGGAAGAGTGGGGCTGCTATAGTCAATTGGAGGTAGTAAGTGGGAAGAGTGGGGCTGCTATAGTCAATTGGAGGTAGTAAGTGGGAAGAGTGGGGCTGCTATAGTCAATTGGAGGTAGTAAGTGGGAAGAGTGGGGCTGCTATAGTCAATTGGAGGTAGTAAGTGGGTAGAGTGGGGCTGCTATAGTCAATTGGAAGTAGTAAGTGGGTAGAGTCAATGGTTAGCATGGGGCTGCTTTAGTAAATCGGAGGTAGTAAGTGGATGGGGGTTTGAATTAGGCTTTACAAGGGTGTGGTTGAATAGAACTGATAAGATCTTCTGAAGAAATATTTGTTGACAGCAGCTAATGGCAGAACGTAAAATAAATGTTTAATAGTTGCTGGACACAAGCTGGTAGCGCAAGGTGGTGTTGTTTTTTTTGTTTTTTTTTGGGGGGGGCGCAAACGATTTTACTTAAAACTATTTTACCTAAAACTATTCGGGGCGGAGGGCAGAGCATTTGAAACTCTATTTCACCAGGTCAAATAGTTCACCATGAAACACTTTCAATGAACAAAACATGACAGGTTCACGGGAAATTGGGGCGGCGGTGGGGGGGTGGGCGAGGCTGGTGCTATTGCCTGGGCAAGGACGTTTCCCACGACGATTTTAATTATATGTCAATAAATATTCTTTAGTTTATATATTTCAATACTACTTTATCTTCAAACGTCAATGTATCACATTATTTTGAAAATAATTCGGGACTATAATAATCCTCGTTCAACCACCCATCCGAACCCAAACACAATTCCTTTACTCGCATGTCACATGCAAACTGTCGTGAGAAAATGGTGTAGCTCATGTCAGAGGCGTCACTAGGGTTGGTGTCACCCGGGGCGGTAGCTCATGGTGTCACCCCTTCACAACTGAAGGGGCCGTCCATAAATGACGTCACGCGAGGATGCCGATTTTTAACCCACCATCCCCCAGCTTCATACTTATACCCCCACCCCTTTTCACGATATGACGTCACAAAGCTTTGACACCCACCAACACCCCTCAAGCCGTATTTTCTAAATAAAAATTAGCATCTTGCAAATTATTGTTTTGTCATTTAAGTATGTATTTAGGGTAAGTATGCGCTCTGATGTCGTAACACGCGTGAAGCCATCGAAAACGTCATTAAATAAACGGTAAACAATCAAATATTTAAGTGGAACTTTTATTTAAAGTTGCGCTTTTTTTATTTGACGTCACATTTTTTAACCCCACCCCTTCGTCACACATCGTCACCGATGCGTGACCCCCACACCCTATGACGGATTAAAAGGGGGGTGCTGAACGGGCTAATGCCAGAAGCCACCAATAATTTAAGATACTCCAAACTTATTATAGTGTATAATAAAGATGCAGGCAAATATTTGTATGAATTCCTGAAAATGCCTTCGACATTCATACGGCAATGCTGCAAATATGAGTAGGAAGTATAACGGAAACCAGGCTATTCTTCGTGAGAAGTGCAGTGTTGCTCATTATGTGCCATGCACAGCTCATTCCCTTAATTTGGTTGGGAAAAGTGCAGCAGGTTGTCCTGATGCAGTCAGATTTTTTGCCTTCTGCAAAATCTTTATACCCGGCTTGTTGCATCTACTCATCGTTGACATGTACTTCAAAAACACATGAAATTGATACATGTTAACAAAGCCTTGTGTGACACAAGATGGTCAGCCTGACATGATGCAGTAAGGTCTGTTAATAACTCATACCATGAGGATATCGCAGCACTGGAAGAATTAGCAACAAACGAAAATTAGCCTCGTGACTGTCTACTTGAAGCAGAAGGATTTCTAAAAGAACTTGAACGACTGGAAGTCGCTATTTTACTTGAAATTCGGGAAACAATTTTAGAAAGGAAGTCACTCATTGAGTTTGTTAAAAGACAGCATTCTTAATTTGATTCCTATGAAGACAAAGGAAAGGACAAGTCCGTGGTAAAAAAGAGTATAACAATCTTCAATGCTATCCACACAAAAAAGAGAGAAATAAAACAAACCCGTCAAAAAAAGGTCGTCAGTTTGATAAAGGGACATCACCAAAACAGTATTCTCCCCGAGACAAAAGTTTCAAGGTTGAGGTATTTCTGGTAATCATTGACAAACTTTCTTGAGCCCTACAACATCGATTAGGCCCATATAAAGACATCCATGAGAAATTTGGCTTTCTTACAAACCTTTCTGAACTCAGCAATTTCGCCATCCGATGGGCAGCAGCCAAGATAATGGAAGAATATTCAAGTGATTTCAAAGACTGCTTATCTTCAGAATTAGTCCAATTTTCAAAACTCTCTAAAAAAGTTACTGTCCAGGCTCAGGGTAAGGAAGAGGAAGTACCCCAATGCCAAACTCAAAACACGTGCACAGAGCTAAACATTTTGCTGCTTTTGAATGAGCTAAATTTCACACAGCTCTTTACAAATGTACACATCGCACTTCTCATCTATCTCTCAATGATGGCATCAAACTGCAACTGAGAGCAATCCTTTTCAAAGTTGAAAAGAATACAAAATGAGTTAGAATGTGCATGGGACAACAAAGACTGAATATGCTCTCTCTAATGAGCATTGAAAAGGAACTTACTTGTAAGCTTTCTTAGCTTTACTGACTTGATTGATAACTTCACCATGAGAAAAATTCGCAAACTAAAGTTTTAGGTTCAAATAATGATAATACCTATGTTTCAATAATTTTTTTTATTTCAACTAGAGAAAACAATTCTTTACCACATGAAAAAAATGTTTTTAAAATACGGAATAACGCGTAATATTATTCTTTGATGGGGGAGCGTTCGTAACCACGAAACAGCGTATGTGTGGAGGGGACCGTCGTAACCGGGGGACTACCTGTATATAAACATGCATATCACGCCTTTAATAAATATATATAAAACAAAATATTAACTCAAAGACATTGAATTCATAATTTTTGTCTAGAAAAAACATCAACAAAGAAAACCAATCTTTTGATTTTAAAAAAAAATAATTTTTTTTTGGGGGGGGGGATAAAAATTGTATCCCCCCACACCCCACTGTGGTGGGGGGAGTCGTGAGGTGTGATTCATCCATGGTGTCAGTGTGTCAAAGCCCAAATAGCTTTATATCTTTTAAAACATAAGACACTGCCTCTTTCATGTCCAGCCTTTTGTAAAGATCTCTCAGCTGCGACGTTTCTTTTCTTTTTTTCCTAATTTGTTTTAATGTTGTTTGTGTGTTGGGACTGTTTTATTATTGCAAGTTAACTGATATTTTTTAATAAAATATTTTCGCGTTTAACGTATTTCTTTGTATTTCTTAATTTCTTTCTAGATGAAAAAAATGTGTCTTCATTTTTTTCTGACATAAAATCGTACACAGTAAAATTTTAGGCTCGGGTGTCACCCCCTGATGGGTGTCACCCGGGGCGGCCCGCCCCCCTCGCCCCCCCCCCTAGTGACGCCACTGGCTCATGTCACACTATCATAAAATCCAAACCTAGAATTATTTTATTTTATTTTTTCCCAGTCTTGACTTATGGTTTAATGTAGCAGGGTACAAACAGACATCCTGATTTCTGCATTATCATAATTTTTATTTTATTACTTCAGAGCAGAAGGTATAGTACAACCTTAGCAGCCCCCACGCCAACCTCACCAACCAAATAAATAGCAGTATCGTAAACATGCGCCACAAGAACGCACTGACCTGCTCAAGAATGGATGCACCTCGCGCGTGGAATGTCGTCAACGGGGGGAGTTTAGCTGTTCCATTTAAAACCTCGTATTCTTTTCTGTTTTTAAATACTCTCTTTTTTTTTATTCAATCCTCAGGTCAGGTAAGGGTGAGGCACGAGCAAGTTTTGATGGTACTTTGCCACACTGGCCCACACGCGCTCATATTTTTTTCACTGTAGCCGCGCCAGTCACACGAGTCGCCTCCCTCTACCGTGAGATCGCAAGGCGCCAGCGCTATGTGAGGGAGGGGCGAAGCATGAAATAACAGCCTGAATATTCGCTATTTATCCGATGGAATTTGTGTAGCCTCGTATCAAGGAATTCACATTGAATGCCCCGATTTTTGTGTGTGCATGTTTCGGAGGGGATAGGGGTGGGGGATGCATGTAACATGCTCAAATTCAACAGATGAAGGGTGAATGGAGAGTCCAAGATTTTACGTACGGATAAATTAAAGAACTCAGCAATGGAAGAGTTGATAACATATAATTTGTGGTACGAATGAGGGAATGAGTTTAGGGAATCAGTTGAGGAACTTATGATTTAATCAACGAATGCATGGCTGATGGTTGTAGACTTCACAACAACAAAAAATTGGTTGAGAAGCATATTGTAAAGATCGTAATACAAGATCAACAAAGGACGCCTGAATGTCTTTTTAGTGTATGAAGAGTCAACAAACAAAATGACCAGCATGTTCACCTAATCCGAGCCCGCGTCCCATCTGACATCAAACATATCTTTAAACAGTTGGGAAAATGGAAAGGGTTAATCATCATTGATTTCCGCCTAGTGTTTGTTTGTTGTTGTTGTTTTTGTTGTTGGTTTTTTTAATTAAGAAGAACATACTTATTATGGCTAAATTTTGTTGATACGTTAGTATTTGGATGCATACCCCCAGTATTAATATGAATCAAAGCGCTACAGCTTTTATATATATATATTTATTTATTTTTTAAATTTAATTTATTTTTTAAATTTATTTGGGGTGGAGTGGTTTACCCTATAAAAGCCGATGGTGTTTTCAGTCAAACATCGTGGAAAGTTTGAAAACATCAAACGACCAAAACGTGATTCATTACAAATGATGGCGCAGACGCGTCGTTAGGGAGGTGCTGGGGTTCGAACTGCATCGAGTGACACCATCAAAAGGGGGTGACACCAAAATGTAAAATTATGTATGTATGTGTAAGTCATGAGGGAGGGGGTGACACCATGAGCTACCAACGCACTAGGTGACACCAACCCTAGTGACGCCTCTGCGTTCTTATTATTTTCCTTTTCAGTATGTGTGCTCTGCCATAGATATCTTTGCCGACAGGTCATTGTTGGTACTCACATACTATTTTAAACACCTTTAATTTTAACGTTTGACATTCAAGTAACATTTAACTTCTTGTTTTCACCCTCTCCTTTAATTTTATTGTTTCCATGTCATCAGTCATCATGTGCCCCTGTAAATTTAGGTTTAACGTTTTGTTGGTCCCCATGTAGATTAGATTTAGGTTTATGTTATTTCTGGACCCGTCAACTTTTGGGTTCACTTTATTCACTTGTAATTTTGTTTTTACTTACACTTACATCAACTTAAAATATATATATATCTCTCTCAAATTGTGCATTTTATTCCCAAAGTGCAGTGCTGAATGACCCTAGCGCCTCTTTGTTTTTACTAACTGCTCATTATCTAAGATCATTGTAAATGACCAACGATATAATGTGACCTCAGTTATGTATAATTTAACATTGACAAGTTCATACTTACTTAAAAATGTCAGTTAAAGTCTTAAAGTTGGATTTGATTTTGATTTGGTTCGAAGTGAAAATTATTTATAAATATGTGATTGACTTGAAGAGTACATTAAGTCACAAAGTAATATAATTGGAACTAAAATAACATGAATATAAAATTTTAACCAATATAACATAAATTATCATACATTTTCCTTTCTAGTTTGCAAACAACTATAAACAAGTATATATATCCATATGACATGCAATATATAATTAGAAAAACAAATAGGCCTAAATAAAATCATAACGTTTTTCAGATTTCAGAAATTCAGATGTTTGTAAGTGTAAGCTAAAAAAACGTTATAATTTCTAGTGTTTGAGTATGTCAACTTTAATATAAATTTAATATTAAGTTAATTTACAATTGAAATTATGAAAAATGGCATTGTTTGTTATAACTAGATATATAAATAAATAAAAATAAACACGAAAGATTGCAGACGATGAGTCACTCACCGATATTCAGTCCAGATATTGAGGTTATTTCGTGCTCCCAATGAAGCCAAGTACTGCCTGTATTGTCACTTAAAGGTGGACTGTGGTCATCACTTGTGCAATCCATACCTAGAGTCATTTCAAGTTATAAAGCAGTGAAAATTTGTTCAACCACTGGACAAGTTTACTCCTAAAGAAGTTCGTGTTAAACTGGAAGCCATTTTGTCAAGAAGAAAACTTTTTTGGGACGGGGGTGTGATCAGCTGAGAGAATAGCCAAGGGGAGTACGTTCTGCTACCCGTCACGTGCTCACTGCGCACGCATATTTGTTTTAAAAATAGAACATTTTGGTAACGCAGAATTGGTTCCCCGAAACTCTTATGCACTTGAAAAGTATTTTATCGCGCTTTAATTTTAAATTATAACTAACAAACTTTATCCATTTCATTGGCTCCCCATATCAGCACGAATTGATTACAAACTGTCCGTTCTCCGTCACAACTCATAAGCGTAGGACGTAATAATCTTTTGTATAGAAGGAGCGTCTGTAACAGATAAGATAAGACAAAACAACTTCTTTTCTGACTCCCGCCCTTCCTATCTTGCTGAACTTCTCTTGGTCTACTCACCCTCTAGTCAGCTACGTTCTTCTGCAGACACACGTTTTCTCTCTGTTCCTAGGACATGAACTAAAACATTTGGCAAAAGGTCTTTGTGGCCGTTCATAAATGACGTCACGCTCCTAGAGGGGGACGGGGGTCACACATTTGTGACGAGGGGGAGGGGGTGTTTAAGAAATGAGACGTCACATCAAAACGCTTAACTTTAAATAGAAGTTCCACTTAAATATTTGATTCCTTATAATTTATTTAATGACGTTTTAAATAGCCTCACGCGTGTTACGATATTAGAATCCAGCATTATACTATATACATACTTACCATATACTCGTTCTATAGCCCATTCGTTCATAAGCCGACCCCCTCCTCACACTTTTGGAGGAGAAAAGTATTAAAATGTATAACCCGCTCGCAAGCCGACCCCCCAAAAATAATAGGACAGCTTAAACAAAATGGTACACATTTTTTTTAAAACTACAAGCTAAATCGGTCATTATGACTGTTTACTTTGTTCTGCCTATCTTTGTCTTTGTGCTCTTTGTTTGGCAATAGTTACCGGTATTTTAAAAAACATATATTTAGTAAACAGTGACGTAAGCGCGTACATTAAAATTCTATGTTAAAAACAAAACTTGTAAAACAAGTTATTAAAACGTTCACAAAAATCAATAAAATTATTAAATAAGGTAAGTGCAGATGTTTCATAATATATTATAGCTTCTGGTAGAGCAGTCAAATCTTGTCGCATGTAGAAAAGGACCTTGATGGTCTACAATAACAATACCGATATTCAATATCCATGCAGAAATAAGTTAATGACTCGCTCGTAAGCTGACCCCGCCCCCCCCAACTTTTCCCCCTATATTTTGTCAAAAGGGTCGGTTTGCGAACGAGTATGTACGGTAAATGACAAAAATGTGATTTAAAACAAACTCATTTTCAAATAGAATATACGGCTTTGATGGTGGAGCGCGCAAAGCTGTGTGACGTCATATTGAAGGGGTGTCTAAGTTTTTGTGACGACGTGTGACGAGAGGGGAGGGGGTAAACAATCGGTCAAAATCGCGTGACGTCATTTATGGACAGCCCTTTTTCCTTTTTGTGCCCCCAAACAATGGAATTCTCCACCATTACACATTCGCCGTATTCCAAATACTAAGTTACTAAGGCCTTCAAGACTGCACTAAAACACATATTTCCAAACTTTACTTTTAGAATTAATTAAACAACAATCAAACATCGGCCAACAAAATGACGAGCGTAGGCCAAATAACAATTCTAGTTCTAGGCGAAAAAATAAATTTTCATTTTAGCATTCCGTGTTAAACAAGGGTCCATGAGCATTAAAACAAATTTTAAAAAAATAATAAAAAAACAAAGACCCCTTACAGATTTTTAAAAATCTTATCAAAGACTGCGAACTTATCAAAATAAATAGTTATATCAGACCTACAGGGCCGGCCTTATGGGCAAGGCGAACGAGGCAACCGCTTAGTGCCCCACATTTTTAATTAGATATTTTTTAATACTTTATAGAATTTTACAACTATTAAATATTACTTGTTTGTTTTGTTTTTTATCACAACGGTGTCAAAAAATTTTTTATTTATTTTTCATGACAAAATATTTTAGAAAAATAGCCTACTAATATAATAAAACGTTATAATCACCCTAAATCCTAAATAAAAATTATTATTTTTTCCTAGAGCTTTGTAGTAAGAATGTATGGATTCGGGAGAACATTTACAATCAGAAAATTTAATTTTTAGGCTTTAACTTGCGATTATATAGTAAGTTTTTAAAAAAGTAGATCACATATATAAGGACAATTTCGATTTAAGGACACCCTCCGGTCCCCATTAGGTCCCTTATGGGAACTAGTTATATATATATATTTTATATAATGACATGTCTTATAGTCTTACCTCTTATTTAACATGTAGCTGCATGACCGTACGCAATGGGGGGGGGGTTCGTACGTCCGAACGAACCCCCTTCTGCGAATGTTTGCCCTTTCGTATTAAAAAATAGATCGTGACATTATTGAGAGATTTGGGGATCCCACTACAGAATATGAGGGGCCAGTGTTATGATGGCGCTGCATCTATTTCGGGCGCTGTCTCAGGAGTTCAAGCGCGTATTCTGCGAGAGGCCCATTTGGCGATATACACACACTGCAGCAGTCACGCTTTAAACCTAGTGATCGCGCTTTCCCGATGTTCGTAATATGATTGACAAAATAAAAGAAACCTGCATGTTTTTTAACAACAGCCCAAACCGCGAGGCCTTGTTGAAAAACATCATAGAAACAAGTCTTCTATTTGACAGTGCTAAATGGAAACCACTTACAAAGTTGTGCAAAACAAGATGGGCTAAGCGCCACGAAGCATACAAACATCAATCGTGTGTTTACATTGTTCACAATCTTGAGATAATTTCACTGCCATGTGGAAAACACAATGACCAAGGATTTGATCCAAGTTTGACTACAAATGTTGATTGGGACACGGACAGTAAGTCTCGAGCAACGTCACTTCTTCATTCCTTGTGTAACTTCACACATTTATTGTGACGTTTGTTGTAACGTACAATATGTTATCTAGGCTGGAAGGAATAACAGTCGAACTTCAGAAAGAAGCGATTGACATAATTCAGGCTATATAACATATCGAAAACGTCAAGGAAGAGTTTAGAGAGATTAGAATAAATGTAGATTCTTATTTTTAAAACATTTATGATCATATCATTATCATGGCGCAGTCTGTAGGAGCTGAAGCTTCAATGCCCAGAATTGCTAAGCAGCAAATCTACTGAAGCAATGTGTGCGTAGAAACGCCAATGCAACAACATATGCGGAACTTAATTAAACCATTTCTGGAGCACATCATTGCTGAACTAGATATGCGGTTCTCTGGATTAACCAGGATATCCTCACAACTGTTAGCTCTTGTGCCAAGTGCTATTAGAAATAGTATGCATAAAGATCTGAAAGGCGATGTGGATTTATATGAGCAAGATCTACCTTCACCAGAGGTGCTGCCCGAAGAGATAAGCGGGTGGAAATAAAGATTCAGCAGATGGGAAGAGTCAAAGCTACCACAAAATTGCACGGAAGCTATAAAACTTTGCAATGAATCGATGTATCCGAATATTTATTGCTTACTGAAAATTGCGTGTGTGATTCCTGTTACTTCCATCGGGTGTGAGCGAAGGTTCAATGCACTCCGACGTTTGCACAATTACATGAGATGTTCAATGGTGCAGGAAAGACTTACCGAGCTTGCATTGATGCATCACTTCGCTTTCAATGTCAACGGAAACAATGTTTTACAGATATTTATTGTTAACAAAAACCCAATAAGGGTTTACATCGAAGATGCTCTAAAATAAACCTCATAGCCTCGTGGTCTTCCGCCTTGTCAGTTCTGTACCATAATGTATATAATTCCAATTCTTTAACGCTTGCGCGTGCAGATTTCGTTATTAACAAGAAAAGAAATGAATGATCGAGTACTTGCAATGTTTATTAAAATACTATTTTGTAAACTGTTATTTACATTATAATTATTTATTGCATAAAAACCCACTTTTTTATCACTGTACGCACTGAAAACATTCAAAACGAGGAAAAAAGACAAGAAGTTCAATCAACGCCCTCAATAATTCATAGGTAAAGAATTATTGATTAAACATTCTCATCCAAGTCACAGCACCATATATTTTAGGTACAGTTAAACCTCTGATAACGAAATTAATTCGTTCCAGAGTCTAACTCTCTGAGCGAAACACTAGTTATACGAAACAATTTTTCCCATACAAATCAATGTAAAATCCGTTCGATTTTGAAAAAAGATACAGATTTTGATTTTTAATGTATTAATATTTATTCAAATAAAATTACTTATGAATTGTTAAAGAGTGAAACAATTAGAATACAACTTAGATTGGAAAAAAAACCGTAAACAAAAATGTGAATTTATGACAAATAATTATTGCTTTTTAACTAGAAAACTGTTAAAGACATTTGTTTTTGCCGAGGCTTCAAAATTTGACGAAAATGTGTTGTAACCGTTTCGTAGACATTCTTGACACTCCATTTGAAACATCCATCTCCTTCATTGTTCTTGAGAATAGTGAAGATCGTTGATGTTGGCCAATTGTATTTGCACGCTAGATTAGCCACCTTGTTCTCGCTTTTCAATGATTTTTCGTGTCATTGGAAAAGTTATTTTCTCTCTTATGATTTTCTTCTTGTGTTTTTTTACAAAAATAATTTAGCACATGTTATTAAACTTTGCACGTAAAAAATTACGAATACTGTCTGAATACAAAATTGGTAAAAACGATTGATCACACACGAAAACTATACGCTAACAGACCGAGTGTTTAACACAGAATAATACATCAAGGCGGAAGTGCCTGATCACTAATGAATTTCTAGCAAAAAGGGACTTTCCCTTTCTGTGTCACTCGTTATGCGAATCTTCGCTCGTTAAGGCCCTTAAAGGAGCAACATTTTCCATAAAAATTGGGCTCGTTATGCGAAAATCTCATTATGAGAGGTGCTTGTTATGAGAGGTTTGACTGTATATCCTAACATGAAATGCCTTCGCGACAAGTCTGCGAATCCCCCCTTCAAAAAGTCTGGGTACGGCCTTGAGCTATAATATGTTACTGTACATCATTTTGCTCGTTGTTAGTCACCATCTCTATGTCACGATGCGGTATTTTACGTATAATTTATGGAGAACACCTGATGTTTCTGATATCCGCGGTCAAGTATACGAAAACGGTGCGAACATGAAGGGGCTTAATAAGTCAGGCGGACAAGCTCGTCTTTTACAATTAAATCCTAGGGCATTTGTTTTACCCCGTGTACCTGTCACAGTTGCAACTTGCTGCTATGTGATATGGCAAAAAGTTGTCCACATGCAATGACGTTTTTGGTATGGTATGGCAACCGTCCGTCCTCATGGGACGATGGCGTGTACTCTTGCTCCTCTGCCCCCCTGCCCTTTCTCCTGGCCCTTCTCTCTTCACTCAAAGCTATGAGGGATGCTTCCGCGACTTGAATGCCCTCACGCACTTTTGCCCGCCAGGAGGTGCGCTCCTCGGCAATGGTCTCCCACGTTTTATGGTCTATCTGTGCCAATGACATGTCTTTCTTGCAGACGTCCTTGAAGCGCAAGCAGGGGCGACCTCTTTTTCTCATACCGGTTGCCAGCTTACCGTGAAGCAAGGCTCTAGGAATGCGCACCGAGCTCATCCTGCGGACATGACCTAACCACCACAGGCGCCTCTCACTCAGAATTGAGTGCATACTCAGCATATGGCTTCTTCTGAGAACCTCGACATTGGTGATCTTGTCCTGCCACTTGATGCGTAGAATCCTGCGCAAGCATCGTAGTGGAAGCTGTTGAGCTGCTTTGTTTGCTTGGCGTAGGTCGTCCAGCACTCACTGTCATAGAGGAGTGTGCTGAGCACGCAGGCCTGGTACACAGTGATTTTCGTCCTATCTGTGAGCTGCGAATTGTTCCTCACTCTTTGATTCAGCCTAGCCATTAATGATGTGGCCTTGCCGATTCTGGTTCCTATTTCCTTATCCAGGGAGAGTGTGCTTGTGATGTTACTGCCAAGGTAGGTGAAATCATCGACGACGTCCAAGGTGTTTCCCTCAATGGAGATTGCTGGAAGGCAGTCAGTGCCTTGTCTCATAATGTTGGTCTTTTTTAGGCTAATCGTTAAACCAAAATCCTTGCATGCCTCTGAGAACTTATTGACCAACTGTTGGAGACCTGCTTCTGTATGTGAGGTAAGGGCTGCGTCATTCGTGAAGAGCAACTCTCTGATTAATACATTTTCCAATTCGCTCTTCGCACGGAGCCGGTTGATATTATATAGGTTTCCATACGTCCTGGTATGAATGTTCACACCCTCGGAGCATACCTCGAAAGCATGTCACAATAGCATCGAGAAAAAGATACCAAAGAGTGTTGGAGCCAGTACACAGCCCTGTTTGACTCCGCTACAAACTGGGAAGGGTTCTGAGGTGGCACCATCGAAGAGCACTGTGCTGTGCATATTGGTGTGGAAGGACTCGATGACGGAGAGAAGCCGCGTCGGACATCCAATTTTTTTCCAGTATACGTAGCAGACCCTTGCGGCTGACCAGGTCAAATGCCTTCGTTAAATCTATGAAGGCAATGAAGAGGGGTTTCTGTTGCTCCCGACATTTCTCTTGTAGCTGAAGGAGTGAGAAAATCATGTCCATGGTTGATCAGCCAGCCCGAAAACCACATTGTGATTCTGGGTAGACATTTTGTGCCAGAATTTGCAGGCGTGCAAGGACCACTCTGGCAAAGGCTTTTCCCACAATACTCAGTAAGGAGATACCACGATAGTTATTGCAATCGCTGCGATCACCGTTGTTTTTGTAAAGCGTGACAATTTTGGCGTCACGCATTTCCTGTGGGATGTGTCCGCGTTCCCAGCAATCGCATATGAGTTCGTGCAGAGGCTTCAGTAGTGCTGGTTTGTCGTACTAAACTACTTCTTCAGGAATGCCATCGTTACCTGGAGCCTTCTCATTGCTCAGATGATCAATTGCCTTACTAAGCTCCTCCAATGACGGTTGGGCATCAAGCTGGTCTAGAACTGGTAGTTCTGGGATTCTATCTATGGCAGAGTCAGTTACTACATTCTGTGTCGCATATAGTTCTAGATAATGCTCAGTCCAGCGCCGCAACTGCTGGTCTCGTTCTGTAATCATCACACCTGACTTTGACGTAATTGGAGCAGACTTTGATATTGTCGGTCCAGTGGCATTTTTTATGCCTTCGTACATTTTTTTTATATCTCCTTGATCGGTGGCAGATTGAATGATTTTACATAGGTCCACCCAATAAATGTTGGCGCAAAAACGTGCAGTCGTCTGGGCTGTGTTTCTGGCATTTCTGAGACATTGTAGTGTGTCAGGTCCTGTGGCAGCTTTATAGGCCAATAGGGCTTTTCTCTTTTTCTCCGTCACGGGCAACATTGTAACCCAATGGGCCTCGAACCAATCCGCATTTTTCTTTCCTTCCTCCCGAGGACGGCAAGAGAGGTGTTGTATATAGTGGCTCGAAGATGGAGCCATGTCGCATCAATTTTTTCTGTCGAAGCCACGATAGCATTATGAGGATTGTGTATGGCTATCTGCGTGGTATTTTCCTTAAGAGCTGCCTCAAGCCTGGTGTTAAGCTGTTCACTGATCTCAGAGCAGTTGATGTGGTATGTGTTCATGCGAGTTTTACCCTTACTCTTAGAGTGACACAATTTCTTCGGTATTAATTTGACTCTACTACGACCAGGGAGTGGTCTGTGTCACAGTCGGCACTGTGGTAACTGCGTGTTTGGAGCACGCTGATCAGGTCAGAGCGCCTGGTGAGAACGAGATCAAGCTGGTGCCAGTGCTTGGAGCGAGGGTGTCTCCATCACACTTTGTGGATGTTCTTGCATTTGAAGAATGTGTTTGTTACGCACAGATTGTGAGTACTGCACAGCTCGAGCAGTCGCTTCATGGCCGTTGTCATTCATTTTACCAATGCCGTGTAAGCCAATGGTGGTAGACCAGGCATTATGATCAGCACCCACTCTAGCATTGAAGTCACCGAAGAGGTATAACCTCTCATGTTTGGGGATATTTGCTACTGCGGAGTCCAGAGCCTCGCAGAAGTTGTCTTTTAATTCTGCCTCAGAGCAGAGAGTTGGTGCGTACAGGCTGAGGATATGAGTTGCGCCCGATGATTTTAAAAGTTAAATGCCAAGCATCCTCTCAGTATAATGTTTTGTATAATTCAACAAATCTATGTTTTATTTTATGCTTTAACAAAGCGATGGGTTATCCTTTCCAAGTGTGGTTGAAATATTTCTGTGAAATCACTTTGTGAAACGAGATGAAAAAGCCGTGTGCAAAGAGGAAAGGCGGTGTGATATCAAGCAGGCGAAATCTGTTTTGCACTTTTCGAAGTTGCAGAGCAAATTAATGATCCAAAAGCTCGAAGTAAAGCAGAGTCATTGTGCAAGCAACTTAAAATTCATTGTTCAATTGCTTTTTGGTACGTCATATTGTTCCAATTTAATTACATCAACAAAAAATTACAAAATATTTCTAACGATCTAGCAATAGCAATTGACAGCATGGTGAATTCTTGCAAATGGTTGAAATCTTACAGAAATGGCGATTTAAAACAGCAATAGTTATGCAAAAGAAAAAAACTAAACATCAGGTAAGCAGAGCTAAAACTCAATAAGTTTTCCTTCTCTTTGCTTATCTTGCAACTAGTCATTTACCTGTACATCACTAAGCTCAAAATGTACTTTAAATAAGCACACAATCGAGGTTACTATCAAACGGACTTTGTAAAAAGTAAAGCATATCACTGTCGTCTGTCACGTTCGATTCTGTCAATAACTAAATATCTCTCTAAAAATGATTCCTTAAGTAACAAATTATTATTATAGCAGTTTCAAGGTTGACACACTCTGGCCATTGTTTAACAAAACTCTTAGAAGCAATAAAAATGAGATGACAGACGAAGTTATTATCTCCCTGAAGTTCCAATTAAGTTTACTTTATTCACGGGGGATGTGGTGTGGACCACAAATGGAAAATTTGACAGCCAAGTTGTGGATCAGCTCTATCTTTTGTAGTAAGAAAAACATCTATTTCTTTTCGGAGCTTGTAAAAAATTAGATAGAACTTAGCACAGCTGATACAGTTCAAATCTTTTTTATAAGGCAAACCAATTCTTTAAGAAAAGTCTAGAACTGACGGTATTTGAGTGTATGTCCCGAATGAAGTTAACAGCAGCAATACCTGGTTTCACAACACAAGAAATATCTTTCCCACGGAACGATTGATTATTTAAGATGCAGCGTATGATCAGAGTGGTCATAAGTTTTAAATCTTCTAAATCAGTTCGATCTGCCACACAAGACCCCTCCTCACTCCAGTTGTTGAGTCTCCCGAGGTTGACATTTTATTTCCAAGATTTGTGAAGCTGGAGACTTTATCAAGAGCGTGTTAGTTTATAAAGATGTCTTCTGTCTTTTTTGTAAGGTCAATAAAAGTATTATTTTCTTTGCTTATTTGCAGGCCGATTTGAGTGGATTATGAAAAAAGAGTGTTTACTTTGGCCTGTGCAAATGAGTGCGAAAAGTCCCATAGGGTTATTTTGTCTGAAAAGTCTTTGTCTCCTGTCACCTTGATTTCGACCCATGGGATTCCCAGTTGGTGTGTTTTTAAAAACTTTTTCGCACGTTCCAGTCAATGGCGATGCCAAACAGCTTTGGGGATAAGAAACATCCTTGCTTGAGTCCTCACACGACTAGGGGCCAGTCAGAGCCACCGGAATTTTTTTCTTCCTCTTTAGGATATGACAGCGTGAGTTTGAATAGGAAGACTTTATGATTTTTATGTATTTGAGTGGCATCCCGTAAAATAATAGAAGCGTCCACGCTGAGGGACGAATGCTTTCTATTCTGGGATTCGATGAAGCATATTAAAAACTTGGGGTGCATTTCTGCAGTTTCTTTGATGATGATTCACCAAGGTGTTTACTTATTCTTGTAAACAAGAGAACTTCTAATGGGTTTTCCCAGGAATAGAGAGTAAAGTCAGGGACTTCTCAACGCATAGGCCTGTTGGACATTTGCCCGGGGGCCCACGAGCACAGGGGCCCCATGGTAATATGTTTATTTATATATATTATGTGTATTTATTTTTTATTCCTGCGCGGGGCGGGGGGGGGCTCACTCTTTCTTTGCCCAGGGGCCCAACACTATTTCTTTGCCCGGGGGCCCAAAATGGTGTAAAGACAGCTCTGACTAAAGTGATACAACACCAAATGTTGCCTTCCGACAGATCTACTTATCTTGGTAGTTTAAATATAGTGACTTATTTCCATTGTTGAGAAACTTTTCATCTTGCCAAAATAATTCATGTAAGATGTTAATCAAATGAATGTGTTGTATTGTGTCCTCATCCAGCGCTTTTATCATATCTTATCTTATCTGTTACAGACGCTCCTTCTATACAGAAGATTATTGCGTCCTACGTTTATCTATGGTTTGTGTTTAGTCCTGCATTTTCATTAGAGATTTAAATGTTAATAAAGTGTTGGTTTTCCTGGTTTCCTCAGGCAACCCAGTCCACGTCCGAATTCCGGACGGGAAGAATGAAAACTTGTATGTGTTTGTTCTTGCATACGAAATAAGAAAAGTGTTTTTATCCTTAAATGTCTATCTGAGGGTTGTATTAAGTTATCTTTGTGTTGTGTTTCTAAATTAGAATTAATTGCTTTATGTATGATTACTACTTGACTCTTGGTTCTTCTATCCTCCAGTGTTTCAAGGTTTAATGATCTAACTACTAACTAATGGTGCTAATCTTGTCAGCCTTAAATATTCTCCAGTAATGAATCTGGCAGCTCTCTTTTGAATTTGCTACAGTTTATCAATGATTTCTTTGGTGGATGGGTCCCATACAGAAGATGCATATTCTAATACAGGTCTTACCAAATTGAGGTAGCATTTTAGTTTTATATCTCTATTACATTTGTTAAAGTTTCTTTTTATAAAGCCTAAGGTTTTGTTTGATTTTTTAATAACTTCATTGACATGTGGATTCAGTGGCGTAGCTAGGGGGTGCAGGGGGGGGACATATGTCCCCGGGCGCCACGTTAGGGGGCTCCAAAATGAGTATTAAAATTATTTAAATTTAATCAGATGTGAACTAATAAATTTCAAATAAGTTTTCAAGATTGAATTTTGGAGCTCCACAAATATCTTCTTTAAAAACCAGTTGGCATGCATGATTTTTGCGCCCCCATTGAGCATTAAGTAACCATTTTTAGGTTTTGTTCAGATATATTCCAAAGACGCAGCAAGCCTTGTAAGGGTTATCGTAGAGAAACTGGAATATGATAACATACCTCTAGCCCACTGTCGGTCACAATATCATAACAATGCTGATGTAATGACTGGGGATATATCCGTTCTTCAACAGCGAATATGTGCCAGAAATCACAGAGCATTGTTTGCAAACCGTGACAACCACAGCTTAAACTCAGTTAAACATAGGGTTGCCAGATGTCCGGCAGAAGGAGGACATGTCCTTTTAGCTTAATGTTCTCCGGCCGGCAGGCAAAGCTAAAATCGTTTAAAATGTCGGGCTTTTCTTACATTTTATATTATAAATTTTATGTATTGTTTTTACAACTATTACATCGTATTATCGTATGTTTACTTTAAATAAAAATAGATTATGGCTTTTACAAATCTATACAAGGACGACAAATCTAGTTCTAGGTTAACAAATATCGCAGTCACTGAAAATGAAATGGAAGAAACAGCAGTATTGGAGGTTATGAGCCGTCTTCACACAACCTTGTAAGTTTCGAAAATACATTGAAGGAGACATTTGTTACACCGAAAGTCAAGGAGATGTTGAGAAGACTTAAGTAAAGTGGTCAAGAAGAAGAGTGTGGCAGATGTTAAGTTGGTGTATGAAGCATGCATTATTAGTTACTTAGAAAAGTGGTTGAAAACTTTTGATGAATTTCAATGCTTTAATTGGGTGTACTTAGATAATATCATAGAATGTAAACTTGATGACCCTTTGGCGTGTATATTGTATTTGAACGAGAAGGGTATTGTAGATGATGTGCAATTGTTTGAACAATACAGCAATCTTAAATCATTTGTACAAGACAAAAATGAACAGTTTTTTAAGACTCTTGCATGAAAAGTGGAATAAAAATTACAATAAAATTATACTGACTTTAAGTTTAATCCTGGACGAATCATATGAAATATTCAAAATGTCCTCCTTATGTCGTCCTCCTTATTGTTTTATTATGCCCTCCTTTTGGTGTCCACGTATCTGGCAACCCTAGCTTAACAGGATCCAGTTGTTATCACGTTTTTTGGAACAGATGAAAGTATATATTTGTTTTTCTCTCGTTCAACAACTCGTTGGGAAGAATTAAAAAGAATTGTGCCAATCACAGTGAAGAGGTAGTCTAAAACATGCTGGAGTGCAGGATCAGAAGCTGTTAAAGATATTTATGAAGGTCTAGATGAACTAGTGGGGCTGTTGGAAAAATTATCAGAAGATGCAACTATGACGCCTGACAACAGAAGTGATGCAGAAACTTTACTGGCAGGTATATTAAACTTAAACTTCCTAGTTTCGATACATTTCTGGAACATCATACTTGGGAAAATTGATCGTGTCCAGAAACGGTTGCAGGATCCTACTATGAATTTCAAGGAAGCAGCATCTGATCTTGAATCGCTGCAAAAACTTGTCAACATTCGTTATTATTTTAGCCTAGTTGCGATAGACAATGGAAAAACAAGATGCACAACTTGGGGAATCGAGGTTGACAGAAGGATTAGACGACATCGGACGATACCTGGAGAATTAACAAGAGATGCAGAACTTTCGGCAGAAGAAGAAATTGCACGTGTTATGAACTGCGTAATTGATAGACTCCAACAGAGATATCAATAATAATAATAATAATAAATTGATTATTTATATAGCGCTATATCCCAGTAAGGAACTGGGCTCACAGACTATTCAGTTCTCGGACTGAAGTTCTACAGGAAACTCCTTTGGATCTTCTTGGTTTTATTGTTTCATATGGAGATAACGTATTTCCAAATCTGTGGATTCCCACTGCAAATACTTATAACAATTGCGTTTCAATTTCAAGCTGTGAGCGGTACTTCAGCAAACTGAAGCTTATTTTGTCTTATTTACATGCTTCAATGGGACAAGATCGTCTTAGTGATCTTGCACTCCTTAGCATCGAAAGAGAAACGCTTGAGAATATTAATTTTGACAATGTGATTGACGAGTTTGCGACTGTCAAATCAATGAGGATCAATTTGTTGTAGATTATGTCTATTCCCGTCATGTATAATTGGTAGAGTCTATTTTTTTCCTCAAATAAATTGTTTACAATCGCATAGAGAATTATTAGTCTGTATTCTACTTCATTAAAATACCAGATGTTTTCGAAAATGAACCGTACAATTTCAAAAAAATTTCTTGGGGGCTCAGTGAGCCCCCAGAATCTGTCGGTCCGAGACCGAGAAGGGGCGCAGAATTTGTGTCATGTCCCCGGGCGCAGATGACCCTAGCTACGCCACTGTGTGGATTCCATGACAGTATCTCATTTATTATGACTCCCAAGTAGGCCTACTCCACATCTCCAGCTTGGGTCAGTTCTTTTCCATGAATGAAATATTTTGAATTTATTTGTTTCCTTTTCTTTGTTACTTTTAACAGTTGACATTTTTCTGGGTGGAAAGACATGCTCCAGTTAGTTTCCCATGTTATCAATTCATCTTAGTCTTTTTGTAAAATTTTGCTATCTTGTTCTGATTTAATTGTTCTATAGATTATACAATCATCAGCAAATAACCTAACTTTTGTTCCTGTCAAGATCTCGTCTCCCCCCTCGTTAATTTCCTTTTCCTTAATATATTGGTTGCCGTTTTCATATCTCCTAACGTTGTGTTATCTTATCTGTCACTGTTACAGACGCGCCTTCTATGCAGAAGATTATTGCGTCCTACGCTTCTCTATGATTTATGTATAGTCCTGCATTCTTATTAGAGTAACTTTTCGAACGACACGCCAAGAAGTGTTGGCGTGGTGTTTTCGTTATATTAAGCTTTATATATAGAAGAAGCTGAAGTCTCAGGTGTGGATGTGAACTTTTTGTTTGCTCCCTTCATAATCCCAGCGGGGACAACAACTCACTGGTAACGTTATTCCACGAGGGAACAAGAGCCCACCAGAAAATATGACAACATTAAATGCGATCCCAAAGGGAAATGTAGTTTTTTTCCTTCAAAATCCAATCACTGAAAAAATTGGATGTTCTTGTTACTCTTAAATATTATTTTTGCCTGAACCATAAACAATTGAGAACATTTGCGAATTGTAATTTGTACGTCATTGATGCTTGTTTTTATTAACAGCACTTGAAAGTTACGGTATTTAGACTTCTAGTAAACTCTCAAAACCATTCTTTATTGGAAAGCGCATTTTATCTTGACTGGTGGAAAGTCCGTTGCATTTGTATATTATTTCATGTTTATTTTTAAATTTATGTTCATTTCATTGTAATTAGAACTTACATTGTTGCATTTAGTTTATGTAAGGTTACTATAGATATGGTTTGATAGCTATTTGACATTGAGGTCAACCTATTTATGGTACACCAGTGTGTAACTGTTGTGTATGTGATGTGTAGAGTAGAGCTAACGAAGAAAGTAACGAGCTAAGTAAATTTAATATCTTTAAGGACTAACATTTTTAATATTAAAAAGACAATTTTTCTCTACTTCCTTCAGATAAAGCTTCAACAGAAACGCAAGATTTATACACTTGGAATTTGGGCCCATGACAACGCTTTCTATATTATCCTGCTACCCGGGAATGACGCATAGAGTCCACGGCCCATCAGAGTTGACGCCGTTGTGAGTTTATCTTACCTCGAAAACACAAGCATTGGGATGAAAGAGACAGCTAACAAACGCTTTATTACTTAAATCTTGCTTAGATCAAGAAAACATCCATTTGGAGATGGATGATTATGATCCAGCTTGTCCCACAGAGTAAGTTATTTGTACCAATTTTGACTGCTATGCCATGCTATGCTATAAATTATAAAGTCTATTATTATTACACTTTAATGGACTAATCCCCTAATGTGGTACTGGCTATTACTACACTATATTACCCCATACGGAACAGTCCATAAAACTTTAATAATTCTGTTAACTGTTACTTTTGTGTGTGCAGACTTTGGATAGCCCTTGCCTTTTTTATTTTTTACTTGCACGAAAATCACAAATTTAACTGCATGTTAATACAATTTGACAGTAATTTGAAGTACCTGTAAGTCTTGTACCATTATTATATTACTATTATTACCATACCTGTGCTAGGGCTTAGCTCAAAATTTAACAATGATAATGTCACTGGTAATCCTGAAGTTTCTACACGTATATTATTTCACAGCCAAATTTAATTTTCTTGTGAGAACTTACGTTTTTAATTTATTTAATGCATTATATATGATTAATATATGTTATATTTTAGCTATTATAGCACTAATTTGTAAGTTTTATTAATTTCTAAGGCTTTTTTCAGGCCTTAAAGCTACATAACGGCGTGGGATACATCCATTTTGTTTATGTAGTACTCTACTTGCCGAGTTGTCACAGTAAGATGCAAAATGAAATTTTCTCACTTAAAAACAAACAAAATAAGGATCAAACATCTAGTAATGAAATATAAAATGAAATTGTATTTAAAATATTTATTTATCTTCTAAGAACATTAAAATATATGAATAATACTTTTTAAAAAAATATTTTCAGTCAGTAACTTTATTTTAGCATGGGTCGAGCCAGGTAAAAAACATCTGGCAAGATTAACAAAATAGAAGTATCGTGAACACATTATGTATTATGTAGAGCATGTAGAAATACAACATATAATAATGCATTTAATAAATTAAAAACGTAAGTTCTCAAGAGAAAATTAAATTTCGCTGTGAAATAATATACAGTCGAACCAACTTAACTCGAGCTCGGTTAGCTCGACCACCCTACTAACTCGACGTTTTTTATTGGAACCGCCAAATTCTCTCTTTGTCTTACGATTTCCTCATCGGCTAATTTGATTTTTTTAAGTCGCTGAAACCTAATACCTTGAGCACAAAAGAGGGCCAAATTTGCAACTTAACGTTGGTTAGCTCGATCCTCGTCGGTTCGCCTAGCAATGCACTCTGGCATTTTTAGTTCAAAACACTGTTGACATCTCGCTTTCTTCGAGACTTCCGGCTATTGTGTGATTCTACGAGATTTCAATAAAAATTACCGGATGTTTAGCGTGTGTGAATAATTAGTTCGACGTGTATCCATGGAGTATGTATTCACCCGGAAGTACTGGAAAATCACGTTAGAGATCGTTAATCGTCATTATTTCGCAGTGCATGTTATATTATTATTAAACTTAATTCATTTTCTGATGCATTAATCATTTTATTTTTTAAGATAAGCGAATATCTTTAGAAAAGAAAATACAAGTTTGTATCGAGAATCGACGGTGGTTTTTATTTAATTAAATAAAAAAATTATTATTCTTTTATAAGATTGTTGTTGCTTTGTTACCAGTAAGATACATGACTGTAACTAAGTCAGTAAGATACATGACACGCGCGTGAAGGTGAAATCAAATTATTTCCTAATATTACAGTATATATATATATATATATATAATATACACATCATCACTTTTGTAGGTCGAATTCTGATAAGGAAAGTTTTTTTTTAAAAAATTCGCTAAGACTTAGTTGCCGGCCGAGGTCTAACAGTAACTAACACACAGCCCACAGCGTGCTGTGATCAAAGGTCAAGGCCGCAATAGTTTTATTTATATTACAAGTTTGATTGACGGAGGAAATTCGAGAGCGGTCTGATAGTGACAGATATCCTGCACGTCAAAAGCATTAAACTTAAAATTACCATATAGATGTGTTTATTTATTTTTTTAATTCGCTGATTCGACGGATATTGCAAACACGAGCGGCTATGACATGCCATGCGATGAGGCGAGAACTTTGACCTTTTAACGCATGCGCAGACGATTATAAACTGGTAACTTTTTAAAATTAAAATTTATTTTTTTATTAAATGAAATCGAAACATGACAACAGAGACGTAATCAAAGTCCTTTACTTCGACGTAAAATATATATATATAATATATATGAAGAGCTCAAGGGAAGAAACGGCTATGTCACATTTTTGTAGTTTTGAAATATTCAAGTTTTAAAGTTCAAAATTATACACATTTCTTATAAATTAACTCAATAGATTTGAATTTATAATAGGGTTAGAGACATAATTTTTTCATAAAACCTATTTCAGAACATTCAATATATGACCCTCTATCAGATACAGCGTATAACTAAAAAATTTCAAAAATGTCACATAGCCGTTTTTTCCCTTGTGGTCTTCATATATAAAAATTCCCGACTATTAATAACTTTTCCCGACTTTGAAGGCAGAGAAAATATTTTAAAGAATTCCCGACTTTTTCCCGTTTTCCTGAATGGGAACCATGGTTATATTTATACGGTCCTTAAAAACGAATGGTCATTACAACCTTAGGAAAGAGTGAAGAAATATTAGGGTTCGGATACGATTCAGATTAATCGTCCCATCACTAATTAACGCACATCATGTACATAAAGAAATTTCAAGCACATGTTAATATTTTGCCGCCATATTGGTTTTCATTTTAACTCGATCATCGGTTATCTCGACGTCATTTTTCATACCCCAACGCCGTCGACTTAACCGGTTTCAACTGTACGTGTAGAAACTGCAGGATTACCATGTCACTACTGTGCTGTATTATATCTCTTGACATCTGTGTCAGTAGAGTAGGCAACACTAAATTAATGCCTAAATGAATTAACTTGAAGCAAAAAAAAATACACATTTACATATATAATATCATGTATTATTTTTTTTAATACATAGTTTAGTTGATTAAATTGAGATAATATTTTAAGACAAGTGGATTAAACTAATAAATATGCTAATATCAGACTCCTAGCTACTTAATTAAAAAAATAGACTACTAAAAATTTCAGAAATCCTCATTGCTTGATCTTGTCTTGAATATGGAATTTGGCCAGCCAGTTTCAAAATGACATGGGACCATCAGAAAGTCTTAAGACTGAAAAAAAATCATTAGCAAATTTTGGGAGTTTGTATAACCACAATCACTATATATATTATATATATAATAATATATAATAACATGTGGCGGCCCAGCAAATATGAGAGTGGTCATCGTCGATCACACGGACGAACCATCCATCCCTGTGGCGCTACAGCCCATGTAGGGCTTGGGCCTGCCTCACGACCTCCTTCCACTCAGTCCTTATCAACGCCTTTCTTTTCCAATATTGGATGCCCAGTTGTTGTAGATCTTTCTCTATGTCATCCATCCACCTAAGCCTAGGTCTTCCCTTTGAGCCGTTTTCCTCTGGGGTTTTGGTGGTGTACCCTCTTTACTCCTCTATCATTTGACATTCTTTCTAGGTGTCCTGCCCAGCGCAGTCTGCCCTTTTTTATTTCTGCAACTATTGTGGTATCCTGATATAGATTGTATAGTTCATGGTTGGTTCTTATTCTCCATCCGAACTCATCCTTTGTTGGTCCATATATTTTCCTGAGAACTTTCCTCTCCCATGTATTTAACAGGTTTTCTGCAGTTTTTGTCAAGGTCCAAGTTTCACTTGCATATGTTACAGCTGTCTGATGACAGTTTTATAAAGAGTTTTCTTTGTTTCCCTTGTAATATTTTTGTTTTTGAGGATATTCTGGCTACTAAAGTATGCTCTATTACCGGCTGATATTCTTTCTTTAATTTCTATCATTAATTCATTCCTTTCATTTAGTATTGATCCTAGTATTTGAATTGATTTACTTTTTCAAAAGTCTGGTTCCTAATTTTAATGTCTTCACCTGTCCTTTCTTCTCTTTCTAGGGTCATGTATTTTGTTTTTTTGGTTGTTGACTTCCAGCCCTGCTTGCAGTGATGCGTCTTCTAATTCAATGTATGACTTTGATATGTCTTTAGTACTTTTAGCAAGCAGGGCTATGTCATCAGCATATGCAAGGTACTGGATGGGTTGGCTATAGAAAGTGCCAATAGCTTTTGGTTCTTGAGTTTCCCTCAGGAAGTATCCAGTTATTGTTCCTCGAGTGTCAATATTTATGTTTCTAATAACTCTTTCTAACGTTAAGTTAAAGAGCATACAAGACAGTGAGGCCTTAGTCCTTGTCTAATCCTAAATTCCCTTGAGTATTCTCCTTGAACCTTAACTTTGCTTCTTGAGTTGTTCAGCGTGACATATATCATTCTTGTCAGTTTGTTGGGTATGCCAAACTCCTGCAGCGTTTCATATAGATTTTTCCTTTTGATGCTGTCATAGGCCATTTTATAATCTACATATAGTTGATGCACTGGGATGTTATATTCATAGCATTTCTCTAATATGCATCTGATGGTGAAAATTTGATCAGTCGTTGATCTGTTTTGTCTGAATCCACATTGGTAGTCTCCTAATATTTCTTCAGCATATGGATGTAGTCTTTTGGCTATAAGTTTTGTCAGTATTTTGTAGGAAACGTTTAATAGGGAGATTCCTCTGTAATTTTTGCACTGAAGTTTGGATCCTTTCTGTGTATTGGGGTTATTAATGCCGTTTCCCATTCTGTTGGTATTTTCTCTTCTTGCCAGATTCTAGTTAAGAGATTATGTATCTGACGACGGACGAACAACAACAATAATAATTATTAATTAAATTATCAAAATCAGTGAAATCAGATTAAAGCAGAAATTATAAATCTTTATCCTCAAATTTCATAACAAATGAATTCTTAAGACAATTAAGATACACAAAAGTTTGCTATTTATAACTTTTCAGTGATTTGTTTTTCAATTGCCTGGAATGTAGTTTTGGTTGCTTGTCAGTGATTGTGTAGGGGCCACAGTTTGTAGAGATTTTTCTTTGGTGCCTACGAATTCCAGTATCTCTTGCAGAAAACCCAAATTTTTCATCAGCACAACAAATATAGGCGGAAAGATTGTCTGGCTCTTAATAGTAGTTGGTCAAAGTAGCATACACACTAGTCATTTCCATAACATTAGTAATATAACCTGTCAAAGTGCAACTGGCCTGCTAATCTGTATTATAATATATAAAATAGGGGTTGCAGGGCGCCTATGGCACCCACTTTGTTTTTTGTCAAAAGCCCAAGTAACTTATCCTTGTTTGATAAAAATGAAATATTAAACTTCCTGGAATGTACACAAAGTATTTTATAATTAACCATCATCAAATCCTCCGAAATTAAAGTATGAGCTAAAAAACAAAGACGACATATAATATTTTTTTAGAGCACATCTTTAATTCATAATCATTTTGCGCACCGATGCACATCTTGTATTTTAAAATATAAGATCAAACAATGACATCATATAATATTTTTTTACAGTGCTAATCACCACACGATTTTTTAAACTGCTATAGACTGTTGTACATCGTTCCTCAGTGTTTCACATCCAATGACAAGGACTATTATATTATTTATGTGAATATATAAATTCCTGCTGTAGATACCATCATAATAAAATAAGATTATAATCCATAGCAAAATAAATGTCTATAATTATATGTGTATAGGTTTGTCTTACGTCTAGTACAATTGTTTTCTTTTTTAAAAAGCTTGGGTTATGCTAATACTTTTGTAAAAAAAAACAGACATCAGTTGATAGCAGGATTTTATTTCTGAGGATTTTGTGAATGGCAATTCTTCATTTTTTACTACATTTATATTAATTGTGACAAGTTTACTGGATGACTTTGCATTAATTTAATATGACATAATAGCCAGTTTGCCTTCTCTAACAAGAATTATCTAACGCTTACCTTACTGTTATTAAAGAATTTTTGTTGCTTAAAGTTTAATTCGGGTTTGTGTAAAACCAGGCAGTAGGGGTGAATTGGGACAACTTGTAAATTCCGTTCGTCGTCAGGGACTGTAGTTTTTGGCCTGGCCCTCTTACACTTAGACATAATAATACCTAGACTTCAACTCTTTTTATGCACAATTTTGTCTCGACACTTAGGACTCTACAGTTCACAGACTATATTAAAGTAGCTCATGTATTATTATAGTTTTAAGTCAAACATACCAATTTCTTTGAAGGCTACATCAATTTATAAATTTGCTTCATTTCATCAACAAGGTAATGCCTTAACAGTTGCTCATGCAGAATTTATAAGACCGAAAACACTCTACATTTGAATTTAAAAATTATCATTTTAAAAATTGAATTCCCCATTTTTGTGAGCACTTGAAATTTATGTTGTATTAATTATTGATCTGATTTATGCTTGACTAGCCAATTTTCTGTTCATAACTTTTTGCATAGGATAAAAGATTATCCCGAAAAAAGCTGAGTCTAATAATTATTAAAATTGACTAAAATAAGATGGCTCAGATAAACAATTCTTAATGTAGTTTTTGTGATTGTATCTGATAATTAACCATAATTTTTATTGAGGTTGCATAAATTATATTTTATTTCAGGTACTTCTTTGATATGGCCCAAATAATGGTTTACATATTTTCTTTTCATAGGGATGAGTCGCAACTTATGGAATTAGATCTTTCACAAGTTCCCCTGCCTCCGTCTTTGCCTACTCAAAGCAAAACACGATCTAAAAATTATTCCAAGCAGAAATCATCCACTTCAGATAAAGAGGATGATAAAAAAAGCAAGAAGAGAAAGAGGAAAAGGAGAAGACATGGCCGGGGCCAAGATGGTGAAGAGGAAGAGGTACTTAAAAAATTATTTGTTTCTTTGCAAATGGCATGGAAACCAGATTTTTTAAAATTAGTTAAGTTATTTATTATGTTTCTTAACCATTATATCAATTAAATTAATATTATTTTGTAAATTAGCAAAGTGGAAACCAAATGGATTTAATAATAATTTCACAGTGGTTCACATAAAAATAGTAACACACATATAATTATAAATGCATTCATCTTAAACATTCATATCCTAACAACGTATAATGACATGATGGTGCACATAAGCTGCGTTTATGATTTAAAGAAATTTTTGATTGTTGTTTATTTAATTTTGAAAGTAAAGTTTGAAGAGATGTGTTTTTAGTGCAGTCTTGAAGGCCTTAATTGTAGGAATGCTGCAAATGTGTATTGGTAGAGAATTCCATTGTTAGGGGGCACAAAAGAGAGCATTTGCCACGTCTGAGACTGTAAAATATCACGCTGTGGTTAGTACTATTTGAAGTATTGACAAATTTATCTGTGGAAGATTTGTTGTCTAGGGGGATCTAGGTCCTCCCTTGGCCACAGATATCAACCAGCGTCGTCAACTCCGACAGAGTCTTGGCTGGTTAATGGAAACACAAAGTACAACACTGGATTTTGGAAGTATTCACCAACACATGATTCATTTCAAACAAGTTTAATCACATCAACTCGTCATATGCCTGACCATAAAGTTGACAACTTTAAAATAACTTTCACATCACGACCCAGTCTCTCGTCTCACTTCGTATTCTGATCAGCTCTTCCCTCTGTCACCCCGCACCACACTATGGCAGTCTCCCTTCATGAATTCATGACTGACAAGAACTCCCACTATTACAGTAGAACCCGGTTATGTCGCCGGCCTAGGGGTTTTCCAAAAAACGTCGAGATAACCGATGATCGAGATAAACGAAAATTAATATGGCGTTAAAATATTAACATGTGCTTGAAATTTCTTTTTGTACATGATGTGCGTTAAGAAATGAGAATGTACATGCACATGTTTTTGCTATAAAAATTTACATACATGTTGTTTACATCAAACGCGCACTGTGTGTTAGCTCTCGTACAGTGCCACGACAACTAAGCAAAATAAAAATTTAAAAAGTCATTCCTTAGCCGTAGGCGAACTCAACTAATAGTGATGACGTGTATATTATTTATATACCGGAATATGGAGAAAGCGATTTGAAGTCACAGTCGCTCGCGTTAGTCTCGTATGCTCCCCTGCATCTTAACCGTAACACAACAAAAACGAACTCCGAGTAATAAGCTAATACGGGCTTACTGAAGTTGCGGTTAACCGGTACTGATTAAACGGGACCGGTCCTGATCTGAGGACCTGTTTTAATAACCTTTAAAAAAAGTCTGTTTTACTGTCCGGTCCGTATTTTCCTTAAAATTTATTTAACCAACAAGGGAAGGCGTCAAATTTTCGCCGTCACAGCCTGCTTGCGTTCAGCTATCAGCGCTGTGTTACTTCTGGTACTTTGCTTGGGTAACTAAGCGAATACATTTTATAAATTAAAAACTGTTCACTAACAGTGATGACGTGTATTTTATATTATTTATAGACTCGTCTTATATGTGCAAAAATACGGTAGTGAGATGGTGAAGTGGCATCAATAACTAACATTTTCAAAAGCTGGCGATTGGTCATGGGGATCGAGATAACCAACGTTAAGTGGCACATATGGCCCTCTTTTGTGCTCGAGATATTAGGGTTCGGCGACATAAAAGAATCGACATAACCGATGAGAAAATGCTAAGACAAAAGGAGAATTTGGCGATTCCACTTGGAAAACGTTGACTTAATAGGGTTGGCGAGTTAACCGAGGTCGAGATAAGTGGGTTGACTGTATTTACAAGTGAACTCTTCTTAAGTCACTACCTGACTAGAGCTCACAACAAAATCATTACATTTAAGATCAGCGATTCTCATACCACAACATCCACGGTATCCGACCGAGACATTATCAAAACATTATTTCTGTACAACCTGAATGGGTAGATGATAGCAAAATATCTATAATTTCAAGCAGTCTCAGAAATATGAATAGTGAATAACCTCTGAGATTACTTCATAGCTAATAAAAAATAATTAATTTTGTTAAACATTTCTTGTTATAAAAGAAATATTTCGTCTACCTTTTAATTTTTATATATTAATTGAGCAAGTATAATATCTAGAATATTTCTTTTCGGGTCCTTTTTTGGCTGACAACATGTTTAATACATGTATAGATGTGAAGATAGACAGTGGAGCAAAAAATCGTTCCCTGACACAAGCATCTTTAAAATTTTCTCAATATTAGTGAGTTTGATAGCCTGCTTTTGCTGCAGAGCCTTGTATGTATCCAGAAGCAGTTTCACTTTAACCGTACAGACAATGAATTACCAGTCAAAAAATCTATAGCAATAATTGTTATCATTTTTTGGGGGGTCTAAAACTAAGTGGTTAACTGGTGTTGTCTATGTTTTTGTCTATGTTGAAGTCCCACTTTCCTACATTTGAAACTATATTGTTTAGCACAGTAGTAATAGCAGCACCTGTACTTACCTGTGTTGAGAGCTGCACTGGGTGTGCTGCGCTGTTCTATTAATTTCCACCATCAAATGACAAGGCTTTTGGGAGTAACTTTATTCTTAAAGTTTGTGTAAAGATTAAATTAACAGAAAAATAATGTAGTTAACTAAATTTGTTTTTGAATCTGTTGTTATTATTACTCTACTTGTAAATTTCTTGGGTGTATTTATTGCCATGATTGATGAAGAGCAGTACACAGCTTCAATTGGGTAAAGGGATTAAAGTAAGTAGGGAAAATATAGGCTAATGCATAATGACAGTAATACACATCTTCAAAGATAAAAAGCTTAAATTAAATATTAACTCAAACTCATGTCTCAAACAGAAGGGGCATAACTCAACATTCATGTTGTTAGTTGTACTCAATTGAATGACTACTTTACTGGGTACAAGAAATGTCTTCATTGGTTATATTTATTATTTAGTTAGTCTGTTATTCTACTGAGGTACCCGGTAAATAACTACAATTTTAGACTCTTGAATGCAGTTCTAATGCTATTTCCCTATAGTTTAAAGAGTAAACACCCAGGTTGCTTCCGAAACTTAAAAAAAATTAATCACCACATCTGTAATTACATGAGGTAATAT
The DNA here is from genome assembly GCA_944989445.1 of Ampullaceana balthica. Classification (NCBI taxonomy): domain Eukaryota; kingdom Metazoa; phylum Mollusca; class Gastropoda; family Lymnaeidae; genus Ampullaceana; species Ampullaceana balthica. The sequence continues at coordinate 156,016 of CALYLW010000369.1, forward strand.
GAATAATTAGATTTAGTGAAACTTCTATAAGTGAGTGAGACAGTATGAATAATTATATTTCATTATGATGGAAAGTAAACTAAACTATTAAATTTACTCAGTCCTATTATTACAAACTAAGACGCCCCGCTGCGTAGCATACGCCTCAGTCTTGCTCATGCAGAGTGCAAAGAAAGTGGAGAAAGAACGGACACAAACTACAGCACGAAGGAAATCAAAAGAACGCGAGTGAACGTCGGTTGGGGGGACGGGACTGCCAGCTCATTGTTGGTTTCGAGACATTTGCAGGCAAAATTCGGTACAACCCTAACTTCTATGAAGTCAGCTATACAACGATAATCGGTTTAAAATCGGAGTTACGTAATCGATAATCAGTTTCAAAAAAAAAGAAAAACACGCAAATTAAAATTGGAGGCGGGTAACAACAACCTTAGTGTGCATGTTTTTACGTTAACTCGCTATTTTTTATTTACTTAGTGGGGATACGGTGGTTGAGTGGCAGCGCGCTCGACTGGCGTACCGATGGTCACGGGTTCGAATCCATGGGAAGCCATGGATTTATTCCTGGGGCCTAGGGCGTCCCCGAGTCCACCCAGCTTCGAGTGGGTACCTAACGCATAGTTAGGGAAAATAAAAGGCGGCTGGGTAATGCGTGGAACCCTTATACTTATAGCCGTGGCCTGTGAACGCTGCATCACTTGCCGAAATCAACTGCTGCCTTGCAGATGGTCTTGGCTGACCAAAGGCTATGGAAGCACATCCAGATAAAACAGCAGGCTGAAGTCGGAGACCACGGGCCAATTGGCGCAAAACTCGTCGGCACGCAAAACTCAAATTGAGAACGAAGAAGAATTTACTTAGTGTTGCTTTTTGTGTCTGTACTCTCACACCTATGCCCCCAACCGTTCTTTGCAATGTCTATGATGAGCAAGTCTGTGGCGTATGCTACGCCGCGGGTCTCTCCAGAGTTCCTTCTTTTCATTCACTCACAGTCGTTTGCCCAAACCCACCCAATTTTGACAACTGTGTCTGTCAGGAAGTCTTCACCCGTCACTAAATCATTAGCGGCGTATGCTATGCTGCGGATCAGCTAGTGTTGGCAATAAAGGGGTAAAAGAACGGGCACAAACAGACATTTTAAAAATTTAATTTTAAAAAAAAGTTTTCGCTGGGGCTTGAACCCAGGACCTTCCCCATATGAGGCGGATGTGATAACCAGTACACTACGAATCTCACGTTTCTGTGAAGGAATAATTCAAGTGAAAGCAAAAGAGCTTTGTTGCCACCCACTCCCACCACCCCCCCCCCTTTTTTCCTTCTTTTCATCCCACCATGCTTGCCTACAGTGATTAGTTGACCCCAGCGAGGGTCATTCGTCATGATCGGTTGCACATACTTGCAGCTTGCCTGCATGTTCCCACCATGAAGAGAATTCTATATATAGATAGGTAATTGCAAGCAATGAAAAATCTCATTCAGTACAGTTATGATTAATTCTGTTTACTGTTTCATTTATATTTTTTAATAACGTTTATTTCTTTTTATATTAAGCCTACAAATAGACCACTTAGCACACCTGCATAGTAACTGTGTTCTTATTTGCACGACATTCAGATGGTGTTTCAACATTCTGCATGTTGCACATACAGCAACAAAATGCACTAATAATACTAATAACTACATTGGTCATTTCTCATTTATAGCTGTTGCTTTTTGTCCGTCGTGATAGATGAGGACCATTCTCATCACATTAGCCGTGTGGTTTGGCAGCTTGGTGCGTCCTTAGTGGCTTATTAGCCCTATTCTTGTCCGAAAGGTGCATCCGCGTGTCTGACAAGAGATGGTTAGGACTATGGCGGATTAAGGGGGGGGGGCTGAACGGGTTAAAGCCAGGGGCCCCCAAACTTAGCATATTTTATAATAAATGTGGAAAAATGTATACATGAATTCTGAAAATATGATAAATTAATAAAATCTAATCTACTAAAATGATCTCTATTCCGACACGATAGTCTTAGCAGTAAAAAACGTGATTTGATAGGCTCAATAGCAGAAATTATTAAATAATATTATATATATATTTTAAACTGATAACCCTAGTCAGCTCTCGTGGCCGAATGTGAAGTATTAAGGCTTGGGGTGCAAGTGCAAGCGGTGGCGGGATCGATCCCCGGGTGGGGTGTGAAATTTTTTCCCCATGTTTTATAATTTGTCTTTTACACTCAATTTTAGGATACCGGCAAAAAATTATTTCTTCGTGTTCAGTTTTTTCATGAATAATCATTATGGATGAATATTTACAAGTTACAGTCTCATATTAGCTGCTAGCAATCATTTTATCTAAAGGTACACCGGCTGGATAGGGCCCCAGTTTGAATTGCAGCCAGGGGCCCCGTGCAGTCTTAATCCGCCCCTGGGTTAGGATGCAATCAGGAGGGTTTTGAGCATGATCTATCCTGGCCTGTCGTCTGGACTTGGCACCCTGTTGTCTGTTAGCCTCACAGACTGCTGCGCAGTTCCATATCATAAAATGCTAGGGGGCTCGGTCGCTGACTGCTGCCTCCCAGGAGTCACGCCCAAATGTTGTAAGCCTTGAGTGTATCATTGTAGCGCTTCATTGGACCTCCTGCGCAGACTCTCTGCTCAATATAATTACATGGGAACATAGTGCTCAAATAGCTAAATATGCCATCTGGTAAAACTGAATTCTAATTAAATCCTGATACAAATAAGAGCAATATGATAGCAATGGGAAGGGCAGTAAATATAATTTTCTATTAATTTAAATTAATGTTTGTCAACTGGACAGCCTTCCAAGTGTTAAGAAACACAAATATGCTGTTCATCAAAATGTCGGAAAAGCTATTTTTGTTACCTATTTGTTTCATTCTAACTACACTAGCTACATGTATGGGGGTTATTTTGATGTTTCTGTTAATATATTTTAATAATTTTGTTTTTGAATTGAAACTTGGTGGTCTCATTTCAGTATGATTTTAGTTTGTAATGTTTTATAAATCATTTTTCTTTTTGAATTATGCTTTTAAAAGAACATGTTTCCTGCTCCAAATAAATAAGTCGGCTTACACTTACACATTTTTACAACATGAAAAAATTAATACATTATACAAACTTTACATTATAAATTAATACAAAGAGACCACAAAAATTTGTATTCTTTGTAAATGATTAGGCTGCACGGACATGTAAAATGTAATATATTACTATCAGTACTATGGCTGACTAAGTTATTTGTTCTCTGCAGAACTGCAAGAACGTAGCTGTATATGTGGTTATCTCTAGTTTCAGTTTCAGAGAGGCAAACATTTTTTTAAAGAAAAAAATGGGTGTTGGGGGTCATTTTTAATTTCAAATTAGCAGAGCAGGGAGGAAGCTTCACTTTATCCTCTCCTACGCCTAATAATAGAGCTTAAATACATACTATGATTTCAGTCAATGACGACGTAACAATAATTCAGTATTCATAACGTAGACGAGAACACCACTCACTGAACTCACTCGGTCATTGTGGACCTAAAGTTGAACTACACGGTTGGGGGGTGGGGGTATAGTATTAATAATAATTTAAAAAATTTAAGCCTGATACAAGTAAACGTCTGCTTAGAGCTATTTGAGATTTACGATATGGAAGTAACATCGGACATGTATGTAATGTATGCTCTGCACTAAAATGCGACAGCCTCTCCTAGCCCTTACCAGCACGTCTACGGGCCAGCGCTTGTAAGGCAGCCACTTTGAAGTAGCACGGCATTTTAAAAAAACTGGGTCAGCTATAAGGCCAAGCCATTCACTTAGTTGCAGCCTTGCAGCAAGGCCGATAAAGCAGAATTGAGCCGTGGACTGTGGGGGGAAAAGCTCAAACGTCACAGTCATTGTCTTAAAATTGAGGGGGGGGGGCGATTATTAATATTTTAATTAAAAAAAAACACGTAATAATCTCTATTACGAGTATTACATATATCAAAATATAGATTGAGTTAATTTTATTACAATGAATGCATACATTCTAGCACCACATATATAACTATAAGCCTACTTATAGATATACCGAAAATATTATGTAACGTACGAATTGTATACCGAAAATATTATGTAACATGTACGAAGTGGAATTAGTTATAGTATAGTCTTTAGTCATATAGTCTTTATTGGCCTAACTGCCCTAACTATAATTCATATCGTGCACTGTATGTCTTCTATAAACGTCTGTCTCTCCATGCATCGATCGACATCTAATAAATTGCTCAAAGCTTTCTGAAAGTGAAAGAAAAATATTATGAAAAGTTTTAAAATGTAAACTGCTGTAAAATCCAAAAATAATATTATTTAATCGATGCAACTACTATGCAAATACTCATAGTAGTCTGGTAGAAAAGTAGAGGTTGTACCAACCTTATGTGTATTTTTAAAAAATCCCTTATCACATAATGTATAAAAATTTCTTCTGATAAATTTTTAGGTGCAAAGTGAAAACTCATAACCCGTAGCCGTAACTGTTACTGCTAGTTGCAGTTTGGTTATAGTTAAATTTTTAAAAATGATTTCCAGTAAAGTAAAAATAATTAATAATGCTATTAGTATTAGTTAATAATGTGTGTTTATTAGATAATACTAAATATTGAAAATATAACGTGAATAAATAGAATTATAATAATGATGATAAACTAGTTGGTTCTAAATTTAAGGGCATTATTTTCTGCAAATACTAACTAATACAATATGGTGAAAAATACGAATATTTCAAATAACGTTCAGTGTGTCATATTATAATTTGGATACGTCTAAATGACAAAACAAAACGAAACATTTGTGTAGAGGAAAAATGCAGTAGAATGAACCGGAAGTAATTTTTTTAATAATTTCTTCAATAAATTTCGCATTTTTCCATAATATTGACTTTCTTTTCAATAAAACTTAACTTTACATTATAAAACGCTGTCGGCTAAGGAAGAAATTGTAGTCAATTTAAATAAACATGAAATAGATTGAAAATATAAATGAAAGCGAAAGAGTTGTTTTAATGTTGTCTTTCATTATTATATTTCCTGAAAAAATATTTTTTGTTGATAAATGATTCATTAAATTAAATGATAAAGTAATCATAATCAAACAAGTCCAATTTTTTCCCCCAATCAAATGACTTAAACATTTGTCTTACAAGTACATATGGGCTTCTCATTTAGCAGTGTACTAAATTTAATTTTTACAAAATTATCTTACGGCTCAGGGAACATTTCTCTTCATTAAAACGAAATTTCAAGGTTTCTGGGATGATTACAATCGCAAATATGTTTTTTGAAAATAAAAAATCTATTCCTCAGATTCACATCCCAGGATTTATATTCTTTGTACAGTGATACCTCGAGATACGAGTTTAATTCGTTCCGTAACCTTGCTTGTATGTCAATTTGCTCGTATCTCAAAGCCATTTTCCCCATTGAAATTAATTGAAATGCCATTAATTTCGTTCCAGCCCAAATATTTGCCACCCCTAATTGTTTTTGTTACGTGTTTTTGAATTAGAAAAATGTATTTATAAATGACAAATATGGTATAAAAACATAATAAAAGAGAATGTAAAGAAAAAAAAACTGGTTTTATAAAGTGCACATACATATTTGAATTTTGGTCAGTTAAATGTAACTTACACACAACTTAAATGCTACTGTATGCTTAATTTTAGCCACTGCTTTTCTCTTCACTGGTCTTTGCCTTTGTCGCCGGATTAAAAAAAAACAAACTGTCCAAGGAGGTTGTTTCTTCCTCCCTTTCAGAATGCTGCGGAAATGAGTTAGGCAAATGTCATTAAATAGCTCCGATGCACAACCAGTCGCAACTTTTTCAGGGTGTTTGTTTTCCACAAACTGTGAAACTCTCTCCCACATTCCCAAGATCTCTTTTATCTCACTTGTAGAGATAACCTCCTCCACCTCTGGCTCTTCCTCAAAAACCAATTTCTTGCAGAACCCCCGAATGCTGCTGCGACTGTAACTCTTGTAATTCATCGGTCGTCAGTTCCTGAGAGTGCTAGTATCTCAAATTTCGCTCGTATTTCAAAACAAAACTTAGCTCGCTCGACAGCTCGTATCTCAAATATGTTAGGGCACTCGTATTTCAAGGGTACGACTGTATTAGTATTTTAAAACTTGTATCATTTCAGCATGACCTGGCTCCAAACATTACTGAACCTCTTAAAGAACCAGCAGATCTTTCGACCCAGGTTGAAAAAGGTATGTCAGTAGTCATATTTTTATTTTGTAATACATGTATCCATATTTGTGCAATTAAATATAAGCAATGGAATCATATTTTTAAAAAAATGAAATGCAAAATAATTTTGTTAGTAAAATAAATAATTTAATAAAAAAGATACCTATAAAATTTAACACCGATTGAATATTTATTTGAAAGTTATTTAAAATTTAGTAGATTTATTTCTATTTTTTTATATTTAAATTATTTTTTTACAAACCCTTAAAAATTAAGGCAATGATCAATGATAAATAACACAACACACAAAATTTTGATCTTCCTTATAAAAAGTTTATTTACTTTACATATATAGAGTTTGAATATCTTATAAAATTAAAAATACGAAACATAGCCATGATTTTAGAAAAAATAACGCTTTGAACAAATTACATTTCTGGACTTAGAGATGTCTAAAAATGTGTGAAATGTTAAATTCCACCAAAACATCACAAGCTTAAGTCATTAGTCACCTATCAAAAGACTAAACACATGTCGATTTTTATGAATTTAAATACACATTGTGGTGGAAAGAATCTAATAGATGAAATGCACAGCTACCTGCAATTATTATATACAATTTTAAAGGTAACAGAGTACATTTCTACAAATATTTTTAAAAATTAATTTTGACACAAAAATTTATGTTACACCTTTGTAAAGAAGGAAAAAACATTAATGTATTTACAATTTTGACAAATAAATATGAACTATTACAACACTTAAAACAATTTTCAAGTCAATAGACTTATACATGAAGTAGTTTCTTGCTATTTGTTGGTAATTTGGTGAATTAATTCATTTCTCATGTAGAGTTCACAATGTGAACAGCATGGAGCTCAGATTAGAACCCTAGATTTTTATTGTGGGCACGGGCAGGGCTTAATTTGAAAGTTGTTGTGGTACAGCTCACAACCATTAGACTTTTTTTAAGGAGGAAGTTGAGATGGCTAGTGAAAATAACTCTTAATTCCCTTGGAATGGAATACCCCAGTAATTGATACATTGTGTGTGTTATGACATCTATGGAAATTTTACTAATAAATGGTTTGAAATGGTCATGCTAAAAAAACAAATATAATGAATATAATGTCTTATCGCGGGTCAAAAGCATCACTCGTGCCAACACCTTTGTATCACGCATCAGCGACAGTAATGAGAGGAGCAAGCTGGTTCTCACATACCATCCCCACAACAGAGCCAAAGAAATCTTTGTGAAAAACCGCGCCATCCTCCTCGCGGACCCTGAGACTAACAACATATTCTCCGCTCCACCCCTCATTGTATTTAGGAGGGACAAAAACCTTTGTGACCTACTGGTTCGTAGCCGCCTTCCTACTCCACCCAACCACCTGGTCACAGTACCATGTGGCCGTTGTCATTGTAAGACATGTCCTTTTGTTACCCAGACGGACCAGATTGTCTTCCCTTAGGGATTAACTCAATAGCTCCTGAAGGGCTACTTCGGAATCTATTTCATATTCCGGACAAAAGGGAAGCAACTTTGTTAAGCTTTTGATTCCATTAGAAAAATGCTTTTATTTTCTAAAGATCTTCGTTTATCTTAAAAAATAAAAATATTAATGTATCAAGAAATGAATTAAGTTTAATAATAATATAACATGCACTGCGAAATAATGACGATTAAAGTCAGATAAAGAGATTTTTGGCACCTCTGGTGAAATACATACGCCATATAGACGGGTCAAGCTAATTTACACATGGATCGAAAGTGAAAGAAGATAAAAACATCCGGTAATTTTAAATGAAATCTCATAGAATCACACAATAGCCGGAAGTCTCGAGGAAAGCGAGATTTCGTGCTATTTTTAACTAAAAATACGAATGTGCGTCGCTAGGCGAACAGACGCATTTGGGCGCATCCGTACGGACCCCTATAAGGGCGCATTTAGTCGCATCAGGAGCTAATGAGTTAAGATTAGGGATGGCTTTTTTTGCACCAGCCGCAATGTGGTCTACTCCACTGTGTGTAAGCGCTGCTCTTTGAAATATATAGGTGAGATGGGGAGGTTGCTCTCCTGCCGTATCGCAGACAAACAGTGTCCTGTCTCCCGACACTTCAATGGACGCGACCATATGGGCGTCGATAACCTGGCTGTCACCCGCCCATGGTCTCTTGCACAATCACACCCGGCAGGGTTAGTCTGGAGAATATACTAATCCAAGAGTATGGGACCCTTGCACCACATGGGATGAATGTTGTGTTTGCGCTGACAACCTAATCGTTTTGCCACACCCACTCCTTCCTTACCTATATAAGCTCACACTTTTCCCTTCTTGCTTCATTGACTCTTCGGGCTGCATTGACTCTTAGGATTTCACCGCTGCTAAGTTTTTATTTTTTATATTCTTATTTCTTTATATTCGTTTTATTTGTGTACCTTTTTTGTTCGTTGAGGAAGGCTCTTTGCCGAAACGTTTGCTGTTTTGTTACGTCCTGTCAGGCTAACTCATACCCTGTTTACATGTTATCCATTTACTAATCTATAAGCCTGATTGCAGTCTCACCCTCATTATATTTGCCATTGCGGAAGGAATAAAAATAAAAAAATTTAAGAAAAAAAACCCACCTAATTCACTGATTTTTACACAGACTGCAACACACCCAACCAATATTTCTTCTTAATCGTTTTGGCTTTAAATATATTTCACTGTATATATATATATATATATATATATACAGTCGAAAACCGGTTAAGTCGACGGCGTTGGGGGTATGAAAAATGGCGTCAACATAACCGATGATCGAGTTAAAACGAAAACCAATATGGCGGCAAAAATATTAACATGTGCTTGAAGTTTCTTCATGTACGTGATTAATTAGTTAGCGTTAATTAGTGATGGGACGATTAATCGGAATCGTACGAATCCTAATATTTCTTCACTCTTTCCTAAGGTTGTAATGACCGTTCGTTTTTAAGGACCGTTTAAAATTTAAATATAACCATGGTTCCCACTCAGGAAAACGGGAAAAAGTCGGGAATTCTTTTAAAAAAATTCTCGGCCTTGAAAGTCGGGAAAAGTTATGACTAATCGGGAATTAAATATATATATATATATATATATATATATGAAGACCTCAAGGGAAGAAACGGCTATGTGACATTTTCGAAATTTTTTAGTTATCCCCTGTATCTGATAGAGGATCAAAATTAGAATATTCTAAATGAGGTTTTATGAAAAAAATGATGTATCTGACCCTATTAAAAATTCAAATCTATTTAGTTAATTTATAAGAAATCTGTATAATTTTGAACTTTAAAACTTGAATATCTCAAAACTACAAAAATGTGACATATCCGTTTCTTCCCTTGAGCTCTTCATATATATAAATTCACGATTGGTACATATATATATATATAAATATATATATATAAATATATATATATATATATATATATATATATAATGCCGAAGTAAAGGACTTTGATTACGTCTCTGTCATGTTTCGATTCCATTTAATTAAAAATAAGTTACCAGTTTATAATTGTCTGCGCATGCGCTAAAAGGTCAAAGTTTACGCCTCGTCTAGTCCCATGTCACAGCCGCTAGCGTTTGCAATGCCGTCGCCGTCGAATCAGCGAATAAATAAAAATAAACATATCAATATGGTAATTTTAAGTTTAATGCTTTTGACGTGCAGGATATCTGTTACTATCAGAACGCTCTTGAATTTCCTCAGTCAATCAAACTTGTAATATAAAAAAAACTATTGTGGCCTTGACCGTTGATCACAGCACGCTGTGGGCTGTGTGTTAGACCTCGGCCGACAACTAACTAAGTCGAAGCGAATTTTTTTAAAAAATCAATCCTTATCAGAAATGATTTGATTTCATCGTCACGCGCGTGTTAGTCACAGTCACGTATCTTACTGGTAACAAAGCAACAACAAACATTTAAAAGAATAATAATTTTTTTATGTGATTAAATAAAAACCACCGTCGATTCTCGATACAAACCTTTATTTTCATTTCTAAAGATATTCGTTTATCTTAAAAAATAAATGATTAATACATCAGAAAATGAATTAAGTTTAATAATAATATAACATGCACTGCGAAATAACGACGATTAACGACCTCTAACGCGATTGTCCAGTACCTCGGGTGAATACATACTCCATGGATACACGTCGAACTAATAATTCACACACGCAAAACATCCGGTAATTTTTATTGAAATCTCGTAGAGTCACACAATAGCCGGAAATCTCGAAGAAAGCGAGATGTCAACACTGTTTTAAACTAAAAATGCAGAGTGCATTGCTAGGCCAACCGACGAGGATCGAGGTAAACCAACGTTAAGTTGCAAATTTGGCCCTCTTTTGTGCTCGAGGTAGTAGGTTTCGGCGACTTAGAAAAATTGAACTTTTGCCGATGAAAAAATGCTAAGACAAAGAGAGAATTTGGCGGTTCCAATAAAAAAACGTCGAGTTAGTAGGGTGGTCGAGCTAACTGAGCTCGAGGTAAGTGGGTTCGACTATATATATATAAAGTTATTTTTAAAAAAAAATGCTAGCTTTGAAAGATGATATACTGAACATCAATTAATTTTGTGTTAGATGAAATGAATTATGTTTTTTGAAAATATAGAATTCAAATCAAGTGATAGAAAGGGCCATAAACTCGTAGTTTATATATGGCAATATCAATATATTAATATCAAATGTATGGATGACAGTGTTGATCCCCACTGTTGTCAGGTCATGTAGTAAAGCTAGCTCTACATTGTACATTGGCCACAGTATTTTCACATTCATAACATTAAAGTTAATGTTTATAGCATTCTTTAGACTTTTATGAAGAGCTTTCTTCATCATATACATTTTCTGGATTAAAGTTCATTGTCCATTTTCATGAGATAATTGTAATCAGACTTGAAGTCAATGATAATTGTTTAATAAAAATGAACAAACCTTATGGAAAAAACATGTTTTATAATTAAACAAAAAGAAAGTTCAAGGTTTAAGAGAAGAATGATTTTTCTTATTTGAAAAATTTTCACATTGAATATAAAGATTTTATGATTTTATGTGTGTGTGTGTTTTTTCCCCCATTCGTTTCCTTTGTCAGATATGACTGAGTTTTCCATCTCTCATATTTTGTGCTTAATAATATGTCATGTAAAAAGAAACCACCTTTAAATTCATGGTCTTGTGCCATTTCTCTGATAGCACTCTGTTATGTTTTTGGGTATTATGTGTAATTATACTTTGTCATATATCTTGCTATTTAATGTTGTTTTTAAAATATCTTATTTCTTTAGTCACGGAGAGAGAAGAAAAACCTCAACCCAACACGTCCTCCAGCCAGTTGCCAGGAGACCAAGTAAAGGCAGACATTGCTTCTGCGCCCTCGTCATCTGATGCCACCTCACAAACGGCCACTGCACCTAGCAGGTCATCTGGCAGACTGCAGTTCAAGCTGGCGCCAGACCCCGCCTCAGGCAAGGCCAAGGTTCTGTTCCAGCTCAACAAGCCCCTGAAAGTGAGCGCTCTGCGTGTGGCCTCCGATGAAGAGGAGGAAAAGGAGGAGGCGTTTGAGGAGGAGGAGAAGCAAATTATTGAAAAGACTGCAGCAGGGGAGTATGTGCCGACAAGGTTCAAGGTCTCCAAAAAGCATGAGATGTACAAACCCAACCTGCTGGGTCCGGGCCTGACCGTTGTGTTCAACACCCCTTCCATTGGGACAGCACTAGGTTCAGTGCAGCCTGGCAGTTCAGGTGGTTCGAACCAGCCTGCCACAAGCTCAAAGGATGGCGATGGGAATAGCAGAGGGGATTTAAGAAAGAACAGCGATGAAGTGAGGAAGAAGAAAGAAGAGGATGAAGCTCAGGCGTTGCCTCTGAGGCGCAGTGAGAGGAGGAGGAGCAGAGATACCAGGGAGCAGGAGAAAGAGAGTGATGGGGGTTCACGGTCTGGCCGGTTTGACAGAAGTTTGGACAGAAGAGATAATTCGAGAGGTGCTCGCTCCAGGTCACAGAAAGATGAAGATAGACGTGACGATAGTCGAAGGGGGAAGGTTGATCCCCCGCAGGACAGGAGGAGGTCATCAAGATTCCAAAAGGATCAGCAGGAGAGAAAAGACAAAGACATGGAGGGCGGCAGAAGACATCAACACAGGCGTCAGGACACTTCTGTAGGAGACAGGAGAACAAGAAACTCTCGGAGGAGCAGGAGCGGGAGCAGAGACAGGAAGCGTAAAAGTCTGAGCCAAAGCCCCCGCAGGTCAACAGCCAAAGTGGAGGAGGTGGGCCAAAATGAAGATAAATCTGGCACAGCAGTGGACCAAGATGAAGATAAATCTGGCACAGCTGTGGACCAAGATGAAGATAAATCTGGCACAGCTGTGGACCAAGATGAAGATAAATCTGGCACAGCTGTGGACCAAGATGAAGATAAATCTGGCACAGCTGTGGACCAAGATGAAGATAAATCTGGCACAGCTGTGGACCAAGATGAAGATAAATCTGGCACGGCTGTGGACAAAGATGAAGACAAATCTTGCACAACTGTGGGTCTAGATGAAGATAAATCTGGCCTAGCACTCGATCAACCCAGTGGTAGCCCTCCCGACAACAGACTGCAAGAGTTATCCCCAACCTTGTATGAGGAGAATACAAAGGCAGAGGAGGAGCCAGAGTCAAATTTAGGGGAGGATCCATGTCAGCCAGCAAAAGAGCATTCTTACATGCCAGAGCCATCATCAGAAGTTGAAAAGTCTTTAAGGAGGGACGACACAGAGAAACCAGTACAAGAGATCACCACCGAGACAAAGTGTGACACAAGCTTCAAGTTGGAATCTAGTGATTCAGAAGGAGGTGCCAAAAAAGCTGTACAGAAGTTAGTTATTCGCAGGTCTTTTGATACCAATGACTTCCAGGTCACACGAAATGATCTTGCAGATGCTGAGGAGAGCACAAAAGTGGAAATGGCCGAGTCAGGAAGTGTGCTAAATAGTCCAGTGAAAAGTTCTCCGTCATCTAAAATAAAAGTGAAAAACTCTCAAAGGCAAAGTCCTGCTGCAGAAGTTGAATTTGAAACAGACACCAGAGGTACAAATTCAGGGTCCAATGCAGGGCGGAGAAAAAAAGAAAATAAAGAGGATCGTGGTAAAAATATCTCTCGGAGAGGGTCCCTTAGGCGACAGCGTTCGAATTCTACTGATTCTGATGGAGGGCACAAAGAGAAAGCTACCCCAGGGTCTAAAAAATCTCCCAGCAGACGTGAAACTACCAGAGGGAGGCCATCTGGCTTTCGTGTTGATGAGCCGGCCCTTCCCCCGGAGCAAGTCCTGGTGGATGTCTCGGCCATCCCAGGGAAGAGTAAATGGGAGATGGAGGATGAAGAAGAGGCAGAGCCTGCGGAGGATGCCTACAAGAACAACATCTATGGGAACTACAGGGCTGAACAAGAAAAGCCAGTGGCCAAAGCTTATGAAGTATCTTGGAGGAGGTCGGCCCGTCTTCAGATGGGCAATGTAAAAAAATCAAAGACAAGGGAGAGCAGCAGCAATGATGATGATTTCTCGCAGGAGCGCCACAAGGGCAGAGAGAAGAAGAGACACATCCACAAGAGCAAGGTTGAAAAAAAAACAAGGAGGAAGAAGAAGAAACATGAAGGCGGCAGCAGTACAGAGGAGCAGGTGGACGTGGGGGAGAAAAGGAAGTCAAAGAGAGATGATAGTCAGGAAGAGGAGAGGAAGGTTGCTTCAGAAAGAGCAGCCATGGAGGCGAAGAGAAAAGAAGCTTCCATAAAAGCCAAGTCTGGCCTTGACACCGCCAAACTGGTGACTTATCTGAAAGAGTACAGTGAGAAGGAAGAGTTTGTTTTGAAAGAGGAAGCCCCGAAAGCCAAGGCTGAGCTGGACAACAGTAAGATTGTGAGTTATCTCAAGGAGTACAGTGAGATGATGAGCTCAGACCAAGAGAGGGTCTCAAAGTCTGATGTAAACTTGTCACCAGAAGAAAATATCAAATCCAGCAGGGTGGCAGAATCAATTGTTGTGTCCGATTTTGGGAAACCAGAGTTGTCCGTCTTGGGTGACGACAGCCAGTTCAGTAAATATGTGGACCTCAAAGAAGGGGATTCAGTGATACCCATTATCAACGAAACAACTTCAACTAACCACTTTCCAGAAGGGGAAAAGATGAGAGGCAGCAAGATAGAGGAGGTCAGTCCTCCCAATGACAAGAGGACATCAGTGTCTAATGAGAGGGTTGAAAGAGTAGAATCAAAATCCTTACAGAGAAGTCATGAGGACCAAGAGAGGTCTCCAGAAAATGCTAAAGATAAAAGGGATCGGTCCAAATCAACTGAGAGGAACAGGGAGAAAGAAAGGTCCAAGTCTTTAGAAGCAATCAGAGAAAAGGGAGGTAGATCTCAATCTCCTGAGAGAAATAGAAGCAAGAGAAATAGGTCCAAATCCATTGAAAAGTCTAGAGAAAAGCGAGAAAGGACCAAATCTCCTCAAATTCGCTCTAGAGAAAGGTCAAAATCTTCTGAAAAATCTAGAGTTAGACAAGAGAGATCCAAATCTGCTGAAAAATCTAGAGAAAGAGAAGAAAGATCCAAAACTCCAGAAAGAGCTAGACTTAAACGAGAAAGGTCCAAATCTACAGAAAGATCTAGATATAAAAAAGATAAATCAGCTGAAAAAACTAGAGAGAAACAAGAAAGGTCTAAATCTACAGAAAGATCTAAACGAGAAAGGTCCAAATCTATAGAAAGATCTAGAGATAAACGAGAAAGGTCCAAATCTACAGAAAGATCCAAAGATAAACGAGAAAGGTCGAAATCTCATGAAAGAAACAGAGACAAGAGGGATAGGTCTAGGTCAGTTGATAGAAACCGCAGAAATCAAAGATCAAAGTCTCCTAAGCCAAATGAAAGATCAAGATCATCTGACCGGAGATTTAACAGAAGGTCAAGATCACCTTATTTCAGGTCAAGAGGCAGAAGAAACAGGTCAAAATCAGGATCCCCTGAGAGGAAAGATTATGATAGAAAAAATAGGTCACGTTCAAGGTCTTTTGAAAGGGGAAGATTTTCCAGGCGACATCGCAGTCCAGACAAAGACATGTATGGTAGAGGGAGGCGTGACCGGGACAGGTGGGGCAGATCTAACTCACGAGACAGAAACCTTGATGTGAAAAAGCATGGGGCTGGTCACCTGGTGTCCTCCTCGGACAAGAGAGAAAAGGAAGACATCGTGGTTGTGAAGAATGAAGAAGGGAAGAGCAGCAGTAGTACTGACGCAGAGTTCCTCACTGCCAACATTGACCTGTCGACCATCCCGATCCCAGCAGAAATCCCTCTGCCGGGAGAAGTTGTTAAAAATGAGCCTGCTGTTGTGGGTGAAGCTCAGGCACCCATAGACGTGAATGTTGATGATGAATCAATGGAGATCTCAGATGAAGATGATGGCAGAGAAAGGAAAGCTGAGGAAGGTGATGCTGGGCAACATCAGGGTAAATCAGAAGACGAGACAGCTGGCAGCAAGCCAGAAACCCTGGCCAAGTATGTGAACCCAGCCACACTGAGTGCAGGGAAGGACAGACAGATCAAGTTCTCCATTGTTGGCCCCAGTAGGAAGCTGAAACCAGCTGGGATGACGGGGCTTCTGGACGACTTAAGTGAGCCTCAGAGGAACGCATTGGTCTGTCCCCAGGCTGATGACGGTCATGTTGGTGATTCAGTCAGTCAGTCAACGGGGGAGGACTTTAAAAATACTGTTAGCAGGCCACTGACTCAAGCAGAGGAAACTGACAAAAGTCATTCGACAACAATGGGGATTATGGGACATTCTGAATCAGTCGATGTGTCAGGGAAGATGGTGCATCCTGAATCAGTCAATGTTCTTGTTTCCACAAAAGAGAGCCATGAAGCTTTTGCAGTAGTTATAGAGAAAGAAGGGGACTTTAAAAGTGATAACTTGAAACCACAGATGGCAGAAAGGGAAGAAAACAAAGACCTGTTGGTTCCACAGCTGGAGTCACAGAAAGATGAACCTTCTGTGGCAGCTGCACAGCCAGCTGAGAAACCATCAACATCAGTAGATGAGGTTGTTGCATTGATGTCTGATTTGGACAAGGATGAGGAGGATGCACCCTCAAAGAAAACTAAACGCAAAGTTGCCCCGGCACCGCAGAGGTTAAAGTTCAAGTACGTCCCCCTCTGGGAGATGGAGGAGACTGAGAAGAGACCCGTGATCGAGGTGAGCACACAAAAGGCACAGAGCACCATCAGCCTGGCCCTGGACTATGGCAGCGGCAGCTCGGATTATGAAGATGAGAATGGTTCGCCAATCAAGAGGAAGTCACCCGCCCGGTCAGACGAGATCACACCTGTGAAGCTGTCAGATTTTGAAACAAGGAAAGCCACTGAGACTGTTACCACTAATCTGGCAGAGAGTCATGTGGTGGCCTGTGATACCATGGGGGAGATAAGCTCAACACCAGGGCATGTTTCAAATGCTGTGATGGCTGGAGAAGTACACAGGGGTGATGCTGGTGCTGACGTCAAGACATCCGCTAACCAAGAGAATTTCAGGCCATCACAAGTTCAATTGCCATCTGGGACTGATAAGACCAACACATCTCTCCAAGAAAAGTCTAAGACGTCATCCTCACAAAAAATGGCAGAAATATCTCTTGAAGACAATCCTAAGGAATCATCTCTGCTAGATAATAGTGAGATATCACCCCAAGACAAGTCAGACATATCCACTTTGCAAGATAAGTCAGTTGTATCATCTCACCAAGATAAGTCAGTTGTATCATCTCACCCAGAAAAGTCAGTTGTATCATCTCACCAAGATAAGTCAGTTGTATCATCTGATAAATCAGACAAATCCACTTTGCAAGATAATTTAATTGTATCATCTCACCAAGTTAAGTCATCTTGTGAGAAAGTCGTTTCAGACTCCGTGGATGATCAGGAAGCTTATTCTCCTTCCCATCCGTCCTTAGAAGAAGACACTGATGACTCAACAGACCTGCCTGCCGTTATTCCATACCCAGTAGCCAGCAAACATAATACTGACACAGCAGTGTATGATCATGGTCGGACTGATGCTGTAACATCAGGTTTGTCCACTGAAGCCAATGCCAATAAGTCTGTGGACTTATCAACCATGGGTATGCCACACTCTGTCCCAGCGCCAAGTCCTGTCTCAGCTCATGTTGGTGCAACACCATCAAAAGATCTGCCTTACGTGTCGTATCCTCACATCCCACTTCCATCTCTACTTGCGTCTACTCATAGTTCTGGTATTCAGTCTGTCCTGCCATCATCAATTCCATTACCTTCCATGGAGTTGTCAAAGATAGCTTTGCCCACAGTAGGTGTTGCCCCAGTGCCGCCACCCACTGTTGCCCCAGTGCCACCGCCCGCTATTGCCCCAGTGCTATTGCCCACTGTTGCCCCAGTTCTGCCACTTGCAGCACCCATTCAAACAGTAGCCTCATCAGCAGCACTGTTGCCTGTAACATACCCCACACTGCCTTTCCCAAGCTTGGCCCCAAGACCAGTCCCACCTCCGCAGGTTTTGGCCCCGCCCTTGGCTCCCCAACCATCAGCTGGGTCAGTTTCATCTTTAGTTAGGCCATCACCATCTCAATCTGGGGCAGGCCTTCAAGGAATACCTCTACCAGGCATGGTCATGCCTCCTATCAAAGCATTCCAACCCGTCTTACCACCTGTGCAACCACTTCTGACACCTACTCTGACAGGTGTGCAACCTGTGCCACCACCTATTACAGGTGTGCAACCAGTACCACCACTACCTATTACAGGTGTGCTACCAGTACCACCACTACCTGTTACATGTGTGCAACCAGTGCCACCACCTATTACAGGTGTGCAACCAGTACCACCACTACCAATTACAGGTGTGCAACCAGTACCACCACCACCTATTACAGGTGTGCAACCAGTACCACCACTACCTATTACAGGTGTGCTACCAGTACCACCACTACCTGTTACATGTGTGCAACCAGTGCCACCACCTATTACAGGTGTGCAACCAGTGTCACCACTACCTATTACAGGTGTGCAACCAGTACCACCACTACCTATTACAGGTGTGCAGCCAGTGCTGACATCTACCATTGCTGTAGGCATGCAGCCACAATTAATTACTTCCTTTCCAGTTTTGACTGCACCACTGCTGGCCCCAACTTCAGCCACCTCTTTAACTGAGCCGTCGGATGATCCAACCTTGACCCAACAGCCCCCTGTCAAGTTCAGAATCAACCGCTTTCACCAAGGCCCTGCAGGAGTTGTGCCTCCGGTCATTCCCCCTCCCACGGTGTCAATTCCAACACTGTCTGTAGCAAGACTGGCCAGCGAGGGGTCATCTCAGGACGTCCAGACAACCTCCTACCCTACTATTTCAGTCACATCTTTGACTGATGCCTTGCCAACCCCCGCCACAGTCCAGATTGGAACAATCCAGAAACATGAACCCACAGCTGGTGCCACTCCCTCAAGGCGACCAAAGATATCCTCCATCTTGTCCCAGCCTAAGATAGAGGATCCCAAACTCCTGGAAATGCTGGTTAAGAGTGAGTCGGACATGAAATCTTTGACTGGTTCTTTCACGTTGCCAGTCAGCCTGTCTGAGACACTTGCCAGAGACATTCTGCCAACAAGACATGAAGAGACCCCACTAGCAGAGCAGCCCATGAAAACTTTATACCAGATGCCAGAGAGTTCCAGCACTAAAGCCCTGGTAGATAAAGGACAAGATTCTGCTGAGAAAATCTCAACTTCTCCTGCTGAAGAGAATCTTTGCCTTCCACCACAAGCAGCAGACAGGAGAGACAACTCTGGAGCACAAAGTGTTCAGGTTCCTGAAGAGTTATTCGACAAGTCTCTGCTGTTTGCTGAAAATATTGATTTTGACATGGATAGTATCCCTTTGCCAGCGAGCCCTCCGCTCCGAGCCTCCGCTGGTTTCTTGTCACCTCCCAGACCTGTTGATGTTGGCCAGGGAATATCCTTACCATCGGAACCGCCTGTCTCCCAAACGCAGCCACCACCCCCTCTCCCAGTGCAAGGGGAGTTGCCGCGTCACCCACCAGTGCCAACGATACAACTGCCAAACAGCACAATCGCCCATACCATTAGTCAAACCCCCAATCCCAGCAGCCCAACCCCCAATCCCAGCAGCCCAACTCCCCATTCCAACAGCCCAACCCCTAATTCCCCATGAGTTGCAGACTCAGCCACCGATGCCGCCGTTTGTCATTGCTGACTCAGGAGTCCTCCCACCGCTGCCCCCACCACCTATGTCCCCTAAAAGTCAAACCCTGGGGTCACTGCTGGCAGAGAGAAAGAAGCGGTTTTCCCAGTCCCCCACTGGCCATCGGAATGCTTCCCAAAGTGCCACTGACCCAGTCCCCTCTGGCCATAGGTCCCTTGCCCAAGCTCACCCCAGAACCGGAGGCATCTACCGCAGACATTGACGCCAGCGCAAAGAAAATCGGCCTCGCTCAAGACATAAAGAAAGGCTTCATCACAGCAGATGGAAGAAAAGCCATGGAAATAAAAACAAAGGAACCCTTGCAACTTGCCACAACAGCCCGGCCAAAAATGACAGAGGACAAGGAAGAATCTAAATCCAGCCTCCCAGGTTTGTCCAAAATACACATAGTCCTGAAAAGCAAATCTGCCGTCCAGAGGACAGTGGTCAGGGGGTTTGAGGATGAGGGCAGTGACAGCGACAATGACTCGGGGGAGCCACACCTGGAGCCGTTACCAGATGCAGAGGGTGTCACCTTGTCTGCCTTTGTTGGGAACAGAGACGAGTCTCTTCCCCCACTGCCCTACGCGGGTGGTGACGGGGTGCCCAAGGAGGAAGATTCGTCCAAGCAAGGGCAGGTGAGGTCTAAGTTTGTGGCCCTGTCCGATATCGAGGCCTTTCCCGTGCAGGTGATCACAAGCTCTAGGAAAGAGGAGGACACGCCCGCTTCATCGTGGCCAGAGTTTACAGTTGGAAAGAGGAGAGAGGACGTTGGGGGGAAGGAGGAGGCAAGGAAAGCTGGAAATTCTGAAGGGAGGGAAAGAGAGAGAAAGAAGGAGAGGAGGAACAGCATAGAAGATGACAGAACGCCGATTAGGGAGGAGCGGAGGAAGAAGAGTGGCGATGATGAGGAGGAAAGGAGGGAGGGCAGGCGGAAGAGGGATGAGGACAACAAAAGGAGGTCGGGTGATTATGAAGAGAGTGGGGGGAAGAGGCAGGTAAAAAAAGAAAAAGATGATGAAGGGTATAATGATAGACGTGACGATCGTCGATCCAGCAGGGGAGATGACAGGCAAAGGGGTCGTTATGATGACCGAACGGATGACAGTTACAGCAGGAGAAGAAACAAAGAGGATGAGGATGATTATGGCAAGAGGCGAGGAAAGGATGACGGGCGGAGGAGAAGCCGTGGGGACGATGACCGCAAGCGAAGTAAATATGATGACAGTCGAAGTGGCATCAAATATTCAGAGAGGGACAGAAGCAGAGACAGGAGTCCTGACAGGGAGAAGGGCAAGAGGTCATTTGGGAAAAGAAACAAGAGGAGTAGAGAGAGAAGTCGAAGCAGGAGCCCGCAAAGGAGGAGGGAGCGAGATCGGAGCAGAGATCGCTATGATCGTAGAGAGAGGGACAAGAGTAGGAGCAGAAGTGATAGCAGGGAGAGGAAACCAAGGGATGATAGAAGTTACTCTTCCAAGAAGAAAGATTCAAGATCATTTAAAGAGGATCTTTTAGATGAATATTCAAAGTCTTCAAGCTCTGTGGATGTCCAGGAGGATATTTTCAAAGTGACCACTATCGGCTCCTCATACGGCCCAAGTTATCCACCGGATACTGGGCATTATACAGCAGATCCCAATTACCCCAGTGTGGCTGATCCGTATGCGGCACCACCACCCACCAGTGTGGATGCGCAAGCTGCATACACAGACCCCAACTATGTTGGCCAGTACCCTCCGTCATACGAACATCAGCAGTACGGCCCGGCTTGGCAGACTCAGCCTGGTCATGACGTCTACGCCCAGGATGTGGCCGGTCAGTACCAGGACATGACAGGTCAGTACCAGCCTCCAGACCATTCAGCTCCACCACCTCACCAGTATCCATTCCACCAGCCACATCCACAGTACCCCCAACAACCAGTCTACCACGCAGGCCCTTATCATCTTCCACCCACCATGCCGCCTCAGCAGCTTTCACTGCCTCATCTGCAGCAGCCGGGCGGAGTGCAGCCACCTCACATTCCACCTGACCAACATGCGCAGAGTGGAGCTGGTCACTTTGCATCCACCCAGCAGCACATCCCCTCCTACTCAGCCCCCCCACCCACTCATCTTCAACCACCATCTCCAGCACACTTTGGACATACAGACTCACAGTTTCATGTCCATTCAGGGGCCATCCGAGGTCCGATTCTGCCACCACCCAGGGCACCATTGTTGCAGACTCCATCTATTCCACGCAATGTCATGGACACACCTACAAGCTTCGGGAGCCCGAGATTTCCCTCACCGGACCCTAGGTCATCTCCGGGTCTTCTGAAACCAATGGAGGTCAAAGCGGTCAGGAAATCAAGATTCAGTCCTGCGGATCCTGTATCTCTTAAAGCTGTTGTTTCCACATCAGTTGACTTGCATGTGTCAGGAACAGCCCTGGCTAGCCCAGGTGTGGGAGAGCACCTGAAAACAAAGCCTTATATCCCAGAGCCCTCTTTTGAGAACTCATCTTTGGCAGAAGTTGAATTTGACACCGCAGAGAAGCAGGACGGGAGAGGAAAGTCGAAAAAGAAAAGCACTCAACCCATGGCTGAGGATGTGAATGAGCCAACAGTGTCATCCTCAGGTGTCGAGGACACAACCGGCGACACTGGAAGTGATTCAGGGACTGAATCCTCATTGAAACCTTTAAAGGTTAGCCCCCTTTTAAAAAAATTATTTTCAACAGTATTTATATGACTTGTTTTGAAAAAAAAATTTGAAAAAAAAATATTTATGTACTTTAGAATGACTGATAAAAACTTTTAATTTATAGTAAACAAAAATAAAACCTGATGTTAAATACTTTAAAAAAAATCTATGCCAATATGTGAAGGGTGCAGTATAATAACCAAACACCTGGGACCACTCTGACTTTGGTTTTTATAACAGCATAGTCTGCCACAGTTTTTCTTTCTGTGAAAAAATGTGGGAATATCATAATTATATTTTTTTATTACAGAAAAACAAAGAGTAAAATACTACTAAATATAATTCAAATAGAGAGGGTTTTTTATCACTGCATTTTTTATGTTTGTGTGATCATCATATACATATTTAGAATGAAGGTGTGAAATGTTTTGACTCGGGGAATTCCCTAAAGCAAGATAGTGTATACAATAATGCATTCCATAAGCATCTTTTCTTGGGGCTCTTAAGAATTAGTTTTTATTTACATTGTGCCTTCCTGTAAAACTTAAATGTGAAATAATAAGGGCCCAAAGTAATGCTTTTCAGAAGAAAACTCCAAGTAAGTTTGAATCTTTAGATGATAAATATTTCAGCTTTTACATCACTGATCACACATGAAGAAAACCTCCAAATAGAAGGCTAAACAGAAATTAGGGTTTATTGATCCCTCCTGAAAGGCCTTTAGTTCAAAGACTAAATTTATATGAATCTAGGTTTTAGGCCACCGTAATTAATTGAAATCCTTGATTCAGGTGAAGTCTAGATGGAGACGCAACAGCGAAGCCGAGGCGGTTGTTGACACCTCAACACCCCTGCCAGTATCGACCCCCAACCCCGCACTGACAGCCAGGCTCTCTGGGCAGCAGGGGTCCACCTCGAGCCCTGCCCTGGATTCCTCCCCCAAAGAAATGAGGCGGACCCGGTCACGGGCGGCAGCTGAGGAGCTGGGTGGGGGCACTCCGTCCATGGAGACCCCACCTCCCCCTCCCCCACTGCGAAAAAGAATCAAGCTGGATATGGCTGGTGCTGAAGAAAAGGTTTGTGGTTAAATTTTCACATTTAAAATGTACATTTGTATGGTTTGTCTTACAAGCAGGGTATCCTTTACTAAAATGTCAGACTATCCCTGCCAGGTTGCTATACAGATTATTCACATAAAAAACACACTCAAATGTTTATGCAGTTGACAGTTTTAAAAAAATGTGATCTTCCTGTCTGCATGCAGTGTAAGAATATTTAATTTTTGTTAGGCTTTTAAAATATTTATTCAATTTTTTTAAAAAAGGCTTTATATATTTCTGCAACCAAAATGAATGAAAGGGGATGTATAAAATGTGACTTTATAATAAGTGCTTCCCTAGCTTGAGGACTGGAGTTTAATGCCCAGCCATAGCCAATACCAAAATATCACCACTGTGGATGGGGCTATTTACCTTAAAGATGACAATTTATCTAAGTGAAGGAAACCTCTGAATTCAAACCGGAGTTGTAGTTGGTAGTATGACATTGAAACATTAAAATAATAGTAATAATTTATAATTTATATAGCGCTGTAGCCCAGTAAGGAATAGGCTTACAGCACTGTACATAAATATAATAAGATGCATATATGCACTAAATAAACATTCATATCCTCAAAACCGCATAAATGACAGAATGGTACATATAAGCTACGTTTATCGTTGGGAGGAAATGTTGTTTAATTAATTTTGAAAGTAAAGTTTGAAAAGATGTGTCTTAAGTGCAGTCTTGAAGGCCTTAGTAATTGGAATACTGCGGATGCGTAATGGTAGATAATTCCATTGTTTGGCGGCACAAAAAGAAAGAGACCTTTGGCCAAATGTCCCAAGCTGTATTGTCCACAAATGATGTTCCTTTGATTATCAGAATGCTTGAAGGGAGACCATCTGGTGATTAGGAACCAGCCTTTCATCCTATAAAATTTATATCACCATGCAAAGTCTTCACAATTGTGACAGGCATATGCCAAAATCACCATGCTAAGTCTTCACAATTGTGACAGATATATGCCAGAATCACCATACAAAGTCTTCACAATTGTGACAGACGAATGGCAGAATCACTGTACAAAGTCTTCACAATTGTGACAGATGAATAGCAGAATCACCATGCAAAGTCTTCGCAATTGAAAACCTCAAGGGAAGTAACAGTTATGTCACATTTTGTAGTTTTGAGATATTCAAGTTTTTAAGTTCAAAATTATACAGATTTATTTTAAATAAACTAAATTCATTTGAATTTTTAATAGGTTCAGAGACATTATTTTGTCATAAAACATCATTGAGAACATTCTATTTTGATCCTCTATCAGTTACAAGGGATAACTATGTAAATAATTTTTAAAATGTCACATAACCGTTTCTTCCCTTGAGCTCTTCAATTGTGACAGACACATGCCAGCAGGCTTCTAAAATAAATTGAATAATGATATTAATTTAAATGATCATTTTCACCACAGGCTGATGACGACAGCAGCAGGTCTGATGAGGATGTCAGCAATGGGGAGGAGTCTCCACAGGATATGGCAAGCATCATAAAGCGTCCAGATTTTCCTAGATTTGAGATCATAATGGAAAATATTCACTTAACTGAGAGGTGTGTTTAGTTTACTTGTTTTCCTTTATTTAAAAAAAATAAATTTTTATTAAAAAAATAATGAAATGATTTTTAACAACATTAATGAAATTGTGCTCCTTGGATATTTTAAATATTTATCTTTCCATAATTATATATGTATCAAATATCTATTTTTATTTCTGTGTTATTAGGGATGTAATGTTAATTGCTTATACCTACTAAAAGTTATGAAGGAAAACACATTTGATCAAGTTAATTTTATTCCCACCATTTGTACTACAATTTGTTGGCTTGAGTTCAAAGGTCACTGCTGGTTCAATTTCAGGAAACGGTCAAAAAGTATGAAACGAATGCTCTGTGATTGTACAACATCACGAGAAGACAGGGCAATGGGGATTGAAGCTTGTGGCTCAGATTGTCTCAACAGAATGCTCATGATTGAATGGTAAACTTTTTTTGTACTTTGCTATAGCTAGCTGTCAATTGTGAAATTTTGCATTAAAAAAAAATAATGCAGACATTTTTATAGACCACTAAAAAAATAGGTGGCTGGATAGCGAAGTCAATAGCTGAGGGGCGTGGGATCGAGCCCACGTTAAAGCCACAATAAAAATGATGAATGACTAACGCTAAGAAAGTCCTCCGCTGACCTGGAAGGGAGATGGGGCGCCCAACAAGGTCTACCAAGCCCCTAGTAAGTTCTAATGGAAACATTAGGATCCCCTACTACCATCTGTTATGGGCCTTAAAAAAATAATTTAAAAAATGGAGTAAATATGAAATTTATATTTTATGGAGTAAAAACAAAATTGGAAAAGTTTTTTGTTTTGTTTTTGCAACCTTGATTTTCATTTTACTGTAAATGTTTATCCCCACAGTGGAGCTCGTTGCCCTTGTGGTGAATATTGTACCAATCGACGTTTCCAGAAAAAGATCTATTCTAAGACCCTGCCATTCTCTGCAGGTGACAAGGGTTGGGGACTACGTGCTGATGAAGACATGGAAGAAAAGTAAGAATATCTAGATGTTGTGAAAAGTGGTGTTACTAGTCTTATCTGTTTTAGTCTGCCACATCCAAAATAGAAAGCTTTTTGAAGTGTCTTGAATATTCCTTATTTGTGTGGTTTAAGTGAATAAGTTCTTGTCAGCCAGCTTAAAGAATTTAAAATATTATGAGGTTTGTTTGTATAATTTTACTAAATTCATTTTTTAGATTGATTTTTATAACCAATTAATTACAAATCAATTAAAGCCTATTTCAAATGAACGAACTATATAATAAGGTATTAAAAATAGGGTTAGCTCATGTTTGAAATTGATAAATTAAATTTTTTTTAATTCATTTTTTAAATCCTACATCTTTCTGTTTTCAGAGGGACTTTCATAATGGAATATGTAGGTGAGCTCCTGGACTATGAGGAGTTTGTGCGTCGCACCAAGCAGTACTCCAAGGCTGGCCTGAAGCACCACTACTTTATGGCACTCAATGCTGATGAGGTGGTGGATGCCACGCTCAGGGGAAACATCTCCCGCTTTATCAACCACAGCTGTGATCCAAACTGTGAGACTCAGAAGGTATGTTCCCTTAACTATTTTACTGATGGCACAATGCCATTTCTTTTGTTTTGAGATATATTCTCATTTGATATGTCCTGAGGTATATTCTCATTTGTTTTCATTGATGGCGCACTCCCATTTCTGTTGTTATGAGGTATGTTCTCATTTGTTTTGTTCTTAGGTATATTATAATTTGTTTTCACTGAGTGTTAAACACATTCCCTTTTCCATTGCACATAATGTGTGTCATTTTGCTTACTCTAAGCCTGATGAACTGAAAAATACATGCTGTTGGTCAAGTTCTCTTCCAGTGTCTTTTTACCATAGCTCTCATGACATCAGATGGGAACACCTGAAATATCAATGCATACTACAATTTAAAACTTTCTCTCAGGAGAATTATCAATTATTAAATCCTTTATATTAACTCGTGGCGTCTGCTTGATGCCTTGCTTGCTTGAATGCAGAAAAAACTTTGGATCGATTTTTAACCCACTTCCTCGTAAGCTAGCGAGCTGAAATTTTGCAGGCAGACTCGTGCCGATGATAAAATGATGTATCAAAATTTCAGATCGTTCGAATGTACTGTAATTAAAATAATGAATTTTTAGATTATCTCTATTTATCTCTATGTAGCATGTTAATTTTTGTGCTCGCGTGTCGCGGTGCGTTATATATTGAACAATCTTTCCTATCGCGCTGTGCGGTGCGCATTATATTGACAAAATATATTCCCGATCGGTGCGCATTATATTAAACATGTTTTACGAGACATAACTAAAATTTTGGATTTTTTTTATTGTCTTGCGCTGCGTATTATAAGGAACATTCTTTTAGTTATATTTTAGTTTCTTTAAAGACTACATCATTTGATTATTAAAAAATTTAAATTATGCGATAAATAACAAGTTTGCTCCTGCCATATAATTATTGTGTTAGAAAAAACAAAAATACAAGCAGTCAGTTAAATTGAACAAAATTCATACTGTTTATGATGTTAGGTTCAGATGTGTCAAAATATGAAGATAACTACTTTTTGGGGTCTAATTTAACCTGTAAATTATTAATTTTGATTCTCAGTGGACAGTTAATGGCGAATTGAGAGTTGGATTTTTCACCAGAAAAGAGATCAAGAAAGGGGAAGAACTCACATTTGACTATCAGTTTGAGCATTATGGGTAAGATAATTATAAACTTTAACATCATGACTTTAACTAAATTAGCGTTATAGTTATAAGTTACTCAGTTTAAGTTCACAGGAAGAATAGGAGTAACATGGTCAGTTATATGCTCTTGCCAACATGATCATAACAATGGATGAAGCTAATGAACTACTTGTCAAATCAAGTGGTCTGGAGCAGGTGGGGTTAACGAAGAAGGGTTCACTGTCCTCTTTGATATCAAAACAACCAGTCACAGGCCGCATGTCATTGCACTTTATATCAAACTTAACACCCACTGAATTTGTTTATGGATTTGTTGAACTTCATGTGTACACTTTGTTACCTTAATGAAGAGTAAGTATATTTATTGCCATAAATAAGGCACTGGCAGGCCACAGGCAAAGGGCCTCCTGACTATACTTACTAAAGGAGGGCTACTCTGGACTTGAACAGTTTTTGTCAGATGGTGGCCCATTAACTTGCACAATTTTTTTTAGGCCGCTTAAAAGAAACCTTTATGGTTAATTGAAATGAAAACATGAATTCTAATAGATCGGCTTGATCCTTTATGCATTTTTGGAATTCGTCAAATGGTCAAATTGAAATATTTTTAAAAAACTCACTTTCTATTTCTTTTGCTTAGTGTAATTATCACATCTTTATCTTGTTTAGTGTAATTATTCCACCTTATCTTGTTTAGTGTAATTATCTCACCTTATCTTGTTTAGTGTAATTATCAGATCTTTCTTTATCTGTAATTAAAATATAAATACACAACTTATCCCTAGTAGTGACCATCAGATCTAGCAGTAAAAAAATTACTTTCAACTTACTTGCTTCATGTCACCAGGGAACCCCAAAAATGTTACTGCGGGTCAGAGAACTGTCGTGGTTACATTGGTCTGGTAAAGTCTCCTACAAAAAATAACAAGAAGAAGGAGAGAAAGAAAAGAGAGATCTTTAAGGACGAATTGGTAAGATGGTTAAAGGCGAGGGTAAGGGGGAAGGCAGTTGTGTATTCTGAAGATGTTTCTTTATTAGACATGTTCTCTTCTGTAATCTTATGTGTGTTGTAAAATGTAAAGTAGGAAATTCTATAATAAATACATGCAGTAATTGTTCAAAATAATGTTATAAATGGATGCATATATGTAATATTTCAGATAAAATACTTTCTCAGCTTATTGTTACCTTATAAAATCTCAGAACTGTTTAAAAATAATATGGCATGTAGTAATTTAAAAAAATGAAGTTTTGCCTTTTTAATTTAAATTTTTTATATTTTTTTAAAATGTTAACCTTTGACAAAACAAAATGTGAAATGTCCAAACATTTATTTCTGGAGAACCAGCTTTCAGTGCTTTAAAATTAAAATACCTCTTCCAAAGTTGGGACGGTATCACATGGGATTATTAAATGAACATCAGTGCTGCTGTACATTTGACATATTCTGCACACCTAATAACTTTTTCACTATGCATCACACCCTGCCAAAAAACAACAAAATATCTGAGAATAGCTCAGTCAATTTTGTATGAAATCACAGAGTGAACTAGAATTTCAAAGATATTTGACTGGATTATTACATGAAGATTGGCTTATTACATGAAAGAATGTGTTAAAAGTAGAATTTAACTCTATGACTCTCCTCCTCTTGTCATCACTTCCTTGCACTATAAAATTACAATTGTGTGGTTGATATTTTAAAGGCTAAACATTTTTTTCTTTACAAGATTTTTTTTTCTTTCTGTTTATATTTGACTCAATTATTTGAATATATTTTTTAAGTTGGAAGAAGACATTGAAAAATTGTCCATGTTGGACGGCATGAGGAACAAAAACCACGTCCTGGAGCTGTGTCGACTGATGGTCAGAGCAGAGAAAGTCCAGCACAGGATAGCTATACTCAAGATCCTACAGGTATGTCTTCATATGTCAAAACTCATTGAGTATGTCATAGCTTGCAAGGATGATATATTATCTTAGCAATTTGACTCATTAAAAAATAGAACAGTGGGAATATAATCTCAACTGCATATGAAATACCCTAATAACATTTTGCTCCAATGACCACTTGGCTTGGTTGCAGACATTGGACCATTACATCCTTGAAATATTCCTCTTGACAAATTTCTCCAAACTTTCTGTAACTTAAAGCTAATTAGTTGAGTTTCTTGTTTGTGTAGGAGACCACTGAAACTGCTTGCCTCCGCCTGTTCCTGGACTACCACGGACTTCCTCTTTACTGGAGTTGGATGGCCGACATCGGCACAGCTGATTACTCAGAGGACACCCAGGAGCTGAAACTGCTGGTCAGTTGGTCAACCACTTTGTTTAATTTTTATTCTTATACCGGCCAACTATTTTGTCCCACTTTTACTCTTATACTGGGCAACTACTTTGTCCAATTCTGATACTGGATAACTATTTTGTCCATTTTTTATTCTTATACTGGCCAATTATTTTTATCCCATTCTTATGCTGGCCAACTATTTTGTCCCATTCTTATACTGGCCAACTAATTTGTCTCATTCTTATACTGGCCAACTATTTTGCCCCATTCTAATACTGGCCAATTATTTTTATCCCGTTCTTATACTGGCCAACTATTTTGTCCCATTCTTATAATGGCCAACTAATTTGTCTCATTCTTATACTGGCCAACTATTTTGCCCCATTCTTATACTGGCCAATTATTTTTTTCCCATTCCTACACTGGCCAACTATTTTGTCCCATACTTATACTGGCTAACTATTAGGTCCCATTCTTATACTGACCAACTATTTTGTCCAATTTTTATTTTTGTACTGAAGCCTTTAAGATTAATTTAAGGGGAGAATATTTTTACAAACAACTGAGTAAAAATTTTATAGAAAGTAATTTTCCAATTGGTTCTTTTTCCAGGAGATTAATACTATGATACTTGATTTGTTGACATGCCACTAATGTAACATTTCAACAAAAGAAATTTTACTGTAAAACGTTTCTTTTAAAAAATAAATTCCTCATCACATCAAATCCCTTTTCACTGAATAACTTTTAGAGAACTAATTTTTTTATTTCCAGGAATGCATTTTTCCTGACAATCTTTATATTTAAATTATTGTCTACAATTTTAGGATCATTTTATTAGCTGAGTCCACACAGAGTAGCTCAGTAAATTTGATTTGTTCAAGTTTAGTTGATGTCAAACTTTGAACTGAACTTGTGAAATAATGTTAAGGAAAGGGCATTAAATAATAACTAGCCAATTCTTCTTACTCACTCTGAATTTTGGATGTATATTTTTAAAATTTTGGTTGCTGCAGATGCTGTCTGTCTTGAAATGTCTGCCCATCACCAACAAAACAGTGTTGAAAGAGAGCAAGATCCTGGACATCGTTGAACGCTGGGCTGTGGCCGCAGTTGCTGCGGCCAGGAAACCACCACCACCTCCACCTCCTACATCAACAACCACATCCGTCCCCGCACTCCCGCAACCCGTGGCTGACTCGGCCGATGTCACAACGGATGTCACTTCGGGTGACAACGAGGCAGACGCCACCTTTGAAACCACAGCTTCTGGGACCGCTGCAGCAGAACCAGAGCCCTCGGCGTCTTCCTCCGAGACCACTCCCCCGTCCTCCCCACCACCTCCCCTTCCCATCCCTGTCAGCAACGTCACACCAGTCTCCATTCTGGCCTCAGCCAAAGAGACCAAAGAGGCCAAACAGAAGAGACGTGTGACTTTTGCAGAGGTTCATGTAGAGACAGCGTTCTCACCAGAGCCAGATGAAGACATGGAGGAAACGGATGACATCTCATCTTCCACCCAGTACAGTGAGGAGAGCAGGGGTGAGGCTTGTGTTATCTTGCTTATTGATGTATTGTAAATATATTTCTTTTGTTAATTGATGTATTGTAAATGTATTTCTTTTGTTTATTAGTGTTTGTAAATTTAGTTAAGTTGTTTATTGATGCATTGTAAATATACTTACTAGTTATCTTGGAGTATTTTTCTAGGAATCTCATATTTTAAATAAAAAAGCTCAGTTTTAATAAAATCAAAGAAAGCCAAGTTTTATAACATAAGAAATCCATGAATGTTTTGTTGACAGATGAGGCCATGTCGCAAGAAGGTGTAAGTCTACTTAAATCGCAGCTACCAGGAGAGGCCACCCCTGTCGGAATGCTGGACCTCGATTTGTCGAGCAGCGCTGCAGACTCCACAAGTCAGAAGGACTCTTTTGACGGCAGTGTTGGTGACAGTACGGGTCTGAGCAGTGACACTGACAACTCTGACACTGAGTCTGTGATAAAAGATCCACTGGCATCACTAGCGGCAGAGTGCATGTCCCAGTGGAGCTCTCTTAAGGTTGGTCATAGAAAGATAGAATGTCATTCATGGGGTCTGGTCATGGGAGATAGTTTTCCAGTGGCCTACATTGTTTCCCCGCCCATTTGTCTTTTCAGAATTTAAAAAAATATTTATTTAAAACTACATTTACTTTACGCTTTCTGCAGACAGAATTTGCTTTTTTTTCCAGGAAGTTTTCAAGATCCCCAAGAAAGAAAGAGTTGAAGAGAGAAAGAGAACAGAGATGGAGCTAGGTGAGTTACTGATCTTCAGTACCTACATTTTTTCATTGTTTGTATCATTGCATTAAATTGTAAAGAGAGAATGTTGGTTGAAGTTAGTGGATTCTATACCCAGGATGTTGACCTTATGACCCTAACATTTGCAAACACTGAATGTGAAACAGTTTTTCTTTCAAATACAGAAAAATGTTTGATTGGGTTTACAGATTTAATAATAAGAATAATGTCAAAAGAGATAAAATTGGTGGTGCAATAATTCATTTATATTTAAACTTACCACTCAAAACTAGTGTTTTCAATTATACCTAAAGTTATTGCTAGCTACTGTCTGTTTATACCATCTTTTCTCTATTTAGGGTGGGTTGTGGGATGGCTTTTTGTGTTCAGAATGGGACAGTTTTGGTCCCTAACTCTTTCACTCTAAAACTGTTACTGTCACTTTTGGGCACTTGAGCTTACCTGTTCCCATATTGCTGTATGCTACATACATTTTTTGTTATTGTTCAACACTTTATCTCTGAAACTTTGATTTTCCCCCTTAAGGTATGCACACATTTTTATAAATATATGTGAGCTACTATTTTTATGTAAAGCCCTGCGAGCCCAGATGCTTGCTGGGGTTCTTCACAATATACTTTATAGAATATCAAATTATTATTATTATTATTATTATTTTGTCTACATCAACAAAGTGAGAGCACTTCATGAATCATATAACTCATTCTGATTTTGTTTGCCACCAACTCCATCAACTGTTAGCCATTGACCTATCAATTTGCTTTATTTGATCTGTAATATCTGGTGGTTTAGTTTCGCCATCAAGATCCAGTAGCCATTTTGGCTTGTGAACTTTTTAATAGGGAGACAGTTACTGATTATTTGGTAACTAATATCTTAGTTAAGGTGGTAAGTACCTAGATCCAAATAGAGGATCAATTATGTATTCACCATTATAAACAGTGAACAGTTGTCAATGAACAATAAACATGGCTAATGTTAAATTGCCGCCAGTTCATCGTGTTGAAAAGTTTTTAGAAGCACTGTGCCTGTAACTTAAAATTTCAGAAAAAAAAGGAAATGTACAATCTTATTCTCTTTTGTCCAGGAAGCCCAAAAATTGATGGTGAGATACAGATGTATTTGATTTTGTGGAAAACTTTTACATTGATGTTTTCTTAGCATTCAAAATATTGCATTATATTTACAACAAATCAAATTACTCCCTTATTCTTAGCTTTGTATTTGCTAACCTATAGGTTGGAGATTTTTTTATTAAATCTGTTAATTATAATTTAAGTGTGGAGCTTTTCTGTACATATCAATTACCTTGACCTAGCTAGAATTATCATTTCATTTGTCCATTTTTTAAAACTAATTTTTTTATCAAGCTTTTAAAAAATTATCTTTTACTTTCCATACTTTATGAAACATATTTGTGTTAAAAACTTTGCAAGCTTCACTTTTAACATGCTGTTCATTGAGTTAGTCTGCTTAAATGTTAGAAATTAACACCACTGCAACGACTGCCATCCTAGGTATTTAACATGAGGCAAATATTACCCCACAATTTCATTTGCAAATTATTTTTTTTATTAGCGTTCAGCTCTATTTTCAAGTAAACAAGATGGTATATTTATGTTTGGTATTGAATTAATGATATATGAAAGATGTAATATTTATGTGTGGTAGTCAATGATAAGATGAAAGATGTAATATTTATGTGTGGTAGTCAATAATAAGATGAAAGATGTAATATTTATGTGTGGTAGTCAATGATAAGATGAAAGATGTAATATTTATGTGTGGTAGTCAAAGTACATTAGAAAACCAATGCATTAGTTTAACTGTGTGCCTGATGACATAATGGGAGGTCACCAGATGAATAACCAAGAACACATTCAGGCACCGTTACCCTTTATCCAATCACAACCCATAGATCTACTCACTGTCATGTTGCTTTATGTTGTTGATGATTTGACTTGATGATCCTGTAGAAAAACTTCATTTTGTATTTTTCTTAAACAGATGTCTTGTCTAAAAAACAGCCTGAAGCATCTGACCCTTATGCCAAATGGAAACGGGGTCGGTCGAGAGCTTTTGTGAGGAAAAAATTGCCAGAAGATGAGGAAAGGTAAGGGATTAACTTGGGCCATGTTGTGGTCTCTATCTAGTGTGTACGTAAAAACCTACTTAGAAATTGTGTCAAGGGTTATAGAAATTGTGTCAAGGTCATAGTTTCAAGACTGTCCTGTCACCCAAGAGAGAAGTACCGTATTTACTCGCAGATAAGCCTACATCGCATATAAGCAGACCCCCTTAAAACTGCTTTAAAATGGCCAGTTTTTTCAAAAACCTGCATATAAGCCGATCACACAATTGTCTAATTTTACTCCATATTTTTGTTTCATAGAAATTTGTTATTTTAAAGATGTAAAATGCTTACTTTTCTGTTACATACCAGTTTGTTCATCTTTTGGAATGCCACAAAAATGTGTTCGGCTCTTTCCACATTATTTGCTATAATAATATCTGAACCTCCACTCATAAGTTGTTCACAACTGATGATTAACGAAGTATATATTTAGAAAAAAAATTATACATTTTAGTGTCTGTACTTGTGTCCTTATGGTTTTAAGCGCATAATAGCCGACCCCCTTATTTCAGTATTGTATTTTATAGTTCTAAACTCGGCTTATATGCGAGTAAATACGGTAATAAAGTTAGGGATGGTAAAACATTGTAAATAAAGTTCAATAAATATGCATTACTTTTTACCATAAATTTGAATCTGAAGTAAATTTTTATTCATGTATTTTATTACTGTCTACCCTGATTGAAAATTAAAAAAATTATACTATTTATAGACCAACAGTTTTTAGTTACCGTAAATTTAAGTATCATCAAAAAGTGGCTACATAGTTAAGTATAAAAAATTCACTATTTTTAGGTAGAAAGTAAATGGAAGAATATAAATGTTGCTAATTAAAAAACTAAATTGCAGGAAATCCAATCTGCCGAGAATGACAAAAGAAGAGCGCAGACAACGGTTTGAGGCCCAGGTGAAGGCTGAGGATGAGATGGCAGCTCAAGCCGCAGCAGAGGAGTACCAGCGGCAGCAGGAAGCTTACATGCTACACCAGCAGCGGCTGCTGGAAGATCCAACCTACTTCTATAACTACATGCAGCAACAGGGGGACTTTGCCGTCATGGATCCAAGTGTAATACCACAAGAGGGCATGATCGATCCTGTAACTGGTCAACCCATTCCTCAGGAGGCTCTCATTGACGCTCAGACTGGACAGCATTTTATTGACCCCTCTGGTCAGCAGATTATAGATCCTAATACAGGCCAGCCTCTTTTACAAGTTGACCCCAATACAGGTCAGCCACTACTCCAGATTGATCCGAATACTGGTCAGGCCTTATTACCAATCGACCCCAACACTGGGCAACCGTTTCTTCAAATAGACCCCAACACTGGTCAACCACTGTTGCAAATTGACCCGAATACTGGCCAGCCATTGTTGCAAATTGATCCAAATACTGGTCAGCATATGGTCCATCACCAGATTGACCTACAGACTGGGCAGCCAATTGACCCACATACTGGGCAGCCTATCCACCACATTGATCCTCACACTGGTCATCCCATTGACCCCTCCATCGGCCAGCCCATCGACCCCTCAACTGGTCAGCCCATCCAACAATTAGTGCCTCATTCTGGGCAGCAGCAGATAGCCACGACGCTGGACCAGCAGATTGTTCAGGCCATGGCTCATCATGTTATTGACCCTCACACCGTGCAGCCCGTCTCAGCTGACCCTCACACTGGACACCTTATACAACATTCTGTCCTTAGCTACCCTGCTCAATCACTGCCAAGTATCAGTCATCATCAAACAGAGTTCACTAGTCAGGTATTCCAAGAATTTTGTTGTTGCCTGTTTATTGCCAGCTTTGGTTTTATTTGATTTACAACAGGACAAACAAATGTGCCAATCTTCTAGCCATCCTTGTTTCTGCTACTTTAAATTTTTGATCAGCCTTTAGCTAGCTGGCAGTGTGTTGAGTCATAACATTGTTTCAGATTTGTCTAATAATTTTTAACCCTTCAGCTACTGACCTACTGCAATTCATAGTCTCAGTACCGGATATTTTTTTGATATTTTTTTGGAAAGAGTCAAAATTGGTTTCCAATTTATTTTGTAACTTTTTTTTATTAAAAACAATAATAACATGAAGATAATTATCTGTTTAAAAATGGATAAGAAAATGTTGTTTGTTCACACTTTTCATACATTAATGTAATACAACAATTAGGCAGGGATAGAAAAGATTCTAAAAATAGATTATAGAAATGTTTAAGAAAAAGCATGAAGCTGTTATGACGGGTGAAGTTGATGACAAGACAATAATAAAAGATATATAATTAATTTTTAAAAATAACATTTATTATACAATTTTTTTAAAGTTTGATGCAATAAAAAAAATTATTATATTTCGAGTGAGTGAAAGTCGTCATGAACAACATTGCTAGGAAATAACAAAAACAGATCTGCACAAAAAAATAATTTATTTGTATAATTTTCATAATTTTAAAAGCAAAATAACTTTCGGCTATTCCCCTAATAATAAACATTCTGCCTGCTACTGTTGTGAAAGGTTATATTCTCATTTTTGTTTTTATATTAGAAACCCATCTATATGGCTAATGAAAAAGACATGCTCAGGCCACAGGAAAAAAAAGTATGTCACAGCAAAAATATGGGCTCCGTACCAGAAGTGTAAATAACTTGGTGTAACAGATAGGGGTAGGTGGTGGGGGGGGGGTGACTACAGGCTTAACAATAAAGGGATGTTGTGAACTAAGTTTGATTATAAAGAAACACAACTGACCACCCAAAAAATCAGAAGCTGCTATTAACATTTACAATATATGCACACTTGTCAAATGGACGCCTAATAATAAATCAACATTTATTATGTCCTTGGCCTGACATTCATCTGAACAAAAATTTTGCATGTGACAGTGTTTTGACAGCCATATGCAAAAAAATAGTTTTGAAGCCTACTGGCCTCAGAATTGTGTTTTCTCCAGGCCACATTCATTTAGTTATATATTGTTAAGGGTGCTCAAATACCTGGTATAATTTTTCTGTGATAATGAAGAACTTGATCATAAATTATGTCTATTATTTGTAGTTGTGTTTGTTTGGCTGTCATTTTAAAAGTTTTTTGTTTGTTTGGAGACGTATGTCAAATGTTTTATCTGTCTTTCTATTTGGTTTATGTTTGTTTGGAGATTTACGTGAAATGATTTATCTATCATTCTAGTTGGTTTATGTTTGTTTGGAGATGTAGGTCAAATTTTTTATCTGTCATTCTAGTTGGTTTATGTTTCTATGGAGATGTACGTCAAATGTTTTATCCATCATTCTAGTTGGTTAATGTTTCTATGGAGATGTACGTCAAATGTTCTATCTGTCATTCTAGTTGGTTAATGTTTCTATGGAGATGTATGTCAAATGTTTTATCTGTCATTGTAGTAAGTTTATGTTTGTGTTTATTATCAAAAGTTAACAGCCGACTTTCATTCTCAAATTGCCAGCAACCAAAAACGCAGCACATGCCAAAAACTGCTTCAAATCTCAGCCTGTCTGAACTGGACATGGAGGAGGAAGTGCCTCCGCCCCCCTCACCACCAACCATTCCAGTCACAAAACTCCCTCCCAACTGGAAGACTGCCAAAGACAACGAGGGAAGGGTTTATTATTATCATGCATTTACCAGGTCAGTATGAGGTCAGGGTTTATTATTATCATGCATTTACCAGGTCAGTATGAGGTCAGGTTTAATTAATAAACATTTGATTATAACAGTTTTCCTGTAATTGAGATTTAGTTATACAGAGAATACAACAGTGATTTATTGTTTTCTAATTATCTTCTTAAATCCCCCTTAACTATTCCCTGCTCAGCTCATGGAATAATTTTTAGTTATTTTTTTTACTAATCATAATTTTTCTAGTGGTCACTGGGGCTACTGTAATAATGTTGTTAGCACTGTTATTAATCTTTGACTTATCTTTACCTGCCTAGAAAGTTGTAACCTATTGATCTTTGACTTATCTTTGTCTGCCTAGAAAGTTGTAACCTATTGATCTTTGATTTATCTTTACATGCCTAGAAAGTTGTAAGCTATAGATCTTTGACTTATCTTTACCTGCCTAAAAAGTTGTAACTAATTGAACTTTGACTTAAATTTACCTGCCTAGAAAGTTTTAACCTATTCTAACTTACCTGGTCTCGGTACTTGGATTAGATAATGTATGTAATTCTTCCTTAATGGCTGTTAGCATCTGTCGTTGAATACACACAGTAAATAATAAATACATTACTAATTTAAAATATTTTTTTTTAAAAATGTATGTTTTGAATTCATTTAATTTAATGAAACTATTAAAATGTACACATACACATAAAGTAGCGAGATACACATGTAGTAGGGAGATATGTTCCCTGTTCATTGGCCTGAGTGCAAAATGACAAACTCCTGTGTAAAGTGGCACAGCATCAATTTTTTTTCCAAAGTTTTATACCCCACAAACACAGATTTTATAGAATCCTTATCAAAATTTGCTGAACAGTAATTCTAAACTGCTGCCTGGCATCTGTCAGATATCTACGCTGCCGCTCAGCTTAAAGGGAACATTGTTTGGGAGATATTAAAATTTATGTGAATATGAAAAAAAAATATTGCTTAAATTTTTTTTTCCAAAATCATATTAAATTACATATATAATTTATATTTTTTAAATCTGAAATTTATTCCAATATATAAGCTGTAAAAGGAACTAACATTTTTATAAATAATTTTAAATAGTATTTTTTTAATAACATTTGACTGTAGCCACCACTCAATCACAAATGTAATATTTGTTTTAAAAATATGTCTAATTGAACAATATATTACCAAATTATTTCTAACCAACAGACAAACACAATGGGAGATGCCCAGCTGGGATGAAGATGAGGACTCTGCAAATGATATGGACTTAGATCCACTGCCACCTGAAGAAATTATAAGGGTGGGTGACTGTTGCTAACAATTTCTTTATGCAGTAATAGGATTAAAGTTGAAGTAGCAGTGTAATTTTTGACTACTATGAAGGTCTGAAGTATATATCAGGATGTTTGTTCCCACTTTGGAGATAGCTAAGATTTTTTTATTTTTAATAAGGGCATTTCTTAGTATTAGCTAAATAAAGAATCGGGTTTAATGGATGCTGTGTTGATAATCCTTCCATCCACAGCAAAGTAAAAAGAAAACCACAACCGCTGCAGCTGACACATCCAGTGAAGTAGCCAGAAAAATCAAGGACAGTTTCCGCATCAAAATGTCTGATCACATTATTCTTTATCTAAACCCTTACCGTAAAAAAGACTGCAAGATTGGCCGGATTTCATCCACAGAAGATTTTAAACATCTTGCCAGAAAAGTAATTATTTTCTATCTTAAACTTAAATTTAATACACTAATTATTTTCTATGGTCTAGCGAAGTCAGAGAGATAATTAAATTAGTTATTATTCATATGATCTTTTTAAAAAAAAATATTTTTTTTTACAATTTACATTGTTTATCTCACTTAAAAATTTGAATTCATTTGTGAACTTGAGGACTGGTTTCATTTTTTAACTTTAAATTATTAAAATTAGTCACAGTTCAAACCAAATAATTTTGTTTTTCAAGTTTTAAAGGAAACATTTTTATTGAAATGTTAAAAAATTGGACATTAAAATATCAGTGATATTTCAGCATCTTTGAGTGTTATTTTTTAATTTGCTATTATAATATTACATTTTTGTGTGTATCTAATTCTTTGTAACTGTGATACTTGATGGATGCACCTTAATTATGTAACTATTGAGGCTGACTTTAAATCTCTTCTTCCAGCTGACCCATCATGTCATGTCCAAGGAGCTCAAACACTGCAGGCATGTAGAGGATCTAGAGGTCAACGAGAATGTCAAGGCCAAGGCCAAAGATTATGTCCGCAAGTACATGAGCAAGTTTGGGACCAACTACAAAAAGAGCTCCTCTCCCCAGCCGGACTAATGACTAGTGTACCATGTTAACAAAAATTTACATTCTCAATGTTGACCTGCTGCATTGTTTCATCAGGTGAATTTGTTGATTTTTTAAAAGGCCTCTTAAAGTTATTTAACAACTCTTATGTTTCAGTGCTCTTATTTTAGTCCTTGAATTTTTTTCAACACATGTTGCAATTGAACATAGGTGATATATTATTTTTTTAGCTGCAAGAAAAAAATAATTATGTGCATATTGGTGAAATGTAATTTTGTTATAACTTTATTCTCACCTTTTCAATGTGATTTTTAAAAAGAGATATAGATTTTTATTGACTTAAGCTGCTCTTTAACCCCAATAGATTTACACCACTTAACCTCAATAGATTTACACAACTGGGACTGACATCCATAGCATTTGTTGGTTTATAATTATCTCACCACTTCCTGAAAAAAAATCATTATTTGAATGCTCTTTTAAAAAAACATTATTTTTTAATTTAATCACTGAATAAAGAGTATTGAACTTTTAATTAAAATAGAATATTTCTTTTAAATTCTAAGAGAATGGGAAATCAAGAGGGGGGGGGGAAAGGGGGGGGGTGAGGATTACCAAATCCTGAATGACATGTCAGGAAGCTGTCTTTTTCAGAGACCAACATTTATTTATACTTGATAAATTATAGGTATAATATTATTTATAACTGACCAAATATAATTCATATACAAACTTTGTATGAGGTATTTTATCATTTCTGAAAAGAATATTAACAAGGAACTGGAAACAGAAACTGTTAAAAGCTTGTCTTCTCCCTAAAATATTTCTAGGCCATGTTTCATAGTCTTACTAATTAGTTCTAATGATGTGATCCTTTAAATAGCCCCAGTGGCTGAATACAAACAAAGCAAATGCTTGTAATCTGCTTTAAATATTACTTAACTGAGAAGCTCTTATATTTTATATCATTTGATCTCACAACTTTGCTCACTGAGTATGTATCATGCTTACATCTTGCTTACAACTGTTTCAAATTTACTTGCGGTTTAACAGCTATAACAAATGTGAATTAAAAGAGGGGGGAAGGGGCGGCATTGTCTGCATGCCATTCTAATTTGTGTATATCTACATCTGTTCAGAATATGCTGACTTGATATGTTTTCTTCAGAAAAAAATGTAATTTTTTTAAACACTGATTAATATTGTTGAACTGTAATTGTGCATACATGTCTAAATTTGCATTTTAAAAAAAATAGATGTAAGTAGAA
Organism: Ampullaceana balthica; assembly: GCA_944989445.1. NCBI lineage: Eukaryota > Metazoa > Mollusca > Gastropoda > Lymnaeidae > Ampullaceana > Ampullaceana balthica. The sequence continues at coordinate 197,532 of CALYLW010000369.1, forward strand.
AAGTACAATTTTTAAAGAAAGAATTTCACTCTATTTTCTTATCTAGCATACAAAACTGTTTTACTCTTAAGTCATGTTAAGGCAATTTAATGAACACATTGTCGAAACATAACTGTCACCACAAAAGATCACAGGTCATTGCTGCAATATGTGTCTGAGTATTTACACGTTTTACAAGTATGAATTCTAAACCTTTAAAATATCACAAGTGCTTCATTTTTACTAGGAATGAAGAGTCTACCTATTAATTGGAATAGAGTTTAAGAATTCATGTTTAAATTAATTTGTTTTGTTCCATTTTTTAATGGCAGGATGGTAGCTGGAGTTATTTGTTGTAAATAATGTCTTTTTTTTAAATAATTTTTTTTTGGGAGAAAAATGGAAGTGGGATAGGTGATGTTTAATGCATAATTTGTCAAGTTTTTTCTTTCTGTTTCTCTGTTGTAAATAATGACTTTTTATATGGTGAAAATATAATTATATTAGCCAATTAATTTCATTATTTGTATTTTTATTATTGTACATGTTATTAAAAAAAATTAAACAAATGTGAAAATTTTTTTAATGATTAAAACCAAATTTAAAGTAATGCTTTTTGAGTTATTTTGTAAAATCATTTTTTTAATAAATTTATAAAAAAAATATAGCAGAAACCATCATAATATCCTGTCAAGATGTCTTCTGCCCTCCAACTGGAGTTTATACTGGTGTAATATTTCTGTGGAATCTGCAGAAACGCCTGGTAATTCTTTAATCAAATCTGCAAACCATTGGACAGGTTGCTGGAAGAGAGGTGGACAAAATTTATTTGTTAAAATTTAAAAACTTGAGCTGCTCATTTTAGTATTTTGGAGAAAAAAAATGTCAGGGGTATTTACAGAAAAAGACACATGTTCACCAGATTTATAATCAGACCTTTCCTGAAAAGGAACACAACAAAAAATGATTGTAAATTTAGTATTGATTAGAAAAGCTATTGTGATTCTCTTACCGTTCTGATGAGGTGTTCTACTATGCGATCATCTGTGCTTTCTCTTAAAATGCAGGCAGTGGCATGTGCCATGAATTTTTGCCTTTGAATCTCTTCTTCAACGTGCTGATTGTCTTGACTGAGAAAGTGAGAGTAACAAGTCAAGTTTGTAAGCTTATCATGGACATCCTGCAGGGTTACTTGAGTAAAAGGTCAAAGCATAACAAGCCAATATTTCGAGCTAACCATTTGCATAACCTATATGTATTATAAGATTAAGCATGTTGATGACATGCATCTAAATTTTAAGAAAATGGAACAAGAAAAGACTAGAAGATAATGATTAAGCTTAAAGTGATGGCTGATATTTTCCCCTCATTCTCAAGGATGGTTGTCAGTAGTTGTAATAAAGAGTCCCTGAATTTGAACGGATATTTGGAGGGCTTAAAACACATGGAAGTTAACCTCAACCCCAAATTTGATTAGATTAGCATAAAATAGGTGGTTAGCCCCCTGCCTGAAATATGGAACTATTTTATAGTTAGCACTCACACAAATTTTTTAGAATTTTCAATATCGTGATCCAAATCTTCAATTTTCTGAAAGAAATCAAAAAATTAAAATTAACCTACAAAATTAAAAATTTAGGTCATGAAACTTTTTAAAAAGACAAATTGAAAGTGGGACTTGCATCCATAGACACCCATACATACAATTACAGTCGAAACCGCTTAAGTCGACGGCGTTGGGGTATGAAAAATGGCGTCAAGATAACCGATGATCGAGTTAAAACGAAAACCAATATGGCGGCAAAATATTAACATGTGCTTGAAATTTCTTTATGTCCATGATTAATTAGTTAGCGTTAATTAGTGATGGGATGATTAATCGGAATCGTATCAGAACCCTAATATTTCTTCACTCTTTCCTAAGGTTGTAATGACCGTTCGTTTTTAAGGACCGTTTAAAATTTAAATATAACAATGGTTCCCACTCAGGAAAACGGAAAAAAGTCGGGAATTCTTAAAAATAACTTCTCGGCCTTGAAAGTCAGGAAAAGTTATGATTAATCGGGAATTTATATATATATATATACACATATATATATATTTTTATGCCGAAGTAAAGGACTTTGATTACGTCTCTGTCATGTTTCGATTCCATTTAATGAAAAATAAGTTACCAGTTTATAATTGTCTGCGCATGCGCTAAAAGGTCAAAGTTTACGCTTCGCCATGTCACTGCCGCTAGCGTTTGCCGTCGTATCACAAGTATCAGCGAATTTAAAATACAAATAAACAAATCAAAATGGTTATTTTAAGTTTAATGCTTTTGACGTGCAGGATATCTGTTACTTAACTATCAGAACGTTCTCGAATTTCCTCAGTCAATCAAACTTGTAATATAAATAAAACTATTGTGGCCTTGACCGTTGATCACAGCACGCTGTGTGTACTGTGTTGGCCGGCAAATAAGTCTAAGCGAATTTTTTAAAAAATCATTCCTTATCAGAAATGATTTCATTTCATCATCACGCGCGTGTTAGTGTCACAGTCACGTATCTTACTGGTAACAAAGCAACAACAACAAACTTTTAAAAGAATAATAATTTTTTATTTAATTATATAAAAACCACCATCGATTCTCGATACAAACCTTTATTTTCATTTCTAAAGATATTCGTTTATCTTAAAAAATAAAATGATTAATGCATCAGAAAATGAATTAAGTTTAATAATAATATAACATGCACTGCGAAATAATGACGATTCACGACCTCTAACGCGATTGTCCAGTACCTCGGGTGAATACAATAATACATACTCCATGGATACACGTCGAATTATAATTCACACACGCAAAACATCCGGTTAGTTTTATTGAAATCTCGTAAATCACACAATAGCCGGAAGTCTCAAAGAAAAGCGAGATGTCAACACTGTTTTGAACTAAAAATGACAAGAGTACATTGCTAGGCCAACCGAAGAGGATCGAGATAACCAAGTTTAGTTGCAAATTTGGCCCTCTTTTGTGCTCGAGGTACTAGGTTTCGGCGACTTAGAAAAATAGAATAAGCCGATGAAAAAATGCTAAGACAAAGAGAGAATTTGGCGGTTCCAATAAAAAACGTCGAGTTAGTGGGGTGGTCGAGCTAACCGAGCTCGAGGTAAGTGGGTTCGACTGTAACTCCATTTAACCTGAACTTGTCATGTGTAGTATTATGAATGTGAGACAACTTCAAAACATAAGCTGTCACACTCCACATTCAGAGAATTTGGCACTAACGGAATCAGTTTACCTTGGCCATCTTGTGTTGGAAGTTAGCCAACTTGAGCCTGTCTAAAATAGCTGAACTCAGGCCGTAATGCTCTAGAACTTTCTCATCAGACTGTTCATATTTTTGGTACAAACTCCCAATGTCATTATGATCCATTTTTGCTTGGCCTCAAGAAGTAAACAAAAATAAAAAAGGAAAATAAAAAGAAATGCATTACATGTATTTAGGGAGAAGGAGAGGAGTGGATTGAGACTTGATATTTCATTGTAGGTTTGCTTATTCTTTATTTTTCTAATTTAATGGTCAACTGTAACTATATGGTACTCACCGTCCTGATGATTCTTACACTTATCAATTATTTTCTTGCAAAAATCGGACTTGGCTTTACTTTCTTTCCCTGTTGAGGAAAAGTTAATATTTTTTTACAATTACAAGGCAATGATGTTTGCATCCACATTGTCACAAGCGTCCTCTTATTTATAAATAGATCGCTTGCTCCCAGATTCATGAATTCCTTTACACAAGAAATAAATGGGACACTGCTAACAGAAACCAAATTTAATGGCCGAACCCTTTTTAACTACACACTATATACTCAAAAATCTCCTCTCTTCCCCACACATTTTTCTGACGTCAACAAAACAACTCTCTTTCGCACCGACTAAATAATGACACTAATACAACCACCAAACACACCACCGTGCGCAGCTCACAGGTTAAGGGGGGGGGAAATTGGTCATTCGTGACACACATCAACACCTAGAGAAAAGTGTACATAATTAATAGTATTTTAAATAATTCAGCCACTGTTTTACTCTATTTCAAAGTAATGTATTTGTTTTTATTATGGGAAGGTTTGAGTGGGGGTTGGGGATAAAGACACCTGAAAAATTAAATTATGATAAGACTTCTAGCAACAAGTGTCAATCTGAGATCCGTACCCAACTTTCGAAACCAGTTTTTTAACTTATTTATTTTTAACCTTCAGCAATTTACTCTCAAATGGGATAATATGACATTAAAATCCCAACAAAAATCAATTTGTACAGTAAAAAAAATATTATAGAAAAAAACTAATGTAATTTATTTTAAAATGGTCTGTATTATTACTCAGCAATCAATAACAAATGATGTAAATATTATGAGATATCAGTAAGGGGAAATATTTTTTTGTTAGGTCATTTACCTATTACAGCTGTATTGACAACGGGACTCTGTGAAAAAGATGACTTATCGTCATCTGGTAAGCTTCTCAGGCTCTCTGTATCCTGATATTTTAGACGCCTTATTGTATTGATAATAAAATTCTGCCGTGCCTGATCAGCCCATTCTGAATCTTCAGTGTCACTGTCTGTGCGCTGGGTCTGAGGATATTAATCATTCCAAGTAATTGAAACATTTGGCATTAGAAAAAATAAAATATTATATAAAAAAATAAATGCTTTTGGGTCTGAAAATGTGAATCGTATAAAAAAATCAAATAAGAAATCAAATTTCTTTGGATTTTTTTCCAATTGTTTGAAAAACACATGATAGGCACTGGCGTAGTGAGGGGGGGGGGCCAAATGCCCCAGGCGGCACTTTGCCAGGGGCGGCAAATTCCCAGTCGTTAATTAGTTTCTAACAATAAAAATTTCATATGAAAGTGGAGATTTTTTATGGAAATAAAAGAAAAGCCAAATATGAAATTAATAAAAGAAATAAAGGAACGATACTAAGGCATGTGAACGTTTCAACTGTCAAAACTTCAAACTCCTAATTGGATATAAATTCTTATGGTACTAATGCTACTGTACCGAAAGGTACTAAAGTAGTACGAGGACGTAACACTGATGTGGTGGTAGTTTAAATAAGTTCTTACAATTAGAGAGACGCTCCTGTTGTAAAAGCAAAACTTACTGTACATGAAATATGAGCCAATCGAAAGCTCGGAGCGCCACATTGTGTGTGTGTGGGGGGCGGAGCGGCGGCGGCAAATTCCTCGTTAATTAGCTTCAACAATGAAAAGCGTTAAAATAAAGTTTAATAAAATAAAATAAAAGCCAAGATAAAAAAAATTCAAAGAAATGAAAAAACTATAATAAAATATGTGAACATTCTAATGCCAAAACTTCAAACTCCATTTTGAATATAAAGTCTTCTGATACTAATGCTACTGAATTGAAAAACATAGGGGCTGAAGTAAGTAGAGTACGAACGTGACAATATTTTTCTGATACATATATTTGATTCAAGTTTGATTTTAACTTAAGGAAACTACTGGGAAAAAAATTGTTGGCTTACTTATATGGTTTATTTTCCCAAAGCATCATTATTTTTATGTTAATCTTTGTTTTGTGGCATAAACAAAATAATGAACACAATTGCTTATTTAATGGCATTACAACTTTGCAGCATATATCCAAAAGTAGCCACTCATGAACAACTGCTCAATTTTGCCAAAGTTTTTTTTTCAATTTTCAAAATGCAAAATTGAATGTGATTTTTTGCGGTCACAGAGAGGACAAAACTGTTGCAATTAAAGGCAATATTCTGGAACAGATGCATTTGCTTGCAAAGTACAATCGAGCACTCCGAGAACATCGAGTGAAAAAATGTTTTAAAAAAATTGTCATCTAAAATTCAAACTGAGCTCTTAGCAATTTTAAGAGATACGGTTTGCAAAAAAATCATCTTTCTTCAGGAACAACACCAAATATTATTCCATTGTATTCAATAGCTCTTCATATATTTCAAATCATCATCGAACAAGTTCAGTTGTGTGATTATGTAACAAATGAAAATAAAAAAGTAGACTTTGTAGAATCTTTCAAAGATTTCATTGGAGCAAAAGTGAATTGGCTTACGACATTTCTGAAATGATTTTAATAAATGACAATGGAAAGTATGCAGGAGTTTAAGAAAGACGCAAAAACATAAAATCTCAATGTCAAATCTCGTTCAAACAGTTCACTAATCCTAATTTGTTTACTACTATTTTAGTGCACTAGAACGTTGTTACGCATTCTTATTCATGCCCATACACCGTTTGGAATATCTAATTGATTCTACAAGCAAGGCACTAACAGACTTGAGGATACAAAATAGCAAAAATAAGATGGAGCCATTTTGAAATTATTTTGAAAGCTATAGGAGAACTGAGAGATGCAGAAAAAAAACAACTAAACTCATCAGACCAACAGACGCAGGAACTTTGCTAGTCAGAATGAAATCTTATTTATTTTCTAAGTTATGTCAAAGATGCCCGAAATTATATACAAATGTATAGTGCTAGAAAAAGAGAAACTAATGGAATACTTAAAGGATGCTTTGGCATTTGATAAAATTGTATGTGGAGACCTCATCCTTTTAATCGAATCTTCCAGTCAAAGTACGTGAGAGCAAATTTTTGGTGATCAAAGCGAATATGTATCCATGTTATGTAGAAAAACAGTTGAGCAGAAAGTTCTTCATAAGATGAGATTACTTTAGAAATTTGTGCGAGGTTTTGGCAGTTATGTGGACTTGAGAAAACATATATAATTTTCTTACATGAGACAATCTACTGAAATTTTGCCTTCAAATTAGAGTATTCAAATGACATTGTCAAGCAAAGAATATTTCACCCCACGGGTAAAAAAAAGGAGTAATCAATTCAAGACCAGTTGATTTATTAAAGTTTATTAAGATATTAAGAGTTGAAGTTACCCTGCCTAAAATAATATCATTATTGTAATTTGAACATTGCTTACAACTGTCTTAAGTAAAAAGGTTTTTTTAAAAAGCTCCTATAAAATTAAGTTAATGAAAAATTAATTACGATCAATAACGAAACGAATAAGCCAAAATTGTCTAATCTATTGCTATTTTAATTTTGGCTATTTAGAATGGTCAGGCTGAAAACATTGATACATGAAAGATTATGCCATCAGGAAAAACAGAAAACTTCAAATTTATTAAAGAAATGACGCTTTTCTTTTTATTTTTAACATACAAATTTATAATCTCATTATTACTTTCTTTTAAAAACTATGTTAACTTTACAGCGTTAACATAGTTTTCAGGGGGGGGGGCGGCAAATTTTGGTTCAGCCCCAGACGGCACATACCTACGCTACGCCGCTGATGATAGGTAGTTTTTTTTCAGAACTATATTTCATTGTTTTAAATTATCAACAATATGTTATTTATAAGCAATATTCTCAGTTCCAGTTAAGTAAACTTACAGAGACAAATTTGACATTTCAGAGTTAAAGATAGTTAAAGAATATTTTTGGACCCACAGTTTAATAAAGTTTAACAGTTTCACAGAGTGCATTACAAAATAACAAATTCTAATTACTTTAATTAGAGCAACCTTTGGCCCTATAAACCATCAACTTACACAGCTCAAAAATGAGGAATCCCCTCTGGTAATATACTCACTTTCTTCAAGTTCTTCAATGCTTTAGAAAAGATAAAATTCTTATTATTTGTTAATTTATTTAAGACATTTTACTTAACCATTTTATAATTTACTTACATGCTTTTTAATTTAATTAACAACTCAAAAACATATATCTCATCACATAAAGAGTTTTAAAATATAAGATCTACTTGAAAAAATACATACATGTATTTGATAATCAACTAGTTGGTTACATTCCTCTAATGAAATAAATCAAATAGGTCCTAAATATTGACAAAAACTAACTCTTTCACAATTTCTGTTACATCTTTCCATTCCCGTGGCACTGTTGGCTGACTACTGCTAGAACTAGGGGAGAACACCTCAGATGATGCGACGCTGTCTGTATCTGTGTGAGAGTAATCACTCTCTGTTCTTGTCTCATCCTCTGAGTTTAGTTCAATAAATGTGCTAGATCCATAGCTCAACTGTGATTGGATTGTTGTCCCACCATCTGCACTGGTGTAATCTGTAATTTTAGTAGGAAAAAAGATAAATAATTAATATTTTTAAAAATATATACATAATTTATTTGTATTAGAAGAAAATAGTACATTAGAATCAGACAGATGGGACAAATAATATTTCTGTTAGTTTAATTGGGATTGACTATTAAAACTGAAGTGTACTTAAAGTGAATATCAATTTGACAACAATGCAAAATGATTCACATTTTCTCCAAGTAATGATCAAACTATATTCAGATGTTAGTTTCTATCCAGATGCATCACAATTAACCTGTCAATGTTTCTTGGCTTAGTGAAAGGAATGTGTCTCCACTGTACAAATTGTCTGATGGCATTAGGGTCTGGTCATCAGACGAAGTTGGCTGAGAGTAGACTGTTGACTGTTCAACAACAGAAACTTCTTCATCTTCACTAGCAAAATGAACAGTCTAAAGATAAAATAGATATGAATTAATGTCATTTTTAATCCTTAACCTCTTTAAATGACATGCTTTTTCAGCTAAAAAATTAAAACCTCCACTTTTGGCTTTGTTCCAAATACTTCTAGGATTAGGATTTTCTAAGAAAATGTGCTAAAGCATTAAGTTAATATTCATTGTTATAAAACCAGATCAAGGTTTAGAAACATCTTTAAAAAAAACAACAACAACAACAAAAAGCTAACAAAATTCAGTGAGCATTCATGGATCTGATCTTGGCCCAAATGAAAGTGTGGAGCACTAATAATAAGTCAAGCCACCCAAGACTCAAGCCTTGACCAGTTCCTTTAACCAGCACTGAGACCCTTGGCACTATGTGATTTTTGGTAATTACTTTAATATTTGATACACATTGAGTTTAGAAGTTTTAGGTGCAAATTAACATTTAAAGCCCCATTAGGTTTTCGGTAAACTTCTGTCTCAGTCCAGTAAGGATTTTACGTTTATTGCGATTACGGTTATGAAATTTAAAAAAATAGCTGAAAATGTATTTATATTATTGTCATACTGACTTCATCTTTTAGGATAAGAATGGTTGTTTTAAGTATCCAAAAGACCGTCTTGAGTTTAATACTATTTTTACCTGTAGTTTAGTACAACTATTTTTACACCAAAAAAAAAGCACATCGAAATCACATCTTCAAAAGAAAAAAAAACTAAAAACTACCACAAAACTTCGGGAACAGAGCAAAAACACTAGCGAAGGCAACCGCTGACATTTCAGGAAGTCGACTAAAGCTTCTCTCAATAAATGAAGAGTTTCTACTTTCTATGATTTCATTACTAAAGAGAGTGTTATTGAGGCGCGCTTTACCGTGCTTTGGGATTAGAGACAAGGCGCGCATTACCGCACTTTGTCACATTAAAACGTTAATTAACCCTTTTGGGTACGTCAAGTTTGATTTAATCATATCTTGTTATAATTAAATGATAGTGAAAGGCCCTGCCCATTCCTATGGCCCCTATGCTATAGTATAGGCTACTTATAATATGAGGAGAATTTTATGCAGAATTACCTATGTCCAAAGACCTCTACTCTGTAAATTATGTAAAGCAAATAATCCCACACTATACTATAATTGTCAATTGTCTTATCTATACACATGCTCCTTCTGACTATACAGAAGATTATTGCGTCCATAGACTGTGCCGGTCTGATGGCAAGTCATGCAGCGTTCACAGGCATGAGGGTTCCACGCATTACCCAGTCACCTTTCACGCTTTGTTTCCCTAAATAGTCTCTAGTGTCAGTGTTAGTACTGTTCACTTCTGTTAGTAGGTACCCATTGCCATTAGAAGCTGGGTGGACTCAGGGACACCCTTGCCCTTGGCCCTGGGAACAAATCCTTGGCTTTGCATGCCACTCGACCACCGTAATGGATGACTGATTAGTACATGATGTATATACCTTCTTTTCTTTTCCCACTGATTTGATTGAGATTTTTGATGAGCTTGGTTGTGCATCACTTGAAGTTGATATGAAGGACAGTGTTGCTCTTGGTAAGTTGGTATGATGCTTTATCAAACTAGGAGGTCGGCTTGCCATGGTAATTATTACAACTAAAATTATAATACTTGCTGAATTAAATTGTCTAAAATGAATTACATGTGCAAAATATAAAAATTAGCTGCTTCATAATCAGATCGTTGTTTCGGACTTGGGACAAAGTGGCCAGCTAAAAATTGTTTATGATAAGCTACCTCAGGGTTGCCAGATTGTAATTTGGGTAAAAGGCCAAACTTACTGCCAAAAAAGGCCAAAAAAGGCCAAACTTATTTTATATGAAAAATGTCAACAAAAATGACGTCACGCACCTAGGGGGCGGGAGGGGGTCACAGATTTATGGCGAGGGGAGGGTGCTTTTAAGAACTGTGACGTCATATTGGAAAGGGTCTAGCTCTTGATTACATGTGACGAGTGGTGGGTGAAAATACATTGAAAATCTGCCAAAATCGCGTGACGTCTTTTATGGACGGCTCATAACGGCTGAAAATTATTTAACTATTTAAAATGAAGGTAGAACCAGGAGAAAAAGGATAATAAATGTGTAAATGCCAATGTTCGTATGTATGGTTGTACTCACAAAATAAATAGACTATGATACTAACATAAAAATTTGAAAGAAAAGCTTCAGGTCATCCTTTTCCGCTAGACTGCTATTTGCAGTATTATTATAAACTTTATCAGATGTCAAGTCATCAAGCACTCTTGGTGAAATAAGAAAGTCCTTGCTGCATTTATTTGTAAACAAAAGCTCAGCCTGGACTATAACAATAGCGTCTAAAAGTGTGAGCTGCATTCTATATCTGTCTTTTTCTTAATAGCCTTTTCGTTAAAATTTTTAATGTCTAAAATACACGTAAGCTATTCAAAAATAGAAAATAATTAATAAGGTTATTGACTAATTGGCAAATTTTTAATCTTTTTTTGTTGTGATAAACATTATTTTTTATATATATTATATATATATATTTATTTTTTTAAAGAAAAAGGCCAAAAAAGGCCAAAAGGCCAACAAAAAATTTTGAGGCCAAACCCTCTTAAAAAAGGCCAAATTTTGAGAATTTGGCCTTAAAAAGGCCAATATGGCAACCCTGAGCTACCTTGGTTTTGTTTGCTTCCGCTTCTTAAGTTTAGAGTAATCTCCCTTTCCCAAATTTTGTCCCTCTACACAAGATCATCTGCTCCACAAAAGCTACATCAGATTTTAAAATGTATAATAATTATCATACAAATCTAAAATGTATTACTGAAGGAATGTGTACGAGAATATGTCTATTCTAAATCATCATCTTGCTACCTCTTTAAAAATAAGCTGTGCCAATTACAGGTCCATGTTAAATTAAATTTATGATACTACATACTACATTACATCATGTATTAAATTTAATGAATGAATGAATGTATACTGTATACTATTACTATTACTATTTTTGTATACTGTATACCTATGCCTATACTATCTACTGTCAGTAGTTTATTATAATAAATTACTATATAATAAAAATATTATATTCTTGACTACAAACTGTAAGTATAAGTATGTGCATGTTAAAAAATCTATAATAATATACATATATCATATACATTTAGTTTGATGCTTGGCTTATATTTATTATATTAAAAGAAAAAAAAATTAAAGGCAGTTTATTGGTACTACTAGTACTAGACTACCTACCTAATACGAAGACAAAATAGCCAATAGTTACAATACAATAGTAATAGCCAATAGCTTGTAGTCGTAGAGAGTAGAGAGCTATTGGCGGCTATCGGCTATTGCTACTATTGGTACTATACTCAATACCCTCTGATCATACTCTGATGAAAGATAAAAAAAAGAGTTCTTTTCACCAAGTAAATTTCTGGTAACATGGTAGTGTGTAGGATTGTTGTGCTGTAGGTGTAGGCAGTGTGGGGCTTGCTTTTCAGATGGGGATCTTTCTTTTTTTCGCATTTGTGGTTGTCTTTTCAAACTCAATTAGGATATCGGTTACAATGCCCTATTTTTTAAAATTATGAAGTTAGGTTTAGGGGTCCCCTAAGACATTTATTAAATTAGGTAATCATTGAGTATAACGTTGGGATGTTTTATCCATATTTATCTGACTGTTACTTAAATTGAGGTTCTCAAATTATCTAAATATTTACTTTAAGACGATAAAATCTATACTATACTACTAAAAGGCAAAGACCTCTCTCACTCATCACTAATTTTTCAACTTCTCGTGTCGGTAAAAGCCTGAAATGTTGGGAATTAGGATACCAGCAAATAGTCGTTTCTTAGTCCTAAGTTTTTCCATGAATGATCTATTTGGCCGGGGAAGCCGCAAGGCTGATCCTGTAGTACAAACAAAGCATGAGCAAGGAACCAATGGACTATTTACTTTATTTTGAACCTTTGTACCTTAGTTACATGCTAAAAATCTGCTTTACAAATATGACAATGAGTGCAAAAATAGTATGGTGCAGACACAGTATTCTCTGTGTTCCTAAGACACGAACTAAAACTTTTCTGGCGAAAGGTCATTCTCTTTTTGTGCAGCCAAACAATGGAATTCTCTACCATTACACATCCGTAGTATTCCAACTGCCAAGTCCTTCAAGACTGCACTTAAGACGCATCTTTTCAAAATGTATTTAAGTTTTACAAAATTAATGAAGAACAACATTTCTTTTAATGATTAACGTAGCTTATGATGTGTAATGTACTGTCCTTTATGTTGTTATTATGGTATGAATGTTTATTTAATTATTATATGTATGTTATGATCTCCATGTAAAGCGCTGTGAGCCCGGTTCCTTGCTGGGATACAGTGCTATATAAATTATCAATTATTATTATTATTATAGTAGCCAATAGCTCTCTACTAGCTATTGGTAGTTTAGTACCAATAGCCGCAGCCAAATTAATGAGCATTCATCAGTTTAATAATATTAATGCCAGATAAATGGGGTGAACATTAGTATTAACATTAGTATTAACATTAGTATTAACATTAGTATTAACATTAGTATAGTATTGACACTGACAATACCGAAATATGAGAGTGGTCTCCAAAAGTCTTGCAACATTATTATCATGAATATCAAGTTACCAAGTTTATCCATACAGTAGTCAGCAGTTAATTTTTAATTAATAGTCACAGTCAGACGTAGTTGTTACCATCCCTGCTCATTAAGTAAAACCTTTAAAAAAATAATTTTAAATTTTAATTAAAAAACAAGCCATAACATTTTTTGAACACACTTGAATTAATAAGCTATTTACTAACTCTTACAATGTGGTCTCATTTCAGAAGTTTAATTGAGACTTAAACTTAAGGAAAGAGTAGTGTCTTGGCCTGTGGTATTTAAAAACGTGGAACTCCTGCAGTGATTATAACCACGCTGGGGTTGTCCAGACACTGTATCAATAAACTCAGACTGCTGAGAACGCCTTACTGGAGACAGAATTTACCCAATTTTGATTCTGCGGCTAATTCACTTTTTATACATTCTAAAATGTCAAAAGAGTCCCTAGTTTCACTGGTAAGAAAAGAAAAACGTGATCATCAATATTTTATTTTTAGTGTTGAGAATGTTGTTTTGGTCAAACCAATTATTTTTTTCATCAAGCTTGTTTATTTACAATAAACATGTCATTAACAATTTGCCTCATCTCATATTAAACTTTTTAGAAGCCTTCTCCTAATTATTTGGGGGAAAAAAAAGGCATTGAAATAAATACGACAAACATTTGTCAATAGAAGTATAAGTAAGTAAGTCCCATGACCGATGGTCGTTTGGGATCCCTAATTTTTCCATTAGGGCTTACTCGGGGCTTGGTATAACTGGTGGGTGCCCCAATTCCCTTCCAGGTGAGCAGAGGACTAGTCATTTTTCATTCTTATTGTGGTTTTGCATGGGCTCGATCCCACGCTCCTCAACCTGTGAGGCGAGCGCACTATTGACCTCGCTATCCAGCCGCAAAGTATACTGTGCCTTATTGATTAATTTAGTTAAGTAAGCCTCTTATCTTTTCCTTCAACCTGAATAGTTTGGAGACTTAAAAATATTGAAATGATATTTGCTTTTATTTAGTTTGTGGTTTGTATAACATATCAAATGTTTTTACTTTTTACTACTCAGCAAGTTAGACTGAATTCTCTATGTAACTCATTTCATAATTAATCTCTCCATTCTCTCTAGCTTTTGGAAAAATCAATGTGTACTAGTTAGTGAAATTAAAGTTTACCTTTTGATTGTAGGTTCCAGAGCTGGGTCGTAGCAATGTGAAAATAAAAGATCCAGAACTGGTGGAAAAAGCAATTCGTGCAATGATGAGGGATGCACACCATAAGTTACAAGTTAGTTAAAATTGTTTGGATACTTAAAGCTAGTTAGTTACTTTTAAAATTGTTGAAAAATATTTTTAAATTACATTTTCTAAATATTTAAAATAGATCAAATAGATATTTTCAATATCTAGTAAGGTTGTTTTTAAGGAATGGTTAACCGTTTAAAAAAAAAGACTGGTCAAACGGTTCGTTAGCAATAGGAAGGTATTTTTCCATGGTTTTTAAAATCCACAAGATAATGTGACAAAGTTAACCACGCCTAAACTGTTGGTGAAATTGTGTTTACCTCTCTTTTGTTATGCATGTCAACTCGGCGGATTAAAAAAAACCAAATAACTGAGAAAAAACAACAACTTTTGAGCTAACAGAGTGAACAGTGATGATAATATGGGATTTTTTTAATGCCATATTTTTTTCAATCAACTGGCCTGAATTACTGTATTTTGAGTTGCACAAGATAACCCTCTACTTTTCCTGTTCAAATATGGAAGTTTGGGCTATACTCCCCGTACTCCTCTTCCAACTCACACCAAATAGCTTTTAAAAACATCAGATTTGATATCAATATGGTAATATTAATTCAAACGCCCTTAGCAGGAAAACTGTCACTTAAAGACCAAACACGAACTTGAGAACTGGTTAACTGTCCGGTAGCGATAGCAAGGTATCTTTCCTACATCTTCATCTATCAAATGACTCTTGTAATAGTAATGCTTGACCGTTTTAGTACCGTTTTATGCATCAAAAGTGTTTAGACATCACTGTCGCACTGTGTGTTAGCTCTCGTACTATGCCTCGGCAACGAAGCAAATTTAAAAAATAATATATAAAAAATAATTCATTAGCCAAACTCCATTATCAATGATTATGCTTATCTAATAAATATACACTAGAATATTAAGAAGGCACTTTGATGCTGCAGTCGCTCATGTGTTAGTTATTGTATGATGCCCTGCATCTTCATCGTTTTCACACTAAAAAATGAACTCCAGGTAATAAGCTAATAAGAACTAATTGAAGTTATGGTTAACCGGTTGAGATTTAAGAGGACTGGTCGTGATGTTGCGACTGGTTAACTGTTGACCTTAAAATCTAGCATTATTTTAATAAAATAAATATCTTTTATATTGTACAAATGAATAAAATTTTATTGTAGAGGAAAATAGGGCAGAAGCAACTCAGTCAAACTTTGCTATTTATTCTATTTTAGGAAATAAAATACTCTTAGAGTTCATGGACATAAGACAATTATGTTAAATATCAAGTGTATGTTTTGTACACAGCATAATTTACATGAAATTAGTATGACTTGTGTGCATGAAGCCCTGAGATGAATTAATATTAAAATAGTATTTATGATCCTGACCCAGACAATTGTTAGAAAAGAGTTTCCCCCCCATTTGCCATTCCTGTTTGCTTCTAGGTGGTTGCAGATTTTGACTGGACATTAACAAAACATTCAGAGCAGAGAAAAGTGTGCAGTACCACACACAGTAAGTTCAAATAGAGTTTTACATTATCCTCCTCTTTGTGGCACCAATGTGTAAATTATACACTCTTGATTTATAGGTTGTGGCTGATTTTGATCGTACCCTATCTAAATACTCTGAAAACGGCAGACTATGTAACACAACACACAGTGAGTTGGATTTGGCCAGTGTGAGCTTGATCAAATGAACCTGTTTTGTTTCTCTGTTTGTTACCCATTTTATTTTTTTGCTTTTTTTTTCCAATTAAGCTATAGCATACAACTAAAATCCTTTGAATTTTCTTTTTTCTTCATGACAAGCCCTATTAACTTAAATTTCTCTAAAACATGGATATATCAATAATTGATATCAATGGCATTTACTTTTGTATTGTTAAAGTGATACATGATGCTATGTTTGTCTTAAGTTTAAACACTAAGTGATCCATGAAGCCTTAAACAAATATCAAGGTTATCCACTGTGTGTTTTAGGTAATATCCAGTGCCAAAAATTTGTCAGACTAAGATATAAATTTTAAAACAAAAACTTTTCAATACATTCTTTGTAATTAAAGTTTTGGGTAAATAATCTATAAATAAATCTTTGACCATTTAATTTTTAAAACAGAATTATGATCAGGTCCCCTGGCAAATTTATCACCAATACATAATATTATTATTATACTTTATACATATGCATATACTAATTTTCAAATATGATAATAATTGACCTCTATTCAACATGACAATCTTCTGTATTAGAATCACTACAATCCTATTTTAGGTGGATTTAAAACAAAAATAATAATTAATAATCAAGTCTTTTTATTCAATGTACAGTTGGACCTCGTTATGTCGAACTTCCCTAAGTCGAAAAACTCCCTAAATCAAATTAATTGTTAGGTCCCGGCCAAATTCTGTGCATATTACGCCATTTTCCCTAACTCAAAAACTTCCTGAGTCCAATTTTTTTTTGGGCCCCTTTGAGTTTGACTTAGCGAGGTCCGACTGTAGTTGTATTCTAATCTTTTTCATTTAGTGTCATAGAATAGGATATTTGTGGTTTATACTTCATAGGAACTGGATTTTTGATTACTATTTACTATTGAAATTGATGGATCAGTAAAATATTTATCATAGTAAACATAATATAATTATGTTTAAGTTTAGGTCAAACCGTTTTTTATGTAACTTATTTTAAAAATTTTAAATAATATTACCTGTAAACAAATTTTTAACCATCAGCAGCTAATAGAATGTTAAAATTGTTAAAAAATTTAGTGAAAATGTCCAGTTCTTATATGAAGCTAAAATAAAGCTTAAAATTTTCTAAATATATATCCCACAACCAACAATACAATTTTTGCACTTGTTAGTTACCACCCTTTGTCTAATTTAACTTTTGTGCTTTACAATAGTTTAATGTTTTGTTTTGTTTTTTCTTTAATATTAATGGCTAAAAATTTTTGCTTTTACAAAAAAATATCTTCATCATGATTCATGAATCTATCTTTATAGAGCTTTAACTGTTGTCACAAGGAGCTAGTGGTGTTCATTCTATCCCCCCACTCCCCCAATTTTTGTTCCATGAAGAACTTGAATTAAATAAACATTTCATCTTTAACAAATATAAAATATTCTGACTAGCAGTTTAAAATTAAAATGGGAATGATGGAATTGGATATTCCTACTACACCATTTCTTTAAAAAAAATATTTCCTCCATACATAAAAAAAAACCAACGTTTAATCAAGCATATTTACATAACTCATTTTAAAATTCAAAAAGATTTTAAAAGAATTTTTTTAAAACATATTTAAAATCTATAAATCTTTTTTAAGTCTTATCTTATTTCAAATAGAAGTTGATGAAACCCTCCCCTCCCCCCTTCATTTTATCTACTGTGTTTTTCTCAAGGTGTGCTAGAAGAGAGTCGCTACATGCCAGACTACTTCAAAGAGGAGGTGAGAAAGACTTAATTTTGTTTTCTTAATTATTAATATTTGTTTTAGTTTTGATCTGTATCTATGGTGTGCAGAATTTAAAAAAAGATAAATTTTCTCTGTGCAATTCTGTAAACAAAATGAAAAAACCTGAAAACTTAAAGTAGAACTAACCTTATCCCCTGAGATCAGCATTTTATAATCTGGCCTGTGTTATATAAAATATATGTGATTTCATTGGAATAAACATGATCTTAAAACAATAAATTGTAAACAATGTAACCCGATTTGTTATTTTAAAAAATCATATAACAATTTAATCCCCCTAAAAGTTTTGGATTGCAAAAAAATTTGGTGCATCCTGATCATGTTATATACAGCCAAACTGTTTAATTTGTCTAAACTGCACACATGTTGGTAAAGTTGTTTAAGATAATTGGCTAAAGAAATTGTATCTGGTTTTTAAAAATATATTGAGTAGCAGGTAAGATAATAATAATAATAAATTGATAATTTATATTGCACTGTGCCCCATTAAGGAACTGGGCTCACAGCACTTTACATATAAATAATAACATACATATAAGCATTCAATAAACATAAATGACAGTATGGTACACATAAGCTACGTTTTTCGTTAGAAGAAATGTTTAATTAATTTTGAAAGATCCAAGAGGAACATTTCATTTTTTGCATGAATTCTGTCGCAGGGCATTATCTTTACCATTCTTAACATTGTAATTGGTCAGCCAGGAAAAATCTCGTCCAATTTCTATTTCATCTGATGATCTGACAGAATTTTAAGTTATATTATATTTTCTTATCCCAGGCCTGCAGACTAAAGGAAATCTACCTACCCATCGAGTTTGACCACTCAAAAACTATTGAGGAAAAGGTACCCAAGATGATTGAGTGGTAAGCATTGGACACAAATACAATGAATAATGACATAAAATAGATTAGCCAACATTATTATGTAAATCACCAAAGAGAAACTAAACAGTTTCTGATCATTTCAACCATTAGATCTCAGCCTCTAGTCTTTATGGAGCTTCATTTTATTTTTTGTTTCATAATATTCTTGTAAAAACAAATTCACGATTGGAATTGGTGTTTCAGGCTTCATAATGTCTAGGAAACTGGATGATATAACAGACAATTTTGATAACCCTTGATTTAAAGTTCTAATTTATTATAATGGCTGCACTTCCAAAATGGCTTGTCAATATTAGAGAGAATAGTTGAGTGTTGCACGAGAAATAAAAATGAATTAGAAACTAAAGCTGGTTGTTTCACTGAAGTGTTTTGGTGAGCTCTGCTAATTATAGTGGTGTGAATTAAATAATTGATTATTTACTTCTATTGAAGAGTGTTTCAAAAATATATATTTACGGTTTTTTCCTCATTTGTCTCATAATTTTGGAGTTGCTACTAATATAATTGAAATTGTTTTCAAGATAATTAATTTTATAACGATATTTTGACATATTTTCTATTAATATTGTTTTTTCAAGACTATTTTTGCACCCTCAACTTCTCAACATTTTAGGTGGACAAAAGGTCATGACCTATTGGTGACCTGTGGGCTTTCAAAAGACACACTTGAGCATATTGTGGCTGAATCTCAAGCTCGTCTCAGGTGAGTGGAGGATTGTGTCCCCTGGAATATGAATTAATGAAGGGCATCATGCTGTTGGTATGAAGCTATTTTAAAATCAATAAAGGTGAAATGAAATACTTCTCTTAAAGTGTGCATCATGTCAAATGGCTTGGATAATATATTTCCTAGCTCTTGTGATGAGACTTATTGGGAAACGCAATGAAGAGACTCATGTCAGTGTTTCTGTTAAATTTATATCTTTCTGAATTTATTCTCTTTTTTTTCTAAGAGGGATTTTAAAAAGAAAATATGTCTTGTGTTTTCTATATTTACTCTACTCAAGATATATCTTGTATATATTTTATTTTTAAAAATTACCTTTAGTTTATTTGTTATAAGTTATGACCTGTTTCTAACTGCTACCAGATAAAGCTGCTATTGATAGGTTGTTAAATTCAGTTTATATAACATGAAGTGAAATTATACTTCCATCTTTGTGTA
>CALYLW010000369.1:222500-520000 GCA_944989445.1 Ampullaceana balthica
ACTAGACATGTGGATGGGAGTCTGGACAGAGGTCAAACACGAAAGTGAAAATTGTAACAGAGGATCTAATAAAGTGAACCGTTAAGATTCAGGGATAAGATTAAAGAAAGGAGTATTATTTTTTCATTTCCTTTGAAAGGAAAATAATTTAAAATTGAGGGACTTGTGTATTTGGAAACATTTGGAGAAAACCTTGACAAAAAACAAACTTCTTACTTTGCACTTTTTTTCATTATTCATCCCCAAAATTTACTTTAAAATATAAAATGACCTGATATATTTAACCAAGTGTATGCTTGCTCCAGTTTTCTCCTCTACAGATTTGACCCTGAGTTTTATTGTCAACTGAGTACCTTTGTGGTATAGTAACTTAGTGATAATTTGAGAACTGCCCTTATTTAGAATATGTAATGTTTACTAATAATGTTGAGGAAGATTGTGATGTGTATCGCACATATATTTTCTCTAATTTCTCTTTAATTCCAACCACCCACATGTTCTATTTGATGGCAGGTTATAGTTTTGTTTTTTAACAAATTCTCCTTGTCATATTCAATTCTTACTGTCGAAAACCGGTTTTTAAAAATAAATTTTTATCAACTATTTCATCTTAATAAAAGATTAATAATTGTAGGGTCATCACTCTATAATAAATAAATAAATAATTGACATTGAAGTTTCATCTATCTGAAAACAAATGCAGTTCAGCATTGACCATATCAAATTAAAGGATCATATATTTACATAAATATAAACTAATAAACTACTCAGTTGTCATTGACAAGTCTCTGAAAAGTATTTTTTTGAAAGGCCAAGGCTTTTTTTTTCCTTCAAATATCTTACTTTAAATTTAGTTTATGCTTTTTTTTATTTTTTAACATTAGTTTTATTTTAATTAATTGTAACTTTATTTATACCAAATGGCATTTGAATAGCTGAAAAACTAGTCAAGTCTTTTCTTGTCTTTTGTTGGGATCTCAAATTGTGTGTTCATCACCCCATGCAAGATTCCATTAACTTCATCACCAAATCAGCCATGGTTGTGAGTTGTTTTTACACTTACTTTCTATTACTATTAGCTGAATCTTACATTTTTTTAACTTAGATAACTCAACTTAATTTTTAAATTATTTTTAATAATTTATCAATCATGGGATCTATCTTACTTTCATGTCCCTTAAATATTAAAGTAAAGCAGTCATTTATGCTGCCGCACATACCAATGAGTGTAACAGTTCTGTATGTAGAGTGTGAATATTAGCTTTGCCCTTCCCTTTTGAAGATTTAAGCTTGTATGAAATACATCATTTTGCTTTGAATGTTTGCTCATTATTAAAAAGGATTTATATATTTTCTGCCTTGCTTACTCTTGGGTAAGATTGAAGAGAAACTTTGTTTTACAATGAATGAATACAAATAATAAAAATAGCCACCACGGTCAGGGTTATTTAAATATGATAGTATTTTCCTCACAGTTATCCCCCTTTAGTTTAGACAGTGGCTATATAAAGTAAATGCAATGAACAAATGGCACTTGTGTAGTACTAGTACTAGATGTGTCTAAAAGTGTAGAAGCTAAGTTTGTGTTAAACTTTCACTGAACTGTATCATGTATTTTTAAAGCTTGAACTATTGAACTCTAGAAACTTGCCTATAGATTTATATTACTACCATCTGGCCTAGATGATCTTATCAGTAAATGTATAAAATATAAACAGGGTATGAGTTAGCCTGACAGGACTTAACAAAACAGCGAACGTTTCGGCAAAGAGCCTTCCTCAACGAACAAAAAATACACAAATAAAACGAATATTATTATTATATGTTCACTGTATAGCGCAGTACCCCAGCCTACAGCTGGGCTCACAGCGCTTTACAAACATGAAAGAATAAAAAAAACTTAGCTGTGGTGAGATCCAATTGGTGTTAATTTTTTATTCTTTGGTTGTACAATGTATTTGTTTTATTTGTGTACTTTTTGTTCTTTGAGGAAGGCTCTTTGCCCGAAACGTTCGCTGTTTTGTTACGTCCTGTCAGGCTAACTCATACCCTGTTTTGTTACGTCCTGTCAGGCTAACTCATACCCTGTTTTGTTACGTCCTGTCAGGCTAACTCATACCCTGTTTATATTTTATACATCTACTCATTTAAAAGCCTGGTTGCAGTGTCACCCCCATTATGATCATATCAACACAGGTTTTGTATTTATATTTTTTAAATTTTAATACTCAAACTATGTGTTTTAACTATTATATGAAATTATTTACATAAAATAAAAATCTGAGCATGTGACATCACTCTGTTAAGAGAAAATATTTTCTTTTAGATGGTAAGACAGTTTGCATGTTTTGAATGGTCTCATCAGCTATTGTATATTTGACTATGGTAATAGTTTCCAAAACATTTTTCTTAATCTATATTCTGCTTTGTTGATATCATTTTAAAATCCTACATTTCATGTTCAGAATAAGATGATTTCCCTTCAGTTGATTTTCTTTAAAGCTATGTATCTAATTTTTGTAAGGATCAAATGGGTGATTGCTTATCTTTAAAGAAAACTATGGTGCTATATTTTTTGTTCATTTTAATGAGGATAAATATTTACTTGAAAAACTTTTTAAATCTGGGAACTGTAGTCTCCTTTTTGTAGCTTCTAAAGATGTATGCCAAACACTTAAATCTCACCTGTTTCCTCTTGGAATTCCCAAATATGTGTGCAACACTTCTTGAATATCCAGACAAATAAACTCTGAACTATATCTTTAAACACTGATATTTAAAAAAATTTATTTATACTTTGTATCAAAGGATGATTTCTTTGATGAACATTTTGTTTGGGGACAATAAGCAGTTGTAGAATTATAACTGCACAGAAAGAATGTGTGGGCTAGGTATCTTAATCACAAACTTGTGTTTTCAGAAGATAAACCTAAAGTTTGCACACAAAAATATCAACGTTATCAAAATAGAAAAATCCTGGTCTGACCTATACAGTGTATTTGTATATGTTTTTTTTTAATTATGAATCCAAAAATCAACTATTTATCATCACCAAGAGACCAAAATCCAGCTGATGCCACTTAGATGTAACGTTACAGAATTATTTTGAGGATTTTTTTAAAATAGGCAGCAGTCAGAAGAATGTTCTTGCCAGCAGCACACAGGTATAAAGAAAGGACAGTAAAAAAACAGCAATTTATAAAAGTTTTTAATTTTGCACACATCATATCAAATGTGTGTAAATAGGCTGATAAAAAAAAATCAAAATTATTTAATCTATCACAGTGGTGGAATCTGCTTCAACTAAAAATGCATAATTTACAAACATATGTAATTTAAAAAATAGAACAATATATTTTGTTTGCTTGGACTTGATAAACTCATAATAAAATACATTGTTAGAAATTGGCCTGAGAAACAAGCAGGCAAAAATGTTTGATTGTATAAATGTAGCAGTTAAACAAGTGATGGTTAGAGACTAGTTATTAAGATATTACATAATAATATCAGATGATTTATTAAACTTATTTCATTTTTGTTCTGTGAAATTTTCTCAATTAGCTGCTCATATAAAACATATTATGGTATATTAATTACAAGGCTATAAATCATTACAAAAAAATAATAAATAAAAAAAATCATTACAAATTAGGGACAAAATTAAATGTTTGCAGAAATATTTGAGAAAAAAAATATGTTAAGTATTCCATGAAAGGCAACCTCTTAATTTACTTTTGAGGAGGAATTGAACTTTTTTTTCAAACAGTACTTTCAATATTTTGTATAACATTAACTTAAATATATTATTTTAAACAGTGGAAGAAAATAAAGGTACTAAATTATATAAATTATACAATTATTATTTTGTTATGGAGTTTTAATTTCCAAACTTTTAACAAGGACAGTTTAGAAAAATAAAAATAGTTACCAATAACATCTTGATATTAAAAAGAGTGGTTTAAGACATGAAGCATTTCACCTTTAAAAGATGACTACATACATTTTTGAGCAAGAGATTGATTTATTAATTAAGTTTGGTCAACATTAAAAAAAAACAAGACAATGTTTTTGTTTTCTTTCTGAAACTTGAGCATATCAGTTTTTTCTATAAAACATGTAAACTCTAAAATTGGGAATGATGAAGATGCCTTTTGTCTATAAAAATGTCCATTTTCAATCTAAATAAATGTTAAATTGCTGTAATTTATGTAAGTAATCAGTATGTACAATCGCATAAAGATAAAAAGGAAGAAAAAAAAGATTATTTTGATTTTTCTAAAGCTTAAAGATGGTGGTTTTGTTCTAAAGATTATTTGATAAAAATTAAATGTTTCTTTGCAGTGACACATATTTTACCTATAAATTCTTATTTACTACATATATATACATATAATATACAGTAGAACCCACTTAACTTGACCACGGTTAACTCGCCAAACCCTATTGAGTCGACCTTTTTTGATTGGAACCGCCAAATTCTCTCTTTGTCTTAGCATTTTCTCATCGGTTATGTCAATTCTTTTATGTCGCCGAACCCTAATACCTCAAGCACAAAAGAGGGCCTAATTTGCCACTTAATGTTGGTTATCTCGATCCCCATGACCAATCGCCAGCTTTTGAAAATGTTATCGATGCCACTTCACCATCTCACTACCGTATTTTCGCGGGTTCAATTGCACTATTACTAACGGCCAGCCAACGATGCCAGCGAAAACACGATTTGTCCCCATTTAGGCCCTGGAAGAACTGGGTCATGCAGCGTGTGTCGAGAACGAATACGCGCAGAGGGAAGCGGGGGCTTGTTTTTTATGACATCGCGGGCAAAAAGCAACTAAGAAAGTGTATCAATTATCAAATTTTCGCCTTGCGCCGTCTGATGGTGACTTCTGTGCTGAATAGTAACGTTGTTCACAATTTAACATCGCCGCACTGTGTGTTAGTTCTCGTACTATGCTTCGTCAACTAAACTAAGAGAGTTTAAAACAAATAATTTAAAAAATCGTTCCCTAGCCGTACGCATTTTTTAAAGCAAATATCAGTTTTGATATTAATGTGGTAATCTTACGTCAAATGCCCTTAACTTGCAGGAAAACTATCACTAAAAGACCGGTATCTTTGCTACGTCCTTCAAATGACTCTCGTAATATAAATAGTAACAGTAACAGTCGCGGCCTTGACTTTGACTGTTGTTCATATCATACGCGCACTGTGTGTTAGCTCTCATACAGAGCCTCGACAACTAAGCAAAGTAAAATTTAACAAAAAAATCATTCCTGAGCCGTAGGCGAAACTAAACTAATAGTGATGACGTGTATATGATTTATAGACCGGAATAGTAAGAAAAGGCTTTGATGTCACGGTCGCTCGCTTTGATGTCACGGTCATTTGCGTATTGGTTCTGGTATTCTGCCATAACACAACAAAATATTAACTCCGCGTAATAGGCTCATACCGAAGGTAACGGTTAACCGTTACCAACCTTATCATGTACATAAAGAAATTTCAAGCACATGTTAGTATTTTGCCGCCATATTGGTTTTCGTTTAACTCGATCATCGAATAATTTGACGCCTTTTGGCAAACCCTAGGCCGTCGACTTAACCGGGTTCTACTGTAATATATATATAAAGATAAACTGGTTGCCAACATTTAAAACATCACTCTTCTGCATTTCTTTAACTAGATAAATAAATCATAATACTAAGTGGTGTTTAAATAATACTATCTAG
This sequence comes from Ampullaceana balthica, assembly GCA_944989445.1. Classification (NCBI taxonomy): domain Eukaryota; kingdom Metazoa; phylum Mollusca; class Gastropoda; family Lymnaeidae; genus Ampullaceana; species Ampullaceana balthica. The sequence continues at coordinate 228,230 of CALYLW010000369.1, forward strand.
CGACAGTAGGGAAGCACAGAAATGAGGTCAGCGGTAACATTTTAATGGTGGGGTTGGGGAGGACTGGCTTCAGTGTACAGAAATACAAGATACAAACAGCATTTAAGAAAACTTAAAGACAAGAACAAAGGTTTTCGACATAAGTTGATTGTATAAATAAAGTAAATAAAGTTTTATCCTTGGCATGGTACACATTAATAAGCAAAAATCTATTTGATTGTGCAGTGTTGCAGAATACTGGAAACTAGGATGGCCGGCGTAACTAACATGGGTAAAACAATAAAGCAAATTATAAAATGAGATGCAATTAAGTCATAAAGGCTGTTATCAAGATCAGATACCATTTGTAGCGAGTGACAGTTTTACCAAATGTTTATTTGAACCTTCCTGCAACTAAAATTTTGATAGAATTGTTTACACCTTTTGTCCAACGAACTTTAATATGCAAAACATTAATCTCATATGCATGACTTACCCTGTTTTTATGTCAGCCTGAATGCACTTTATATTCAATTAAATTTTGCACTCAGAAATGTTAGTTATTGTACTAACTGCTAAAAGTAAAGGTTTTAAAATATCTCCTGAACAACAGGAAGGGGGGAAAAAATCCTTAAATATTATTTAAAATATCATTCAGATCCCATCACTGGACAAGGTGAGTCACTAGGGATCTTATCACTGGATAAGATGAGTCACTATAGATATTATAATTAGGCAAGGGCCATATATGAGCAATAAAAATTATTAATCATTACCATGAAATAAAATCAAGCAATTGATTTTAAAAAATATTTTAAGTGAACAATTCAAAAATAATTTAACAAAATTACAGCAGTGGTAGAGGTATAAAAAGTTGACAAGAATTTGTATAAAAAACACAAAAATTGCATGCATTAACTGAAAACGACTTTGAGCCAGAGTTGTGACGAAGTTCTGGGTGGGATGAACTACTCGTAGTACACATCATGAACTAATCATAATACGCATCATACCACAGTTGACCAGATTTTCGCAACATTCTGAAGAATGCAACAAAAATTTCTTCTTATAACATTCCTAATGAAACAGTAAATTAAGTTATTACTGTATATACTCGAGTATAAGTCAATCTCAAGTATAAGATGACCCCCCAATTTGAGACTTGAAAAGTGGAATTTTAAATGACCAAAAATACATATTTGCTGTTAAAAAAAGAGTTATGCAAGTATAAGTCGACCCCATGATTTTGGTCTCGAAATTTTGAAAAAAAAATCTCAACTTCTACTCAAGTATTGTACTGTCATTTAGTTCCATTTATTAAGAGATTCAACTTCTTTCCTGATTTATTAAAATAATATGTAAATTATAAGTCAGAGTTTAAATTATTGGGTGGAAATAAGTGACTTAAAAAATGAAATACCTGATTATGTCAGCACATGCATTAAACAGGGTTTTGTTTCGATACTCTATTCCATGTTTTTTACACAAAGACTGGACCAGTGGGGCCACCTTGTGGTAGTTGCATCTTGGCATGGTTGGAAATAAACTGCAGAAAGGAGATATTTAATTTTCAAAGTTATGACTGTATTAACTATTAGGTTTATTTCTTTCTGTGAGTGTTGTGCGTTGTTTCTCCACATTAAATTGTTCTATTTCAGGGTAGGATTATTCCATACATGCTGGAAATGTTTTGGATTTTTTTTTAAACCATGTCTTCAGCTGCCTACAAAAACTACTCACTGGTGTTCTATTTGGTAATTCAAGTGACCAGAAAACCAGTCGTTGAACCAACCGGGTTTGACATTACAAGATGACCGCAGCTGCATTTGAAACCAGTCAAGATCTTTGCTGTCCCAGTCTACTTCATTAGGCAGATGGCTCATCTGCGTCACCCAGGTGAACCAATGGCTTTCAAAAAACCTTAAATAAAACAAACCCGTAAAAACAAAGTTTTTGACTATAAATCCCTTATATATGAGACATAACTAACAGTATTGATTATTTTCAAACATTTACAGACTGAATCTGTCTTAACTCAAGTTTGCTTCATAACCGTGGGGGGTGAGAGGGGAAAAGTCTGGTCACCGAGTCGCTTGACCGAGCTCAGCTTGACACGTAAAATGTAAACAAAAGCGCCGCGGTGCTTCGATGGGCCGCCTCAACGGGTCTCCTCAATTTTTCACGTGGAAAAAAAAACAATAACAAACAGTGAATTTGAATTACATACCTCATATAAGGATAAACTAAAAATGCATTAATTTAATTACGGTACTATCGATCGATCTGAAATTTTGATACGATGCATTGTTAGGTGAGTCGGGTCCGTGTGCCAAATTTCAGCTCGATCGGATCACTGGAAGTGGGTCATTTTCGACTTTTCTTTTTCCGCCCGCCCAGCCCATGAGATGATGAGAGAGATGATGAGACGGCCGCGAAGTTAATATAAGGGATTTAAAAATGAACATTTTGCTTAATGTATTAAATTAAATATAAAGTAAGGTGTGGAAATCTACAAGGTGTATATAATTACACTTTGTTCATACTTCATCACTGGTGAAGTTTCAAGACTGCATCTGATTATTGATTGTATTTCCTTTTTATTTAAATTTATCTTTAATATTTTTAAAAAAACTATAATTGTTCATGTAGTGCAGACTGACAATATAAAGCTTGCAATACTTGGAGCTGATCCACAGACAAACAACAGGGAAATGACGTATAGCACACCCTAGTGTTTTCACAGCAAGTTTACAGCATTAAAAATTCTTGATTTGTACTATACATATGAACATACCTATTTCATATAAGAATAAATCAGGGGATTTTAACAACAAATGGTTTGGATTTAAAATATTTTTGTTAACTGCTTGAGACTAACAAGTTCAACTCAAATGTCACTCTTGTCATGATGAACTGAGACAAATACGTAAACATATTAAGAAATTATCATTACCTCTTATTATAGCTTAACTAATAGAACTTTTTTAAAATATTAATTTTGTTTTTCCCTTTAACTACTTAATTCATGCACATGTAATAGCCAAATGTGCCCTTTAGCCACTTACCTCATGCCCATGTAATAGCCAAATGTGCCCTTTAGCCACTTACCTCATGCCCATGTAATAGCCAAATGTGCCCCAGCCACCAAAAAATGGTGTAAACAAGTAGAAAAACCTGAGGAAAAAACCTATGGCCAGAGCCAGATCCTAAAAATAGAAATAAAGATAAACAAGATAATTGAGTGAGAACAAAATATATTTTATAATCTTATTTTTTTTTGCTTTTTAGAATATTCATTTTGTCGCTCTGAAATTTAGTTTTAACTTGTATTCAAAATTATAAACACGAAATAATTGAGCGTGAGAAAAATATTTAATGTAAAATTAATATAATTATCTTATCATATGTGACATATGAGATGGCGTCAAAAGGCCCTGAGTCTAGGACTCTTATAGAACCCCTCGGGGAATTCCTCGGCAACTTTCTCACTTCCCCCGAGGGGAGCTAGCCGACGGGGACACCCCCGAGACGACCCCCTAGAAGAGGAGGTCGTCTGGGCAGATGGCAGCCGCACAAGTCGACCTAGTCTGCCTCTCAAAGGGAGTTTCCACCCCAAAGGGTGGATGTGGAATTTTTTCTACTTTGACCCGCCATAGCTGCGGCACCAGCAAGGCACATAATACGGGTCTAAAGTACCCAGGACTGTTGCTTTTTAGAATATTCTATTTGTCTATCTGAAATTTAATTTTAACTTGTATTCAAAAATATACACACATAATAATTAGGGGTCTACCCATATATCGGCCAGCCGATATATCGGCACCGACATCAGGATATTGGCATCGGTAGCATGTAAAGGTCCCGATATTGACATCACCGTTATTTCATAATAAGTGACATTTTGACTTTTAAAAATTCAGCAAAAAAATGATGATTTAAATTTATAAATATCTCAACAAATTAATATATCGACCCCAATACCGGTATTGAAAGAACCAAAACAGCCCTAGTATTAATATGTACAGCCACGATACAGCGTGCCATGATCTATGATATTTTCGTATACTTGGAAATACTGTGTAAGAGATGCAGATGCTGAGTACACCGTAATTGCTCTAATAGCAAAGATGCACGCAGAATTTCGTTTCGTATGGAATACCAAATGTACCTTGAGCAGACTTGTTGTCATTGGCAACCATTCATCCTTCAACCTCATTTTGACTATATTACTATTGCTTTGTTCTCATTGTTTCATACATAAAAGGTGGCCATGTGCAACAGCCATTTAACTATTGGTTAGAATTAATTTGTAGTCAAAGTGTGAACTGGAACTTGTAAACACAGCCGAAGTACAAAGTTAAATGAGTTATATAAAATATAAATGATTACGAGTCATAAATTTAAGAATGATGTCATCAAATATGACTGCTGATTTTTTCCTTTAAAAAAACTCATATCGGCAAAAAAAAATATCGGTAATATTTGTATCTGCAAAAATGCATATCGGCAGACCCCTAATAATAATTGAGTGTGAGAAAAATATTTAATATAATAATCTTTTTTTTTCTCATTTTTTAGAATATTTATTTTGTCTCTCTGAAATTTAGTTTTAACTCTTATTAAAAAATATACACACAGAAAGAAAAAAAAATCTTACAAGCCAATCCCTCCTCTTGATGCAGAAGTAAATTATTTCAAAATGAAAGTAGATTGGTAACAATAATGGAGGACCCACTGGAAAAAAATTATATGTATAAATTTTACACCTCATATGAAATTACTATTAAAAACGAAATAATTATAATTAACTATTCATTGTTACTAACCTTATGTTAAAAGTAAGGCTAAATATAAATTAGGAGGGAAAGAAACACAATTACATAAAAAGAAATAATCTTGCTGCCATTGGTAAGGCATGAAACCCTTTTTCTTCTTGCCAAACTCTACAGGAAGCTTGTCCCCAATCAGAAACAAATAGGCGATCTCGATGTCTGGATCCTTTTTAATCAAGTTTGGCTTGGCATGGTGCTGGAAGTGCCTGAAGTTCCACCAGTGGGATGAAGCTCCCTGAAACAGGTGGCTTAGTTAAATGTGATTGCTTAGTTTAATGTGATGGCTTAGTTTAATGTGGTGGCTTAGTTTAATGTGGTGGCTTAGTTTAATGTGATGGGTTAGTTTAATGTGGTGGCTTAGTTTAATGTGGTGGCTTAGTTTAAGTTAGTTCTTTCCTTTTGAGTGCGATCATTCAAAATTTTCTTTAAAAGATCAAGGTAGCTTATATGCATCGTAATGTCATTATATGTTGTAGTTAGGATATGAATGTTTTACATTGAATGAGTGTGATAATTATGTGTGTTTCTATTTTTATGTGAAGCGCTGTGAGCCCAGTTGCCTACTGGATTACTGCACAATATAAATCATCAAATTATTATTATTACTATTATTATATTTCATGTTTTTAATAGAAATAACACAGTTATTTTTAAAGGTATGAGCTGTTTTTATTATGCTGACATAATATGAAGATATCTTATATGAATAACTTAACATGACTCCTCATACCTTCATAAAGCCAATAGTCAGATGATGGAATAAATGAGAGCGCTTCACATCTGGAAACACACTGTGGTGACCATAGTCATGTTGTGTCCAGCCTGCTTGAGCCTGTGACAGTTGGGGATAAATAAGAATATTCTCAAAGAGCAGGAGAATAAATTGGTTGAATTGATAGCTAATGTCAATCACATTGATTCCATCTTTTCCCACTTTTCCCACCAATTCAGAGTTTGGGACACAGAAAGTGACACTCATAACTAGAGAGACTCAACCTCTGGTTTGCTCTTGGTATGTATTTCTGCATGCCATTTAGTACTACACAGACTTTTTATCCTTTTTACTTCATTATAACTTAAATGCCTAGTACATGTTTGATTTCCAAAATTCTAAGTTCCAGTTATTTTACTTAAGTGTTCAATTTTTTACAGTTATCAACAAATGAGTGAAAAGAATCATAAATAGTTGAATCTCACACCAATTTGGAAATTCTCCGTTGGAGATTTGTTTTCTAGTAAAATGTGGTAAAGATTTTTATCTACTGTCTCTATCATTGTTAAATACAATAACAAAAAGCATACACATTTCTGAAACACCCATAAGTGAATTTACTTTTTAACCAAGATGAGCAGTATTTTGCTTTCTTTTTACTCGAGTTATCAAATCACAGACTAATTTAAAAGATTATTCATGTTTACCTGTGAAGTGGTTAAGATCAACATGGTTATAAGGATCATGTACCAGCTGGTGCCAAAATACCATAGCAACCAGACAGCTGCTGCCTCCAGAAATACAATGTGTAAAAAGTGAAAAATGTAAAACAGGGGCTCAGGCTTCATCCAATCCTTCTCCACAACAAGCTGGCGCAACTGCCGAAAATCTTCTTTGATTTCTTTCTATGTGGAACAATAACCATCACATGTATCGTTAAATAAAATAGATGCTTATTTCGCATTTAGCTGTGGCAAGTAAAAAAAAAGTATTGTTTTAAGCTTTAAACAACATTCAAAAATTTCTTTAATGAATCAACGTAGCTTATATGCACCGTAAATGTCATTATATGTTGTATTTAGGTTATGAATGTTTTACATTGGAGGAATTGATAATTTTGTGTGTTCTCTTTTTCTGTAAAATGCTGTGAGCCCAGTTGCTTTAAGGTATAGTGCGCTATATAAATTATCAAATTATTACCATTATTATTATTATTAAAGAGCACACACAGAATTTGAAACGTAACAATCTTTAACAATGTCTTTTTTAGTGTGTGCACAGAGATTCAGTAGCTCCACACAGCAATAATAATTGTAACTAATAAGTTTAAGATACCCAGATGGATTTTTAAAAAAAACTCTTATAGCTGTTATTATTCCTCAATGTTTTTGAAAATCTTTAAAAAAAGAGACTTGAAATTCTGAAATTCTATTTTAATAATGGCTAAAAATTCTAAATTTTTGCTGACTGATTTGTTCTTAGATATATCTAAGGAGAATTATTAGTATAGGTCTAGGGTGAGCTAAAACTTATATCAGTAAAATCTTACCAGTTTGTTAATACAGCAATATATTTACATAAAAATAAAATAAATGACTCACCACAGGCACATCTGTAACATCCCCCACATACAAAGTACTGAGATATTTACTAACTTTCTCCTTATCATTATGAAAGGCCACCCATGCATCCTGTAATCATAATTTAAACAAGTTCATTAGGGAACAAATATTTCAGTGAAAATATACAATGATTATTCAAAAGCTCTTGGGATTATTTTAAACAATAAACACCTAGAGACTTGTAATATATATGCCTTTCCATATAACATTTGTAATTAGGGAAACCATTAAAAAAATGTAATTTTCTTCTCACTCGTGCTATTATAATGTAAAGCATAGATTTTCCTAAAAGTAGATTTAATCTTGGTTTGGAGGTGATGAATTTCTTTAAAAAAATTTAATGGTACCATATATCAATAAAGAAACATGGAATTGTAATTATATATATATATTTAGATTTATATATTTTTATACTTTTCATTGGGTGAAATATTTGTTTATTAAAAGTTTTTTAAGTTTTATAATCTTATATATCAAGTCACTCCTTTCTCGGAGTTTTAGCTTCAGACCCACAGTCCTACACATAATGGTTAAAATTTCAAAAGGCTGCTAATTTGTAAACTATAATCATTGCATACAGTGTTATTTAAATAATTTTGTAAAATACATTTACCGTGGCATCTTCTCCTGCATAATGATTGAGAATTTTAGCACCTCCAGGGTGTTTTTTAGCAAATTCTGTGACATTGTAAACTTTTCCATTAATTAAAATCCACTGGTCATCTCTTTTATTGTGCCGACTCACTTCATCAAATGTTATTAGTTGATTGAGGTGTGAAGTACCATTTTGTGCCTTGGCACCTTTACCCATTTTCTAAAAGAAAAAAACAAAAAAATACATGGTTGAATATGTATTAAATAGAATTTTAAATAAATGATCAAAATTTTAATTTCAGGTGGTTAACCAAAAATAGCTTATTATTAATTTGTGATTATCGCTTCTCAAACAATATACTATGAACAATCTAAATCTTATTTAATCCTGCAATAAGTACAATCAATCATTATTCATTTTCAATAATTTAATTCCTGAAATGATTAAATAACAGTCAATGGTCTAGTCCAATGTTCCCTTTAAGTAAGCTGCGCTGGCACGCAGATATCTGACTGACACCGTGCAGCAAATTTAGTAAAAAAATATAAACTTTTTATGACAGTCATACATTTATATTTTATGCATTGTTATACATAGTTACATAGACAACATAGTATAGCCTACTATAGGCACTATAGCCGAGCCCTAGCTTAGTTAGGCTTATCACAGTTTATGTCTAATTATTATTAATGTAGTCATAGTCTCTATAACTATACTCTGTCTAAAATGTCTAAATTTAATAGTTAAGCTTTAATTTAATAATTTAAAAGTTATAAAATAAATAATTATCAATATACTATATTATATTATATACATGTACTCAGTAACTCAGTCTACCTACTGTTTGTGTCGGACCTACTGAGCCTACTGTCACTAAGACTAACCTAAACTAGTAGGCTATATTATAAATACTAATTACTAATATTAAATTTATTAACTCTTTTTCTCCGGAACAACGCTACCATTGTTGATTTTAAAAGGACTTTTCAGACGTAGCAACGATGCCAGCGTTGATTTATTAAAACTGAATTGTTTCGTTTCTTTCCTTAACTATTAAACGAAAATTAGTTTTAATGTAATCTAGAATGATTTCCCTTGAATAAAAAGTCGGAAATTCTTTGTTTGAATGTATTTTCGCCACAAAAGAAGCGTTTGAAAGGCTTGTTTTTATTTTCGTTCTTACGTTTGTTTACAAACATGGATATTCAACCAATGCATCTGGTAATCGATCTAATATTATTTTAAATACTACGATGATGAACAAGAAAAAGGTATTCTTTTTAATTATGATTTACATAGTAATTTTAAATTTCCGATGGATCATACGCTTAGTACTAGTAGTTGTAGTGAAATTGACAATGAAGTTGACAAGTCATTTGTTGATAAACAACAAGCCCCGCCCCCCCCCTCTCAAATGCCTGGATGAACTGATAATATTTCTACTACAAATAATAATTTAGACAATGTAGAGTCTAATTTGAAAGCTGCTAAATTTTTTCACTAAAATTAAGTTCAATTTTAAATAGAATTTAAATAATTTCTAGTTGCAACACACAGTATAGCTTCCAGTTCCATTGTAAACATTTCAATTTTCCAATTTTTTCCAATTATTTTCCTGTATGGGTGACCATGGATATTGAGCTCTAACCTTTTATTTGTTTGTTTTTTTTAATGTGAAATTACTTCTGTTTGGTGTAAATATGAATATAGTTCAGATAAAACACCATTTTATTACATTTTGGATACAAATCTAAATTTTTGTGACTTTGAAAGAGGTTTTGTAAAACAAATGTGGTGTTTTTTTATTATTTTTTTTTATTTTCACTAAAACAAAATCATATTATTTTATTAAAATAAAGTTATGAGTCTGTGATGCCTGAAAAACTTCATTCTTTTCCCTTTAATTCAATACAAAATATATCATTATCTGCTAAATAATAAAAAAGTTATTAACATTTTAAGTTAGCATGGTAGCCCGCGACAAATTTCCAGAATAGATAATTCCGTCAGAATGAGGAAAATAATTCCGGAGAAAAAGAGTTAATATTATTACACACTAATAATAATTCAATCACATTTATTTTTCACAGTCAGTATTCACAGAATCATTTAATTAACAATTAAAATTACGGAACTTACAGTATGTACAAATGACTTAAACTTAGTTTAGTTAACGTTGTACTAGTACTAGGTACTACAGTGACAGACAGCCGTCGGAAATATAATATTATTTAAAACTAATTAGTCTTAGTTATAAAATAATTTAGTGATTTCACCTCGTCCTGTGTAGAGTTAAGCACAGAAGACGATCATACCTAGTTCGGTGCTATATAACTTTTCCCAGTGTTATATAAGCGAGGAATCCTGACCAGTACGATTACATAAACCGTACATTCACACGTTCATTTCATTCCGTCGTCACAACAAACCAACACTCAGCCCAGAATTAGAATACAAAGCTAATCGGAGCCGGTGCTTCCAGATTAACTAGGTCACACAATAAAAGTGTAAATTAAAACATTCAGTAAAAGAAAGGGAAACATTTCCTCGTAATATTTAGTAAATTTAAATATGTATTTTAAAAACAAAATTAATTATTTATTTTTAAAAAAAAAGTAGATAAAATGTAGATATAAAACTTAAATTTGTTTCTAAAACAATATCAAATCCAATAATACTAATTCTAAGCATTATGAAACGAGGTCAAAATTCAATTGTTCCGTTAATTTTTGCTCTCAATAAGCTTATCATATAGCAAAAACTTCTGGGAAATTATTTATTTATACCACCGATATTTGAATATATTGTTAAAAATATTGTAAATCATTTTGCCTATATATAAATTTAATCCACACCAGCTACAAATTATTCGTTCATAAAATCAAACTGTATCCTTGATCATGCCTGATGTAAGTCAAAGTATTCAACGTCAAAATCTTTTCAGTCACTTTGGTTTTAGTTTTAGTCTTATGAATTCCCCAAAAGTATTTTTGTTAAAAAAATTATTTTTAAAATTTCTAAATAACTGACTAAAAATTTTTGTGGCCTTGCTTTTCTGTTATTTGTTTAAGAGTATCTATATAATGAAGATTTTTTAAAAGGAGAAAGGGGAAGCGATGCAGCAACATTATAATTATGGTATAGGCATAGGGACGGTATATGTAAAGGTTTGCCAGATACCTGACACCTAAAGGAGGACATAATAAAACAAAAATGAGGATTGTTATAGTAATAGCTGCCACTGTTCATGCAAGAGTCTTTTAAAAAAATATTCATTTTTGTCTTGTAAAAATGATTTTAGATGGCAGTTATTGGTCAAACAATTGCACATCATCTACAATAATACCCTTCTCTTTCAGATACAATATGCATGCCAAAAGGTTATCAAATTTACAGACTTTCATGTTATATAAGTACATCAACTTAAAGCATTGAAATTCATCAAAAAGTTTCAAACACTTTTCTAAGTAACTAATGAATGCTTAATACACCAACTTAACATTTGTCAAAACATTTTTACACTCTTCTTCTCTACCACATTCCTTAGCTTTCTCAACATCTCCTCGACTTCCACTGAAATAAACGTCTTCTCCAATCTAATTTTCAAAACTTCCATTGTTGTGTGAAGACGGCTCATAACCTCCAATACTGATGTTTCTTCTCTTTCAAAGACTGCAATATTTTTCAATCAAGATCTATGATTTTTCGTTTTTGTCTAGGTTACAAAGTTTTTTTAAATTTAAAAATAGCCATAATCTAGTTTTTTAAAGTAACCATCCGATGAAATAGTTGTAACAGCGATACATAAAAATTATAATATAAAATATAAGAAAAGCCGGACATTTTAAACGATTTTAGCTTTGCCTGCCAGACGGAGGAACATGAGCTAAAAAGGAGGACATGTCCTCCTTTTGTCGAGGAGGACATGTCCTCCTTTTGCCTGACGTCTGGCAACCTTATATAGGCATAGGTTGTTGTTGGCTTCCTTATGTCTCGTAAAACGACGAAAGCTTCTGTGCTTCTGTGGGATCCTCACGCATGGCCCTGCAGCTTCTGCTGTGGCTGTACAAGCCCACTCGCGAATGGCAGCCTTTGCCGCACTTCTGACACTGAAAGGCGGCACCTGTGGTTGGCTGATTTGCTCTCCTTACAGGCCTGGGCAGGTGGTGTGGAGAATCAGCTGTTGCCCGTGCAGCTGAGAGGTCCAAGGGAGAGGCAGAGCCAGTACATCTTGGTATCAACTACGTCGCAGGAATTGCCAGAGAGACGTTGTAAGCAATGTCAGACTGCCTTCGGGATTCCGGCTCCTGATTTGTGATCGAGGTTTACTCCCCTAGCCTTTCTCATGAATGAGTATGGCCGCAAGGCAGCGGAGGTTAGGAGTCAGAGTTTTCCTTCTCCTAGATGAGCGGCCATCTAAGGCTGATGAGCCTCATCTGCCCGAAGCAACTGGTTTTGAGGCGCCAATGGTCCGCCTTACACCCCTTCTCCTGTTAGTTGGGAACAGGCGTCGCCGGACTTGTTTGAAAAGCCACACGTGAAGGCCAGGAGCTGGATTTGGCTGACAGAGGCGATTAGAGTCGCAGGCCATTGGAGTATTTCTTGGGATGAGGGAGCTTATCCCCACATCCACTCCGGCTTAGACAGCCCTTGAAGCCCAGGCATAGGTAGAGGCGTAACAACGACTTGGCATCGGGGCAGTTGCCAAGGGCGCCGAGGGCTAATAATCAATTTGTTCTGTATAATTTAGTATTGTACCTATTTCTCAAGGGCGCAAAAAATGAATTAGCCAAGGGCGCGGAAAACGTAGCTACGCTTCTGGCCATAGGCCTTATCATTATTAACCGGAAGTCTATTAATATAGTCTACTTATAACTCAATCACCGTCGGAGGTGCCGCGAGGACAACTACATAACTAGTTTTTTAAAAATATTTAATTTAAAAAAAATATTTTTTTTAAATTCACGAATCCTAACAATAACATCAAAGCAGCCCAGTAAAAAAAATATTTAAAAAAAAATGATGCTGAGATTCAGTTATTCATTAAATTTATTTTAGCCACATTAAATTACTTCCTCGACCTTACCTTACAGTAGTGGTGAAAAGTTGCATTTTGACATAGTTAGTCTATATTTCTGTCGCTTAAACTGATTGTAGGTTTTAGTCAGATAAATTATTTTTTTCTCCCAAAGTTAAGTATTTTTCTAAAATGGCATTGTAATGTGGTGAAGTAACCTACACAAAAATCAATTTAGGCATCGGATTTTTCAGCATTATGATTGGAGTACAACTTAGAATGTAAGCACTTAGTTAAACTGTTAGAGAACACTACCGGTAGTGAAATAGGTCATATAACTTGACCAACAAGACTTACTAGAGCACACACTGATTAGTCACTATCACAATCGAAAGTTGATCAAATAAACGTCATTGCGGTCGTGTTTTAAATTAATATATGTATGTATTGTTTTTTTTAAAGCGCATTTATAAAGCAAAATTAGTCATACATGTGTCCATTTCTATATGGGAGAAGTAAGAATGAGAATTCCTCCTCCCTTAAAATGTTTTTGAGCTGAATCCTTTTATGGAACTTCAATATTTATTGGACTTAAAATATTAAAGTTTAGCAGTTAGCACATGGAATTGACATTAAGCCAATATCAAATTAACAGTGGCTAAGTTAGGGTTTGTGCACCCAGGTCGAGATCATTAAAAGAAATATCCAAAAGCCACCATATTTCAAATAAAATTGCTATTCCCCAGTACGGACAAGTCCTGTGCCTCACCTTCTTACTCACACATTAATTCCACCCATCAGACTCCCCCCCTTCCCACACACACACAAAAGACGCGATGAGTTCTTTCAATCTAAAATTCCCTCTGTGCATCAGTCATTCTATACATAACTTTGTACCATGATAAAAACCTAAGTTGCGTCACACTATTAAAATATGCTTAAAACAGTATTTTAAAAGTTTAAAAATATATATAGGAGCAGTCCAACAAAGCTGCAGCAATCTAAATATGCATTATACAGCTACGGAAATCGTAAATATTGTTTCCTTATACAAGGGGTCACCTAACTTCTTTCGCGGCAGGGCCGGAGGGCTGACAAAATTACTAGTGCGGGCTGCATATTCACTCCGGGCGAAAATCTAAGTTCAAGTTTAGCCTCCCTTTCGTATAAATAGTGGGTCAGAGAGGGTGCTAAAATGTTTTAAAAGTCAATAAATATATATTTATCGATTTAAAATTATGTTAAATATAATAGAAGGTGACTTAACCAAAAAGATAGTTAGGTACATCAGCTTCCTATACCCAGTGTGCACATATCCGAATCTCATAACATAGTGACGGTAGGGCGTTATTGAGATTAGTGAAATTGACATTTTGCTTTCAAGATATCACCAGAGTTTGGTTTGGAGTTGCTGCATACAATAAATTCTTTCTAAAGTTCATCATTCAATCTCGTTCGATGTGTTCGCTTCAGTTTCTTGAATTTTGAAAATGTTTGCCAACAGACAAAAGTTGTTCCGAACACTGATTTCATGCAAACGGAAAAAAATTCTTCAAAAACTCAACATGAGGTAAGCAGTGGCAAACTTCAATAAGTTTCCCCTCTTTATTCTTTTCGTCCTGCACTTCATTTGCCTGTAAATAAATGAGCTCAAGCTGTGGCTCAACCAGCAGATCATCGAGGTTACAGCCAACGGTATCTGGATAAGAATTATTTAACGTTACATCCAGTGGCCTAGCTTAGGGGCGGTCCGCCCTGGGCGTCACACTTTTAGAAGGCGGCATTTGTGGGCAGTTGAAAAGTACAGCCATTTCCGACAACCGCCCTTTTTCTTTTGAAATGGGAAAACCAAGGTGAAACAAAAATGTTCGTAATTTCGAGTCTTAATTAACGGGTCGTACAACATTTGTTTGATTACATAGGTGTTGTTATAACTAACGCAAACCCGTTCAAAAATATAAGATTGCTCAAAAAAGCTTTCGATTTGTTTGGAAAATTAATCGGTATACGTCATAGATGACGCTTTTATATGAAAACTACACACAAAAACACATCACAGCTTGGCCGAATAATATGTGCTATTAATATCGCCACGACTGTTTTTACGTGAAATTTCGACATTCGCATGGTGGTTCAAATATTGTGTTTAACTTGCAAGTAGTAATTTATATTACTGTTTCAGTTTTCAGAAAATTTTTGTAAGGGAATTATTAAAAAGTAAATTTATTTCGGTTTAATTGCATTAAAGTATCACAAATAATTTTTTACAAAAATTAAAATACGGTTACTCATTAAAAATGTTACGCCTATCCAATTAAAGTAATGTGTAAATAATTTGAATTATGACAAGAATATGAAGATATTCAAATTTCTCCGTTAATAAACACCACAATAGGCATAGGTATATAATTAAAATTGACATTTGAAGAAGTAACTAGTAAAACGAGATCAGATGCTGAAATTTTACTCGATTCAATGCAATCTTTTTCTTTTCTATGTTATCTCAATTTATGGGAACCCGTCTTTTAAAAAAAAATTAAATTGATGCAAAACCATTTCATGGAACAAAGAGAATTGCTAATACAAAACGCCAGTGTTATATCAGCTAAAACAATTTGTAAATAGTTGGAGATAACCACTGAACGCCGAGTTAGAAGGAGAAAAAATATGACTGGGGAAAATTCAGAAGACGTGGTTCTATTTCTAGAACAAGAAGTGCAACGAGAATGTTTTTATCAATGGATGTAATTATAAAATAAAATAAAGGAACACTTTGATAAGGTCCATATCCTTGCAAAAAAATGTTCGTGTATAATACCATATAATACCCTGTAACCTACTAAATTAAGAATTTGAACATCAAATAAATCACTGTTTTGACATTGATAGAGAAAATTTCAATATTGAAAGAAAAAGGATCAAGGTTTTTACGGCTGTACTTACACTACCAGAAGAGGTATTACGTTAGAAAAACAGGGGGACAAACCCCTTGATCTATTAATTAAAAAATTTATTCAACAGTATAGATTGAAAAATTATGTACCCAACATTGTAATTTGGCTAAGAACTTTTTCAACAATTGCTATCAGTGTCGCTAGTTGTGAAAGGAGCTTGTCTAATCTGAAGTTGATAAAATAAATTATCTTCGTACCACAATCAGGGATTTAAGACTACTAAATCTAGCTGTATTGTCCATAGAACAAGATATTACAAATAATTTGAAATTTTGATAGCATAATACACAATTTTTCTACTATGAAAGTTAGTAAAGTAAATGTATAAATGTTTACGTACTAATGTATAGAATTTCTTTGTTTGTAAAAATAAAAATCATTTTTCTATAAATACTAAATAAAACCATATTAATTTGGTAATGTTTTTTTTTGGGTGTAAATTTGGAATATGTTTTGTCTCATGTGGGCGGGGGGGGGGACCTGCGACCTCAGTAAGTTTCTTGTGGCCTTAAAAAAAGTATATTGTATTTTATATGTATGTATTTATAGGTATATCATTTTGTGCGGTCTGTTTTATTACTACTTACAAAAATATGGCATGCTCACCACCTTTACTTCGTTTCAATTACAATTATTTAATAATAATAATAATAACCCCCTTTCCAGTCCATGACGGTCTATGGGGCATGTGAAGTAGCGTTCACATGTTTTATTTAGCCACCACTAACGAGCAAGGGATTGTGTGGCTAGAACAATGCCCCGGGGCATTGCCAGCACCAAGAATAGAACACTCTGTCTCGGTTCGGCAGTCCAGCGCGCTACCGCTAGACCACCGCGGCACACACAATTATTTATTTATGTTTATTAATTTATAACATCCATCATATGATTGACTAAAGGGGCCATCCATAAATGAAGTCACGAGATTTTGGCTGATTTTTCACCCCCTCCGGCCTCGTCACACGTCGTCCCAAAAACTTAGACCCCTTCTTCAATATGACGTAACAAAGCTGCCCCCCCCCCATTAAAGTCGTATTTTATATTTGAAAATAGCATGTATCAAATCAATTTTTTGTCCTTTACATATGTTTTTAGTGTAAGGCTGCACTATAATATCGTAGGCCCTAACACGCGTGGAGCCATGTAAAGCGGCATTAAATAAAGTGTCAGTAATCAAATATTTATATGAAACTTTATTTAAAGTTGCCCGTTTTGATGTGACTTCACATTTATTTAACACACTCCCTCGTCACACATGGTCACAAACGAGTGACAGGTGCGTGACGTCATTTATGTACGGCCCCGATAGAGGGCGGAAATTGGGGACCACCCCGGGCGGCAAAAGTTCTAGCTACGCCACTGGTTACATCCTGTCAATGTCTGATCATCAACCCAAGAATGACTTATTAAGTCACGAGTAATTCTTTTATAGGAAATTAGAGGTTTACAAATATAGCGATTGTTGAACAAAAATATTTAAAACAATGAAATTAGGAAACGTTTTCTTCTCTCAATCGTACACGTTTCTCCTAAATCCTTTGTTTATTCTGTTGAGATTTCAGACGAGGTTATCATTTCCCTGAAGTTTCAAGCTTAGTTCATTCATTTAAGATGTGATTTTGACCACAAATGACAATTTTGATAGCCAAGCCGAAAACGACAGCTGTGGGCATACTCTATATTTTTCAGTGACAAAAGCCTAAGTTCTCCTGGAAACAGGACTCTACCACAGCTTAACCGCCTCCATGCAGCGTGATAAGGCAAATCGCAGAATTCATATTTTCTCCCATTTCAATTAACAGGTTAAACCTATTATGAGACAGTGCATGTCGCAATTAAGTTCGCAGCAGAAACGACTGGTTTCAGTACACAAGAAATATCTAGTATTTCCACAGAGCGCTTGCTGACGTAAGATGCAGTGTTTGAAGAGAGCTTATACTTATTTATTTATTTTTCTTCAAATAAGTTCTGATCTGATCCAAAAGAACTTTCCTCACTCCATTCAAGCTTTTCCCTTTTAAGTCCTACTTTATTGCACTCTGGTTGTTTCTATTTTAATCAAGGAAAATTGTGTTTATACTTTATAGTTCCTGTTAAAAATCCAGGATGTTAAATAGTTATTCACTTTATTTTGTAGAAATCAATGGAAATTAATTGGAATTGAAAAATTAGCCCCACCAAGGAAATTTGTGTTGTTTGTAAAAAAAAATATAAAAAATCTTAGCTGACTCTTTCCCAGCAGTTAGATCACAGTAGACTTTATTTATCACAGTTGTACTCGCGTCTGAGAAATAAAGCAGTGGCCAAGAATTAAAATCACTACTTTCTGTGATATCAGTTTATGAGTGACTGATTGGTGATCTTTATTTTTTTCCCTTGAATTTAAAGTAAATGTTTAGTTTCCTCAACATTTGCATCCACCTGAATTCAGCCATTCAGCAGAAATGTTATACCTGAAACATTTCGATTTCAAGCTATAAGAAAAGTTCAATAGTGTAACTGATGCTACAGAGTAATGCATCATCATCTCATTCAACACCAATAACGTCACTCATCCCTACATTCTTAAATTATTATTTGTAATGTGTGTGAGAAGACCATTTTAAAAACTTTTTAAAGGCACTTTAGCCAAATTAATTTCTAAAGATTAATATATTTTGTTTATTTTATACAAAAATAATAATTTACTATTGGAACTAGTAAGATAAACTTGTGACTACGTCAAGTAAAATTTGTAAGACATTAAATCAGTTCAAAGACTATTGTTCCACTATTTTTAATAACTTTTTCTTTCAGCCCTGAAGGCCTCCTCACAGACCCTGAGAGTGCAAGTATCCAAGGTCATTAGACTCTAAGGATGCAAGCATCGAAGGTTAGCAGACTCTGATGGTGCAATCACCCAAGGTCGGCAGACCCTGAGTTTCACAACTTTTTACTAGTCTTATATTAACTTGCTTTGTAAGTTTAATCGGAACCGTCCCACTATTTGTTTATAATTTTTTCACGTGTTCAGTTCACGCGTTGACGCCGACCGTCACTGTTCACACTCCCTGCCGTCCCTGCGCCCAGTTTTAAAACCAGGGGAGATAATTGTGTTTCAGTCTGTAAATGTCGCGTTTAAACATAATCACTACTTTTAGTTATGTCTCATATATAAGGGATTTATAGTCAAAAGGTAAGCTGGCTTTGCACTTACTGTAAAATGCGTAGACTAAAAAGTAGAAAATTAGTGAATTTTTAATATAAGACTAGGTTTTAAAAAGTGTTTAAAATGTTGATTATTTCAACTTAACTTTGTAGAAGGCAAACAAGCCTTGTGATATCAGGTAAAGTCGTGGGTAATGATGGGGGGGGGAGGGCTTAAATAGAATAAACCAGGGGGAAAAGTATAGATTTGTTCACAACAAAACGGTCAAAATGTTAAGTTATCCTGATGTTTCTGAACTGAAAGTTGTGCTTATTTGTTGGGAAAGTGGAAACTAAAAACTCCAACTGGTTTCCTAATTCAATATGAAAATAATCATATACTCAAGGTTTTGAAGATGGACAGTTGAGTGTTAAGATCTCATTGTAGCTATATTTTAAATTGTTCAAAGCTTAAAGTGGACTAGTCTTATACATTTTAAAAGAATTAAAAACAAATCTCATTGTCATTGTGTTAAATTCCTGAAATTGTAGTCTTTACTGCAAACACAAATTGACATTAATTTTTTTCAACTAAGTGGATTATGATAAGACTGTGGAATCACAAACTTCTAATCCTTGAGTGGATTATAATGGGAATGTGGAAACACAAACTTCTAATCCTTGAGTGCATGGATTATAATGAGAATGTGGATCCACAAACTTATAATCCTTGTAATACACTCTTATACACTGCGTATATTATATACAGTTTATGGACACATTTGACTTTGAATGAAACGATGTAATCTCTTCAACCTTTTTATTTCATTCATTAAAAAAAATAAAATTAAGTTGACATAAATATATAAATAATAAAACATTGTAAAATTTACAATTATAAGCAGCAGAACATGCATAATGAAGTCTCAATATACGAAGAATATCTGATAATGATTTATCACACAGAAACATTTTCTTGAATTAAGACAACAGTGACATGTCATAGAATCTCCAAAACATGTCTGTTTGTTTAAGGAATGTTAACATCTACTTTGAATAATCCTAATGAAATACTAACAATTTTTAGTAAAATCATATATGAATAATTATAATTAATTAATATTAAGAAATGTTAAAGCCTTGTTTGAATATTGCTATATAATTCAGATTTATTGAACATTATATATTATATGCTGTTATTGTCTTTTCGTTTGGCTGCCAACGAAAATGTATGTAAAAATTATTAAGTATTATAATTAAAGAATCAATTTATATCACATTTTTCAGGGGTCTGGGGGGGGGATGGGGTGTTTGGGGGGGGGGTCCAGATTTCCAGTTTCAAGGACAAACATCAGTAAAGATCAGTATGTAAGAAAGGTTTTCATTGTTTTCTTAAAATGATTGAACAACATTTTTTCAGATGTAAGTTATTCATAAGACTATGAGGGTAAGAGCACTTGTCTAAAAAAACAATAAGTCTGTCTATGAGGGTAAGACTACTTGTCTTAACTACAATGAGTCTGTCTGTTTGGGGGATGGAGTTCTGGTTGGCGATGAATCACATAAATATAGGGACAGATATGTTCTTGTATTATCTTTTATCTGTTACAGACACATCTTCTATACAGACGATTATTGCGTTCTACGCTTATCCATGGTTATGTATAGTCTTGCATTTTTATTAGAATTTTAAATGTTGATAGAGTGTTGGTTTTCCTGGTTTCCTCAGGCAACCCATTCCACATCTGAATTCATGATGGGAAGATATGTTCTTGTATTTAGCCAACAAACTTAGGTACAAAATATTATGCGTTATGTGTGGGATCAAGGCGAATCAGACTTTAAGGAAATAGATTTACACAGCCTTCAAAATAAGTCTTAAACTTGAATATTTACATAACAAGCATGGGACATTTTGTGGTTTGATAAACTTTATAGTTTAAAGAAAATAAATTAAAGGGTGGAATAAACAATAGGGTTTAAAGAAGAAAAGTTATTAAGTGGTGGAATAATCCATACCGATTAAAGAATATAAGAAATTTTGTGGTTTAAAAATCAAAGAGAAAGATTAGACTGGTGACATCACACAAGTGTGTCATTAAATTCTGGTCCTTGAATAACAAACATTATAGGCTTTGTCATTTCTAAAACCCGGAAAACATCATAGCTCAATGAGTAATGTTCTATTTTTAGATTATATTTAGTGGAACAATGTTTTGAAGCATAAATAAAGTCGAATTAATATGTTCTCAAAATTGATATTGTTACATTCTATATCAAATTTGTTAGCATACTTAAATTAAAAAACTATTTTTCCTTTTTCAAGTTCAATAAGCTGTCTAAAATTAAAGAAGAATTAACAAATAGCTGATAAGATACATCCTTCTTAATATACCTACATTTACATATTGACTCCTTTCTGTTGTTAAATGATTATGAAATTTGTCCTTAAAAAAGATATATATAGCACAAATATTTCTATTTATAGATTTCCACAATATTATGACAAGGCCTATTTCATCTGTTGTCTTCATCTGCCCTTCTTCCATGGGAACTCCTCGCCTTCACTGTCCACCGTCACAATGTTCCTGCCTTCCAGTGAGATAGTGCTTCCATCTTTGGGGTCCACGAACACCAAGGTGGGGAATCCCCCTAATACTGTACTTCCCGGTCAGGGATTCCTCAAATGGAAAAGAAAATAATTAATGTACGGTAAGTTCAATTAAATCATTTGTATTGTGATTGTAACACCATTGTGATTGTAACACCATTGTGATTGTAACACCATTGTGATTGTAACACCATTGTGATTGTAACACCATTGTGATTGTAACACCGTTGTGATTGTAACACCATTGTGATTGTAACACAACCAAAAACATCTATATCATGTATGACCCACCACCCCAACCAACAACAAAAAAACCCAACCAACCCCATACCCACTACCCACACAGCAGTGCCAAGGTATGACCCTCGACCCAGTTGGAATGACCTACTATTCCCTAGTTACGGCCCCTGACCTGACCTACTTACCTTACGACCCCTGTCAGAGTAGGGCAGCAGAAGCCAGGGCATGGAATCGTAATACTCTTTACATGAGGCCTCTTCCCTGTCCGAGCTGACGAAGACGATCTCGAGCTTCTTGCCTGCTGCTCTCAGCTTTTTGTAGAAGTCACTGAGGGGAGGGGTGAAGCCTCTGCATGGGGGGCACCAGTGGGCAGAGAAGTAAATACCTGGGAAACACAGGGCAGAGAGATTTAGATATTTAAAAAAAATTAACACATGGCACAGATATTTAGTTGTTTTTTTTTAGGGCTGTGGATATTAACGATTAATTAATTAATCGTTAATAATGATTGATTAAAAATCGATTAAAATTTAAGAAAATATTTATAACTTTTTTTCTCCAATTTATAAATAATTTTATATTTTTTTACTTACATACTTTTCCCACGTATTATTATTATTTATTTAGACATGCATACGTAAACAAAAAGGTTTTCTTCCTTATTTCTTGCATAGCAGAACCAATTTGCTGTGTTACATCACACAATTTGGGAGCCATGGAATTACCGCGACTTACTTAACGAATTTCTCGAAATAATGAATCGCAACTTAACAGGATCTATATGTGCATTATAAAAAATATAATTAATCGAAATTAAGCGATTTAATTTTCCCCGATTAATCGGAAACACATTTTTAATCAGTACCAGCCCAATCATTTTTTTTTAAAATTGAACACATTGGAACATAGTAGTCTAACAAACCTACATGGCACAGAGATTTAGTCGTTAGTTGTTTTTTTTTAATTGAACATATTAGAAAGTTGTTGTCAAACAAGTCTACATGTACAAATCTACATGTACAACAAGCCTACATGTACAACACGCCTACATGTACAACAGGCCTACATATACAACAATCCTGCATGTACAACAACACGTCTACAGGTATGACAGGCCTACATGTAAACAAGCATACATGTACAACAAGTCTACTTGTACAACAAGGCTACATGTACAACAACACGCCTATATGTACAACAGGCCTACATGTACACATATAATTTGGTTTCTATGGTAGACATGGGGACATGGCTGGCAGAAAGGTTTTAACAGTGGCGAGATTAAGGGATTATTCTCTTGAGCAGGTGGCAGCCCTCGCCTCACACCTTTCCAGCCCTCTCCCCCTCCACAGATGCCCGAATCGTCTTGAAATGATGACCTACGTCACGTGGCCAAGACTACTGCAATTAAACACAGGCCTTGCGACTAATCGATGACCCTATTAATGGTTGAGAAACTCGTGTGGCGGGACTGCAAGATGTCATGCAGTGGTGACGTCACTGATCAATGAGGGTTGGTATTGACTAGTTAATACTGTCAAAAGTCCGACCCGCGGGTTTAAAATGCTGCCCACGTTAAAATTTTGATTGTTCCGCGGACTCATCTTAAAAAATTCTTTGATCTGCGGATTTTTATTATTAAGACAATGAATTTATAGGAATAGAAGAACGTATGCTCTTTTAAAAAGTATAAAATGCGATGGCATCAAATAATGATAAGAGTCGATGAACTTTGATTGTTCACCAACGCAGAGATTGATTTTTTAAAAGCCGATAAAATTTTGTGCTTTAATTTGTATTAAATTCGATGACGTCCCTGGGCAAAATTGTTGTCGTAATTATAAAAAATATTTTTAATTTAATTAATTAATTTATTTATTTTGCAAAATTGGATATGGAATTAAACGTGTCATTGGTATACTCAAAACTTTAAGCACAATATTTACATCACAATTTTTTGAACAAACTATTTGGCTCTAGTCATATTTCAACGCATTTTATTTATATTAAGGTACGTAGTATAAAATACACATCTTTATTCTAGAACTTTGTCATTATTTATACATTTTTAATAATTTCTGATGAATAAATAAGATATTTGTAAAGTCTCTATTATCGCTATATAATTTTTGCCATTTTCCACAAACAATATCACTCTTACAAGTCACAAATACAAAAAAAAATCATATAAATATAAGCATGTCATTCAGTCGCGACGTATGTCATTTTTTGAGTGTTTGTTATCTTAATCCGGCCACACACACTTTTACTTCATGTTAAACGGCCCTCTTTGCAAACAGTTTGGACACCTCTGAGATTAGTTCGTGGTGAAGAGGCCGTCAATTAATATTTAGCATACTAACTGTAGAGAAGCCATTGATTAGTACAAAGTGGGGAAGGCCTTGATCGGTACGTGGTGGGGGGTGGTATAGGGCAGTGATGGCAAGCCTATGGCACGAGTGCCACAGCCGGTACGCAGAGCCTCATCAGCCGGCACGCCACTAAAATATTACTTCCTTAATCAATAATTATCACAATAAAATGATACTATGTAATTTAAATAAGTGTTTTAGTCTGTCCTTGCACGTTTCGCTTACTTACTTATCGTATAAGATTTTCATATATCGTCATAGAAATGATACACATATTTAATATTTATTGACCCAATTTATGACGTTCTCAATTGTTTGGCCAATCGCTAATCATAATAATATTTTTTATTGATTTTTAACACACTTCCCCGTATCCAATCAAGCTGAAATTTTGCAGGCAGACTCGTGGCGATGATAAAAATGATGTATTAAAATTTCAAATCGATCGAATGTAGCGTAATTAAATTAATGAATTTTTAGTTTATCTCTATGTATCTCTATACAACATGTAAATTTTTGTGATAGTCTGTCGCGCGGTGCGTATTATATTGAACAACCTTTTTAAAATTTTCCCGTCGCGCGGTGAGGTGCTTATTATATTGAACATACTTTTATAATATTTTTCCGATCTGTAAATGTTTATGCTTGTCTGTCGCCAGGAAAGTGTTATATTGAAAATAATTAATAATTTTAGTTATGTCTCAAATATAAAGGATTTATAGTCAAAAACTTTAGTTTTTACGTTTTTTTTAAATTACATGGCAAATAATACGCCAAAGTTGAAGCAGCTGTTTGCTAAACGAATTCAAATTTATTGCAAACTGCCGGTGAGTTGTAATACTTTCATTCTTAAATAGATTCCAGCTTTCAGATATAACCTTTTTGAGATAATCTAATACATAATCGCCCTTCGTATGCGTGTGTCTCCCCATCGAAAGGCGAAAAGGTGCTCGAAAGGCACGCAAAATTATTATAAATAAATTAAACATTTTCACCGTAAAAAATATTATATGACGTCATTGTTTCAGCACAGAACGTCAATTACTGAAACAACGCACGAACTATGCGTGTGTGTGAGCCTTAGCAGGCTTTTACACTAGTAACCTATAAATAACTTGAATATCTTAAACGGAATTTACAAATGTAATGTAAAAACATGAAATTTGATAATATAGCAAAACTCGGAAGCTTAGTAGGGAAACCAAGCTTATGCACATGCGCTCAGACAAAATGAGCCAAATAAAAGCCGAAAAGGAGCATTTGAAATCTAATTTAGAAGTTTAGCAAAGAGATGTCCGGGTTAACGGTAATCTGTTCAATTTACTGAACAAGCAACTGCAAGGTTTGATTAAAAAAATGGCAGAAAGAATGTTTTGCGATATAAAAACATTTGGAAGAAAACTGCATGTTTTTGAAATAGATCTTGCAAAGTGTACGTGTGTTTGGGGGGGGGGCAGCTGAAATATTTTCCAAATCAAAAGATGCATCTAGAAAATTCTACACAATTTGCACACAATCCTTCAAGTCATGAAGAAATCTACAAGGAAATTTCGAGCATCATAGCAACTGCAAGAGATAATTTTAATGAAAGATTTCTACAGTTTTGTCAGATGGAAACAACTGTATGTTTTCTTACTTTTAAAGATAAATCTAAGTTTGAAGAACTCGATCTTTCTTCCTTAAAATGGTTAGATCTTGAAAATATGGAAATGGAGCTTTTGGAATTTCAAGAAAGCTTTACTTGGAAAAGAAAATTGTCTGATCTGCGAGCAACACTTGAGAAGATGGAGTGTACAGAAATCACACAGGACAGCACAATTGATAGTTATGAAAACCAAATCCTTAAAGAGTGGAATTCTATGCAAAATAATTTTAAATCAATGAAAACACTTGAGGGTGCTATTCTTACTTAATTTGGATCATCTTATGCGTGTGAATAGCTGTGGTCAGCTTTGAATTATATCAAATGTGATAGAAGAAACAGACTGACAGATAACCTGAGTGCTGCGTGTGTTGCGTTCAAATTAAGGAAATATGAGCCAAGATTTGATGAATTATCAGTATGTATAATACAGTGAAAATGCCATTAATTACGCCAAACCAATCTATCTTATCTTATCTTATCTATACAGACGCTCCTTCTATGCAGAAGATAGTTGCGTCTACAGACCATGACAGATGATCTGTTGGCAAGTGATGCAGCATTCACAAGCCACGGCTTTGTGGGTTCCACGCATTACCCAGCCGCCTAACTACATGTAGTGTTAGGTACCCATTCGGAGCGGGGTGACTCAGGGACCCTTGCCTTCACACGGATTCGAACCCGTGACCATTGGTACGACAGTCCAGTGCGCTGCCACTCGACCACCGCGTTTTTTGTATCATTGAAAAATATCTTCTTGTTTATTATCTTTCAGTCTTAAGACAATTGTGTGTTGTTTAGCTAAGCCAAATCCACATTTTTTAAATTAAATTGGACTGTTGGCACTTTGCTGTTAATAAGTGGGTTTTTGATAGCGAAGTCAATATTGCGCTCGCCTTAAAAAGCTGAGGGGCGTGGGATCTAGCCCACGTTAAAGCCACAATAAAGATGGTGATCAATGACTATCGCTAAAAAGTATTCCGCTGACCTGGAGAGGAGATGGGCGCCGCCAAGGTCTACCAAGCCCCGAGAAAGCTCTAATGGAAATATTAGAACCCCGAGGTTATGGGACACAAAATAATAATAATAATAATTACGCCACAATAAGACTTTCAAACTTATTTGCGTCCTCGTATGACGTCATAAACAGATTTCAGCCATTTTGCATCGTCCTGTGACGTGTAAAGAGAAGGTGACGAAATATGCAAGACCTATTTATTTAATTTTTTTTTAAAGTTGTGGTTTTAGGCACCGGTGGTGTATGAGCGATAATTACCCCCCCCCTTTTTTTTCCAACACACACACACACACACACATAGACACACGTACACTAATGAGCATGAAAATGCTTTTAACCCCATGAGAAAATAATGTCATTTACATCATTCTGACCCGTCAACGCGACCAACTTGAGGGCTACCCTCCCCCTCCCCACTCCTGCCCATTCCACACACACGACACAGACATAATTATATCTCTCAGTCGGCTAAATAATCTTCTGTATAGAAGGAGCGTCTGAAACAGATAAGATAAGATAAATAGACTACTGAACATTCGCACACTTTTTTGGGGGGGGGGAACAAAGCCGGTCAAGTGTTGGCAGGATTTAAGGGCGGGGTGGGGTTCGAATGATTGGCCGTGACCGTGCCTGTAGAAAACTGTTGAGGGTAGTACACCTCCCCTGAGATTCTCAATTGGAATGTTGACAATTAGAGACAACCCGCCTACTCTAACGACATTTTTCGGGTAACAGACACACGCACACGCAGTCAAATACAGACACACGCACACAACGGCGGCGGCGATCCGTGGGCTTGTTATTTACTTGACAATATCTGCATTCCAGTTACACAACTTTTCTTTTAAGATCAGAATCGCAATGATTGCTCCCGACTGTTGTCCCGTTAATAACGTGTACGGGCTATAGTAATATTTAACAGCTCCATCAACGCATCAGATGCATGACTCCAATTGACTTAAAACTATGTTAAATAAAAATAAGTTATCCCCAGCAAACGCATATATGATATCATTGACTTTCTTGTTAAGTGGCAATATCATTTTTTTTAAATCTGTAATGAGAAGATTTGGTTAACGTCGAGGGTTCCCTTGTTTTGGAATATAGGGGCATTCATCTAAGCCAGAGGCATCTTATCTGTTTCAGACGCTTGTTATATACAGAAGATTTTTGCGTCCTACGCTTATCTATGGTTTGTGTTTAGCCCAGCATTCTTATTAGAGTTTTAAATGTTGGTAAAGTGTTGGCTTTCCTGGTTTATTCAGGCAACCCACTTCACGGCCGAATTCCGGACGGGAAGAACGAAAATTTGTATGAGTTTGTTCTTACATAAGGAATAAGAAAGGTGTTTTTATCCTTATCCTTATCTGAGGGTTGTATTAAATTATCTTTGTGTTGTATTTCTAAATTAGAATTAATTGCTTTATGTATAATTATTACTTTACTCTTAGTTCTTCTATCCTTTAGCGTCACTAGAGGGGGATGCGGACTGCACACCATCACAGAGTGTAAAATTCTGTGTATTCCAGTTATTTGGCACTGGCAGACTTGGGGGAGGTACTTGGGGTATGCCG
Organism: Ampullaceana balthica; assembly: GCA_944989445.1. Taxonomy (NCBI): domain Eukaryota; kingdom Metazoa; phylum Mollusca; class Gastropoda; family Lymnaeidae; genus Ampullaceana; species Ampullaceana balthica. Next base: position 256,524 of record CALYLW010000369.1, read on the forward strand.
TGAGGGGGTGACGCCATGACCTACCACACTGGGTGACACCAACCCAAGTGACGCCTCTGATCTGAGCGTCAAACTCTCAGCTCTTCTCTATTTCCAAGTACATTCATCAAATGTTTTCTGCGCTGCCCTTGTTTTCGTAACTGTTGCTGTTTGTTAGCAGCCTAGACATAGAGGTACGCGGTGATAACGATGTTTCTCCGCCAGCAAGGAAGAGCGCTCAGCGGAACAAGGCGACGTTAAGCGAACTTTGTGTGACAACGACGCTATTATAGCGGGGCTTTCATGTGTTGTATAATCTATAACAGTGCCTTAGTTTGAATGACGGAGGTGTTACCTAGATAAAGACTGACCAACATGTGACCTAGATAAAGACTGACCAACATGTGACCTAGATAAAGACTGACCAACATTTGACCTAGATAAAGACTGACCAAACTCCCTTTACTTTTATCATGGCCACACGAGGGGGGGGGGCAAATATTAGGTAATTTCACCCAAAGACATCCTCGACACGTGATCTATTTCTATGAATAGGTCACAGTGTAAGGAAAAAAGGAAACATGTTGAACAGAGGGAAGAGAAAGTTACTCTTATAAAAGTCACTGGAATAGTTTCATTCGCTCCCCCCTCACTTAAACAACAAACGTGTATTACAAATCTTCAACTCAAACCTGACTGCAAGGGTCCATCTACCAGGCCTGAGACCTTATGTTTTCTGAAAGAAGCCTTAATCTATATGTTATCTGAAAGAAGCCTCACTCAATGCTATCTGAAAGAAGCCTCAATCTATATTAATTTATGTTATCTGAAAGAAGCCTCACTCAATGTTATCTGAAAGAAGCCTCATTCTATATGTCATCTGAAAGGAGCCTCAGACGATATGTTATCTGAAAGAAGCCTCAATCTATATGTTATCTGAAAGAAGCCTTAATCTATATGTTATCTGAAAGAAGCCTCACTCAATGTTATCTGAAAGAAGCCTCTCTCTATATAAATTGTATCTGAAAGAAGCCTCACTCAATGTTATCTGAAAGAAGCCTCTCTCTATATAAATTGTATCTGAAAGAAGCCTCACTCAATGTTATCTGAAAGAAGCCTCATTCTATATGTCATCTGAAAGAAGCCTCAGATGATATGTTATCTGAAAGAAGCCTCTCTCTCTCTCTCTCTATATATATATATATATATATATAGATAGATTGATATATATATATATATATATATATATATATATATATATATATATCGGTTATCTGAAAGAAGCCTTAATCTATATCTTATTTGAAAGAAGCCTCACTCAATGTTATCTGAAAGAAGCCTCTTTCTATATATATATATATATATATATATATATATATATATATATATATATATATATATATATATATATATATATATGTTATCTGAAAGAAGCTGAGTCGTGGCTGCATGGATTGGGGCTAACGTTTGAAGAGCTTACAGCAGGCCGCACAGTTAAAACTGTAGATGTATGGAGATCAATAAGTAAAAGGGGTCGATCAATAACAAAAGAAATGTCATAGATTTCAACAAGGCAATGCGTTGATGGTGGGGGTTTAAGACTCGGTCAGAACTTGTAGTGTACTCAATTGTGGGGATTTGGGGGAGGGGGTGCAATTCTATATGCAATTCTAGATTTGGAGGGGGGCGCTTGGTGGGGAGTCAGCGTCAGCAATCACTGAAACCGGGGGTGGGGGGAAAGGGGTGTTAGAAGAGAAAAAAACAGTGGATGTCACAGTGAGTTTAACATTGATGGGTTATAGGAGGAAGGTGTAAGAAAAGATAAGGAAGGTGTAAGGCAGGTGTAAAGCAGGTGTAAGGAAATTGTAAGGCAGGTGAAGGAATGTGTAAGAGAGGTGTAGTAAGGACCTACTTACTATATAGTAAATGTCGAATGTGTAGGCCTACACAATTTCATAATGGAGTAAATGCTTGGACGCGCCAATCAAAGTTAAGTTACCAGTTGCGCGTAGAGTGGGAGTGGGGTAGTCACGGCAATAGCTGGTAAAGGCTTGGATGTTGAACAAATCCAGAGGCGTAGCCATAGTAAGAATATTTAGCGCCCGGTGGATAGGTAGCTCACTTTTAGCAGATATCTTACCCTTGTTTACTACGTCCATTCAATCAACGCCATTTGATATCCGCCCATAAACTCTACCTGACAACTTTGTCAGCAGTTCGACATGAAGCAAATAAATCATTTAAAAGAAATCACTCATGTGAGGAAAAGGGGGGGGGGATGTGCGACTAGAGAAAAGAATGTTTTAAAGACGACCGACCAGCTGTTAATCTGTTTATCTGGGTCACTCTGAGGTGCAGTTGCGGCACTATGTGTACGTGTACTAATGTGTAGTTGCGGCACTATGTGTACGTGTACTAAGGTGTAGTTGCGGCACTATGTGTACGTGTACTAAGGTGTAGTTGTGGCACTATGTGTACGTGTACTAAGGTGTAGTTGCGGCACTATGTGTACGTGTACTAAGGTGTAGTTGCGGCACTGTGTGTACCTGTACTAAGGTGTAGTTGCTGCACTGTGTGTACGTGTACTAAGGTGTAGTTGCGGCACTAGGTGTACGTGTACTAAGGTGTAGTTGCGGCACTATGTGTACATGTACTAATGTGTAGTTGCGGCACTATGTGTACATGTACTAATGTGTAGTTGTGGCACTATGTGTACGTGTACTAAGGTGTAGTTGTGGCACTATGTGTACATGTACTAAGGTGTGGTTGAGGCACTATGTGTACGTGTACTAAGGTGTAGTTGCGGCACTGTGTGTACGTGTACTAATGTGTAGTTGTGGCACTATGTGTACGTGTACTAAGGTGTAGTTGTGGCACTATGTGTACATGTACTAAGGTGTGGTTGAGGCACTATGTGTACGTGTACTAAGGTGTAGTTGCGGCACTGTGTGTACGTGTACTAATGTGTAGTTGTGGCACTATGTGTACGTGTACTAAGGTGTAGTTGTGGCACTATGTGTACGTGTACTAATGTGTAGTTGCGGCACTGTGTGTACATGTACTGAGGTGTAGTTGCGGCACTGTGTACCTGTACTAAGGTGTAGTTGCGGCACTGTGTGTACATGTACTAAGGTGTAGTTGTGGCACTATGTGTACGTGTACTAATGTGTAGTTGTGGCACTATGTGTACGTGTACTAAGGTGTAGTTGTGGCACTATGTGTACATGTACTAAGGTGTGGTTGAGGCACTATGTGTACGTGTACTAAGGTGTAGTTGCGGCAATGTGTGTGCGTGTACTAATGTGTAGTTGTGGCACTATGTGTACGTGTACTAAGGTGTAGTTGTGGCACTATGTGTACATGTACTAAGGTGTGGTTGAGGCACTATGTGTACGTGTACTAAGGTGTAGTTGCGGCACTGTGTGTACGTGTACTAGGGTGTAATTGAGGCACTATGTGTACGTGTACTAAGGTGTAGTAGCGGCACTGTGTGTACGTGTACTAAGGTGTAGTTGCGGCACTATGTGTACGTGTACTAAGGTGTAGTTGCGGCACTATGTGTACGCGTACTAATGTGTAGTTGCGGCACTGTGTGTACGTGTACTAAGGTGTAGTCGCGGCACTATGTGTAAGTGTACTAAGGTGTAGTTGTGGCACTATGTGTACGTGTACTAAGGTGTAGTCGCGGCACTATGTGTAAGTGTACAGATTACTGATACAAAGACGTTAGCCAGTAAAGACTGCTGTTTGGGGTTTCGTGACTTTGCATTGTAGCGGCTGTTTTGTTCAGGGGCGCTCAACCATTTTTTATCTCATGGGAGCTATTGTAGCCATGCAGTTTATGGTGCCAGGCCTTGGGGTGGAGAGAGAACCTTTGAAGGACTTTAAGAAACAATCTCGATGATTAGCAACTATCCCTGTTTGTTGCCGTGTGCCAGTTGATGGAGATCGTCCCCTTTATTGAGACAGTCATTGGTTGAGACCAAGCCACACAGTGGTCTTGGTTATTACGTGAGATAAAAACACTACTCTCCTAGGTTATTTGTCCGTTGGAACGGCAAGGGCCCTGATTTTTTGTTACAGAAATCGTAACACATTTAATGTTGGGGACTTTACCAGAATAGAGGCGCAGTGCCCCAAAGCCAAGCCGTTGTTACGCCTCTGAATTACCACACAACGACTCAACGTGAATCCGCCACGGATACACCCTAGTAGCCGTGGCTGTTCTACATTGAAAACTTCTGCATATCTGACTAGAGATGAATGTGGACTGTCGAGTCAAAGCCGGACATTAAATACATGTATAAACTTGGGGTGTCGTTTAATTGCTAGTGCTAAGGTGGATTGCGATGACTCTTGCTGGGGCGCGACAACAATCACTTAATCGTTTTGGTCTCAGTCTATTTCCTTCTACCTCATCGCTACTCACCTACAACATCGTTACTCACCTACAACATCGCTACTCACCTACAACATCGTTATTCCGTTACAACATCGTTACTCACCTACAACATCGTTACTCACCTACAACATCGCTACTCACCTACAACATCGTTATTCCGTTACAACATCGTTACTCACCTACAACATCGTTACTCACCTACAACATCGTTACTCACCTACAACAACGTCACTCACCTATAATATCATAACTCACCTACAACATCGCTACTCACCTACAACATCGTTATTCCGTTACAACATCGTTACTCACCTACAACATCGTTACTCACCTACAACATCGTTCTCTGAGAGAGAAGCCACGCTGACGTCACCATTCTTTCCCTCCAAAGTATTGCCCAACAAGCTCACTAATGCCATAGCTCTCTGCCGGTGATAGTAATCCACTAGAAACTCACCGCCTCAGCAACAGGGTGACGACGATCACTAAACTTACTGGACCAGTGTTCACAGTCCAAACACACACAGACAGCTTTGACCCAATGCCGTGAAGATTGAATGACTCGACTCAGCAAGTCGTGTGCACTACGCTAAATTTTCCTGTCTATTTACGCTGTGTAATGGTCACGTGACTGGGCTATTTTTAGCACGATGCCAACGATTCGCTGAGCTGTATGAACGTGTCCGGGTAAACAGTAATAGTAAACACTTAGGGTTTGGCGTAAATTCCTTTTGGTTCCTCCAATCCACACAGTTAATGAACTTAATGTTATGGGGGCTTCAGGCTTCCCAGCTTGTGCGGGCACCCCAACCTAGAACTCTGTGAGGGTATACATTCTTATTACTTGTATCGCTTTTATGTTTCAGCCTGTATTGTTTTTAATGTGCGTGTATGAAAATGTATGTATGTGGCCCCCTGGGCCGGTCTAAGGTCACTGCAACCTATGCGGCCGCATGGGACCCGCGCTTATTATCCTTATTAATTCCTTATCCCTACTCAAAATAGCCCTCCGCAATCCGTTTTGCATACTAAGCAACATAGGGCCCCGCACTGGCTAAGACCGGCCTTGGTGGCACAGTGGCACCTTATTGTTTACGTGCGTGTTTGTATGTTTATGCTGCTATTATTGATTATTATTATTATTATTATTATTGCTACCCCACTCCCACCCTTATGTTGGCATGGCGTTGGTTCTTTACACATACGCCGGTCTGTCTCTTACACATTTGAGACTCGCTGCAATTGTGTTTTATTAAATGTAACACACCAGGATTTCCAAGAATGTTTGGCATATTTTTTTAAGGAACACCCCCTATTTGTGGGGAGTTTTTGAAGTTTTTAAATCCCTTATATTAACTTCACCGCCGTCTCTGTCGTTCTTCGTCGGGCAGGCGGGCGGAATAACATAAGTAAATAAAACAAACCCGTAAAAATAAAGTTTTCTACTATAAATACCTTATATTTGAGTCATAATATAAGTATTGATTATTTTCCAACGCCACAAATATTTACAGACTGACACCGAGTGATTTCCCCTGTCTTTTAACGGGGGATGGGACGTGAGGGGATGTCGGCACGACGGTCGACGTCTAAGCGTCAACTCAAACTCACGTGGGAAAAAAAACAATAACAAACCGTGAATTTGAATTACATACGTTATATAAGGAAAAAATAAAAATGCATTAATTTAATTACGGTACGTTCGATCGATCTGAAATTTTGATACGATGCATTGTTAGGTCAGACGGGTCAGTGTGCCAAATTTCAGCTCGATCGAATCACGGGAATAGGGTCATTTTAGACTTTTGTTTTTCAGCCCGCCCATGAGATGATGAGATGATGAGTCGGCCGCGAAGTTAATATAAGGGATTTAAAAATGACCCACTTCCCGTGACGCCATCGAGCTAAAATTTGGCACACGACTCGTGTCACCTAACAATGCATCGTATCAAAATTTCAGATCGATCGAACGTACAGTTATTAAATTAATGCATTTTTAGTTTATATATATAAGCTATATGTAGCGGTCGCTATTGTTTACATTTTACGGCTCACTTGACTTCACGACGGGCCATCGGTGAACACATCTCGTGTTTTAACCAGGTGTACTAGCGTGCTTTTTTTTTACATTTTACGTGTCACGCTGAGCTCGGTCCAGCGATCGGTGACAAGACTTTTCCCCTCCCCCCCCCGGGTTAAAAGCAAAGGGGAGTTAAGACAGATTCAGTCTGTAAATATTTGTCGCGTTGGAACATAATCAATACTTTTAGTTATGTCTCATATATAAGGGAATAATAATAAAAAACTTTGTTTTACGGGTTTGTTTTATTGTACACAAATTGTTAGTTCTTTCTAAAAGTATACCTATTTAAACTTAGAATCTATAGGAAATTTTTTTAAAAAAAGTTTTCCTACGAATATAATTTCTTTGTTTTTTTAAACCATTAAAATGTTCATTGCGTGTAATGACCAATGTCTATACAACATGCAGAGAGGAAAGATGTCACACAAAATTACAACAAAAAAGTTCTTGCTGGCGTCATCTTTGTTGTCAGTATTTCTTAAGAATCAGTACCAAAGTTGTTGACTGTAGTATGGAGTAGCGGCCCTTGGGTCTAGTGGCATCTTGAGATTAGGGTTATTGGCTGATTACAGTGAAGGGTGTGAGTGTGTTTGTGTGCTGGGTGATGCATGAGTGTGTTCCGGGAGCCTCACATAGTAGTAGAATAAAAACAACCCCGTAAAAACAAAGTTTTTGACTATAAATCCCTTATATATGAAACAGAACATAAAGTAATCATTATGTTCCAACGCGACAAACATTTACAGCCTGAAACTGAGTCAATTCCACCTGGTTTAAACACGAGATGTGTTCACAGCTGGCTGGCGTGAAGTCAAGTGACCCGTAAAATTTAAACAATAGCTACTGCTACATATAGTTTTATATAGATAAACTAAAAATGCATTAATTTAATTACGGTACGTTCGATCGATCTAAAATTTTGATACAATGCATTGTTAGGTGACACAAGTCTATGTGCCAAATTTCAGCTCGATGGCATTACGGTAAGTGGGTCATTTTTTACTTTTGTTTTTCCGCCCGACGTACGAAGAGATCACGACAGAGATGACCGCAAGATTTCGAAGTTAATATAATATAAGGGATTTTAAAATGATCAGGGAGTCTCACATAGAAATAGAAAAATTTTCAGGGAGTCTAACATAGAAATAGAAAAATGTTCAACGAGTCTCACATAGAAATAGAAAAAAAATATTCAGGGATTCTCACATTGATATATTTGTGTAGACTGGTTGTCTCACGAAGTGGTGTGCTAACTTGTTAATGAAATAATGTGTGTGTGATTGGCGTATGTGAATGAGTGTATACGTGTGTGTAGGTGTGTATGTAGGCTATGAGTACGTGTGTGTGAACCTGGGCGTGTGTATTCGTGTATGTATGTGTGTGTACGTGTGCCCTTGAGTGTGCGTGTGTACCTGTGTGTGGTGTGTACCTGTGTGTGTATGTGTGTGTGTGCGCGCGTGTGTGTGTCTGGGATCACACTGAGATTTCGATCATTAACACTGAGAAGTACATTTTTGAACCTACAATCTTTTGTCAATGAGCTCTGAGAATATAAACCTTTTCTTACAAACTAAAACATTTGACAACTGTCACACAATACATATGTCAACCCCTGCCACACAAGACATCTGCCGACCCCTGTCACACTGTTCCAGGTTTTCAATCCCCAGTGTCCGGTACTAGCTGGTTACCGATCCCACGGTTGTTTCCCCTGATATGTTTACATTAAAAAAACTTAAAACTTTCGGTTTGGGCCGTCCAAAAAGTACGTCACGCTATTTTTGACAATTTTTAGCACCCCCTCCCCCTGTCACAAATCTTGGACCCCCCCCCCTAAAGTACGTCAATCTTTTGAACAAAAATTCCTTTTTTAATAACAAAATAATTAAAATTGAATATAAAACACCGTGACGTCACACATGGCCAGACCCCCCTCCCCCTGTCACAAACTGTCACACTTTCTTACACCCCCTCCCCCCTCTGCAGCGTGACGTACTTTATGGACGGCCCCTTTGGTCTCATTTCTTCTCTCAGCCATAAACGAAACAAACAAAAACTCGTCAATTAAATAAAAATAAAAGCATTTATTGGATTGGTTGTTAATTAGGTCAAAGTCAATGGCTACACGCACTACATCACTGCTACTCAAACAATCAAAGAACATTCTAGTAACATGAAACACTTGCGTGCAATACAGAACTGTTTGTGATGTTGTTTGTTGTGCTGTTTGTGATGTTGTTTGTGGTGTTGTTTGTAATGTTGTTTGTGATGTTGTTTGTTGTGCTGTTGTTTGTGATGTTGTTTGTGATATTGTTTGTGGTGCTGTTTGTGATATTGTTTGTTGTGCTGTTTGTGATGTTGTTTGTGGTGTTGTTTGTAATGTTGTTTGTGATGTTGTTTGTTGTGCTGTTGTGATGTTGTTTGTGATGTTGTTTGTGATATTGTTTGTGGTGCTGTTTGTGATATTGTTTGTGGTGCTATTAGTGATTTTAAAATTATGATTTAAAAGTATCTTAGTTTAGCCACCACATCGCCCGTGGTCAGTGGTCCCCCTATTGGCTTTTATACAAGATTGATACGTCATTGCCTAAAAAAACCTGTGTTTGTATGTGTGTGGGAGGGGGGGGAGTGGGCTGAAGATACCCAACGTTTACATCTGCGTTCATGTGTAGGGAAGGAATGCAGAGCTGACAAGTAATACAGGTAACAACAGTGGTATCAGGTAATCAGGTAACGACAAGAGGTTTAATATTCGTGTTTGTGTAACAAAATAAATACCATGAAAGGTACCGCATCTAATTATGGTCTCTCGGAGTTTTTGATTGTCTGACAAATTACGTGACTCAGCAGTTGATAACAACAGCAAAATAAACTCAGGGGTGTATGGGGTCAGTGGTGTATGGGGTCAGTGGTGCATGGTGTCAGGGGTGTATGGGGTCAGTGGTGTATGGTGTCAGTGGTGTATGGGGTCAGTGGTGTATGGTGTCAGTGGTGTATGGTGTCAGGGGTGTATGGGGTCAGTGGTGCATGTTGTCAGGGGTGTATGGGGTCGGTCGTGTATGGTGTCAGGGGTGTATGGGGTCAGTGGTGTATGGGGTCAGTGGTGTATGTTGTCAGTGGTGTATGGGGTCAGTGGTGTTTGGGGTCAGTGGTGTATGGGGTCAGTGGTGTATGGGGTCAGTGGTGCATGGTGTCAGGGGTGCATGGGGTCAGTAATGTATGGTGTCAGTGGTGTATGGGGTCAGTGGTGTATGGTGTCAGGGGTGTATGGTGTCAGGGTTGTATGGGGTCAGTGGTGCATGGTGTCAGGTGTGTATGGGGTCAGTGGTGTATGGGGTCAGGGGTGTATGGGGTCAGTGGTGCATGGGGTCAGTGGTGTATGGGGTCAGTGGTGTATGGGGTCAGTGGTGTATGGGGTCAGTGGTGTATGGTGTCAGGGGTGTATGGGGTCAGTGGTGTATGGGGTCAGTGGTGCATGGTGTCAGGGGTGTATGGGGTCAGTGGTGTATGGGGTCAGTGGTGTATGGTGTCAGTGGTGTATGGTGTCAGTGGTGTATGGGGTCAGTGGTGTATGGGGTCTGTGGTGTATGGGGTCTGTGGTGTATGGGGTCAGTGGTGTATGGTGTCAGGGGTGTATGGGGTCAGTGGTGTATGGGGTCAGTGGTGCATGGTGTCAGGGGTGTATGGGGTCAGTGGTGTATGGGGTCTCTGGTGTATGGGGCTCAGTGGTGCATGGGGTCAGTGGTGCATGGTGTCAGGGGTGTTTGGGGTCAGTGGTGTATGGGGTCAGTGGTATATGGTGTCAGGGGTGTATGGGGTCAGTGGTGTATGGTGTCAGTGGTGCATGGTGTCAGTGGTGTATGGGGTCAGTGGTGCATGGTGTCAGGGGTGTATGGGGTCAGTGGTGTATGGGGTCTCTGGTGTATGGGGTCAGTAGTGTATGGGGTCAGTGGTGTATGGGGTCAGTGGTGTATGGGGTCAGTGGTGTATGGCTCAGTGGTGTATGGGGTCAGTGGTGCATGGGGTCAGTGGTGCATGGTGTCAGGGGTGTATGGGGTCAGTGGTGTATGGGGTCAGTGGTGTATGGTGTCAGGGGTGTATGGGGTCAGTGGTATATGGTGTCAGTGGTGCATGGTGTCAGTGGTGTATGGGGTCAGTGGTGTATGGGATCTGTGGTGTATGGGGTCAGTGGTTATGGGGTCAGTGGTGTATGGGAACAGTGGTGTATGGGGTCTGTGGTGTATTGGGTTAGTGGTGTATGGTGAAGGGGTGTATGGGGTCAGTGGTGTATGGGGTCAGTGGTGTATGGTGTAAGGGGTGTATGGGGTCAGTGGTGTATGGTGTCAGGGGTGTATGGGGTCAGTGGTGTATGGGGTCAGTGGTGTATGGGGTCTGTGGTGTATGGGGTCAGTGGTGTATTGTGTCAGGGGTGTATGGTTTTCAGTGGTGTATGGGGTCAGTGGCGTAACAGAGGCGGTGCTACCCAGATATATCTGCCTTCTGCTGCACGAATGAGTGGCTTATAGAGGGACATAGTTAGGGTCATTACCGTCAGTTGGTCAGAGCTACTGCCCCTCACCATAGAAAAGTCGCTGACCGTTCCCTCCCTTACCCTTGTTTTATGTCCCACTCATGACTAGAAAGTAAACAAAAGTTCAAGATAGACTCAAAGATATAAACCCAATATCAAATTAGTATTTTGCTCAATCAGCGTATGAATGCAAATTAGTAAATTACACCAAGATTCAAATGAAACAAACTCTGTAACTATTTTTTACCACGTTTTTATTAACTTGCTTTCGTTCCTGTTTGTCCACAATTTTTCAAATCTGCCAACGTAAAATTAAACAACTTTTGATGGCCCTAGAGATCTCAAAATTTTACTACAGATAGATCTTGGATGACAATGCATTGTCTCAAAATTTCAGATCGATCGAATGTACCGTGATTAAATTATTGAACTTTTTAGTTTATCTATATATAAGTAGATGTATTATCCGTCTGCTCTTGTTTACATTACATTCACGTGTCGAGTCCACACCAACCCCGACCACATCAACCATGTTTAACATCAAGGGGAGATCAGTCATTTCCAGTCTGTAAATGTTTGTCTGGCAATGCGTATTATATTTGAACATAATCAATACTTCAAAACTCACCATAGCATACACTTAGACTAATATTATATTTGAACATAATCAATACTTCAAAACTCACCATAGCATACACTTAGACTAATATTATATTTGAACATAATCAATACTTCAAAACTCACCATAGCATACACTTAGACTAATATTATATTTGAACATAATCAATACTTCAAAACTCATCATAGCATACACTTAGACTAATATTATATTTGAACATAATCAATACTTCAAAACTCACCATAGCATACACTTAGACTAAAAAGAATAAAATAAATAGAAATAAATTTAAAAAAAATAAAAACCACATTTTTTAAAGCGGACTAATTAACGAAGAAGAAAATATTTTTGTTCACAGAATCGTGAAGGAAGAATCTTTTTCTGGATTGATAAAAATTTGAAACTTATATGCTCAAGTACTATGATGTAATATGACTAAAAACGTGGGCGGGCGCTTTTTAGAATACTTCAATTTATTGAAACACTAGAACATTATTAGACTGTTTTTTGTTTGTTTCTGTCATGTCATTGGAAAAAAACCAAATTACCTATACACGCAAGGCATTAAACAGACTTCAGGATACAAAAAAGTGAATATACAATGAAGCCATTTTGAGTTTATTTTCAAAGCTATAGAAAACCTGACAGAGGCAGATGAAAAGCTTAAAACACGAACAGACGATGATCTTTGCTAGTCAAAATGAAGTCTTTTTCTCTTATAAATTTTTTTTTAAAATTTGGAAACATCAACTTTATTAATTCAATGATGCCCTAACGGTGCCTAACCTATTTACAAGCATATGGTGCTAAAAAAATCTTTGCAGAGGCTACTTGCATAGAAACTAATATAATACGTAGAGGATGCGTTGAATTTTGCTAAAATTTTATGTGTAGACCTTGACATTTTAATTGAACATTTAGTCGAAGAACTAGAGAGCATATTTGTGGCAATGGAAGCAAATATGTACTTATTTTATGTAAAAAAAACAGTTGAAAATAAAATTGTATAGTTCATAAAATGAGGTTATTGTTGAAATTCATGTGCGGTTTTGAAAATTACAGAATTTGGAAAACAGAAATGTAACGTATATCAACATTTTTACACATTAAAATTATAATTAAGCGATGTAATCTCTTCAATCTTTTTATTTCATTCATTAAAAAAATAATAAGTTGACATAAATATATAAATAATATAACATTGTAAAATGTATAACAGTAAGCAACAGAATATGCATATTAAGGTATCAATATAAGCTCAATATTGTGTCTGATGATGGTTTATGACATGGAAACATTTTCTTGAATAAGAACAACGTGACACGTCATACAATCTCTAAAACACGTCTGTTTATTTGAGGAATGTTAACATCTTCTTTCAATAAAGCTGGTAATATTCATAACAATTATTTATAGTCACACTCTTTTATGAATAATGCTAATTAATTTATATTAAGAGGTGTTAAAGCCTTGTTTGAATATTGGTATATAATTCAAATTTATTGTTTGTTATATATTATATGGTGTTACCTTCTTCTCATCCTCCTTTTAATGTGCTATTGAGGACAATATATGTATAAATTAATAAATATTTTAATTAGGGAAAAAATTGATAGCACATTTGTTAGGGTTTTTGTGTGTTGAGTAGGGAGGGGTCCAGATTTCTAGTTCCAGTTCAACTCAACCAATCAAAAGAGTTTTTGTTGTTGTTTTGTTTGTTTGTTTGTTTGTTTGTTGTTGTTGTTTTTTGTTTTTTTTGGTTGTCATTGGTGAATTGTTTTGTTAAAATGATTGAAAAACATTTTTTCAGATGTAAGTTATTCATAAAACTATGAGGGTAAGAGTACTTATTAGCTACTGTGTGAAATGAGGTGCATGGATGGTGGCTAGGTTGCATTGTTTACCCGTCATGACCGCGAAAATTATTCGCCCTTTTGGACGAGTAACCGCGCACCTTTTTTCAACAATATTGACAGCCCTAGTTACGATATTAGACAATATTGACAGCCCTAGTTACTATATTAGACAATATTGACAGCCCTAGTTACGATATTAGACAATATTGGCAGCCCTAGTTACGATATTAGACACTATTGACAGCCCTAGTTACGATATTAGACAATATTGGCAGCCCTAGTTACGATATTAGACACTATTGACAGCCCTAGTTACGATATTAGACAATATTGACAGCCCTAGTTACGATATTAGACAATATTGGCAGCCCTAGTTACGATATTAGACACTATTGACAGCCCTAGTTACGATATTAGACAATATTGGCAGCCCTAGTTACGATATTAGACACTATTGACAGCCCTAGTTACGATATTAGACAATATTGACAGCCCTAGTTACGATATTAGACAATATTGACAGCCCTAGTTACGATATTAGACAATATTGAAAGCCTTAGTTACGATATTAGACAATATGGACAGCCCTAGTTACGATATTAGACAATATTGACAGCCCTAGTTACGATATTAAACAATATTGACAGCCCTAGTTACGATATTAAACAATATTGGCAGCCCTAGTTACGATATTAGACAATATTGACAGCCCTAGTTACGATATTAGACAATTTTTTGGCAGCCCTAGTTACGATATTAGACACTATTGACAGCCCTAGTTACGATATTAGACACTATTGACAGCCCTAGTTACGTTATTAGACAATATTGACAGCCCTAGTTACGATATTAGACAATATTGACAGCCCTAGTTACGATATTAGACAATATTGACAGCCCTAGTTATGATATTAAACAATATTGACAGCCCTAGTTACGATATTAAACAATAATGACAGCCCTAGTTACGATATTAAACAATATTGACAGCCCTAGTTACGATATTAGATAGATTGCAGACTTACACTAAATAAATATTTAAATGTTTTAAAAATGATTTGAAACATGCTTATTTTCAATTAGAAAATACGGCTTTTAGGGGAGTTGTCAAAGCTTTGTGACGTCATATTGGAGGGGGGGGTCTAAGTTTTTTTTTGGACGAAGTGTGACGAGGGGGAGGGGGGTCAAAAATTGGCCAAAATCGTGTGACCTCATTCATGGACGGCCCCTAAGCCTGTCTTTGAGGGTAAGAGTACTTGTCTTAACAACAATAATTCCGTCTATAAGAATAAGATTACATGTCTAAACAATAAGTTTATCTATCAGGGCAGAGGCGTCACTAGGGGGTGCGGAGGGGGTGGGCCGCCCCGGGTGACACCATCATGGGGATGACACCAAAATGTAAAATTATGTATGTTCCCGTTATTTGGCAATGGAAGACTCGGAGGAGCTCTATGGGTTAAGTTGTTAGGGGGTGACACCATGATCTGCCGCCCTGGTGACACCAACCCTAATGACGCCTCTGTATCAGGGTAAGATTACTTGTATTAACAATAATAAGTCTGTCTGTTTTGGGCTGGAGAAGGATAGATGATGAATCACAGAAATATGGTGACAGATATGTTTTTGTATGTAGCCAAAAAACCTTGCTACAAAACATTATGTGTCATGTGTTCTAAACAAGATGGGAATCAGAGTCTAAAGAAATAGTTTTACACAGCCTTCAAAATAATTATTAATTATTGACATAACAAGAATAGAACATTTTGTGGTAGAAGAAACAATAAGGTTTAAAGAAGAAAAGATATTATGTAGTGGAATAACCCATACCGTTTAAAGAAGATAAGACATTTTGTTTTGTAATAAACTAAAAGGTTTAAAGAAGATAAGAAATTAAGTGGTGAAAAAATCCATACCGTTTAAAGAAGATAAGAAATTTCTTGGTTTAAAAATCAAAGAGAAAGATTAGACTGGTGACATCACACAAGTGTGTCATTATATTGCAGTCCTAGAGTGACCTGGAGTAACAAACATAATTTCATCTGTCTTCTTCATCTTCACTCCTTCCAAGGCAAATCTTGGCATTCGCTGCCCTTTCTCACGGTGCACGTGCCGTCCAGTGAGATAGTTCTTCCATCTTTGGGGTCCACGAATACCAAGGTGGGGATCCCATTAGAAATGTATTTCTTTTTCAGGGACTACTCAAATGGAGAAAAAAAAATTAAGGAAAGTTCAATTAAATTATGTGCATTGTGATTGAACTTAATTGTGTTTGTAACACCATTGTGATTGTAACGCCATTGTGATTGAGCCACCATTGTGATTGTAGCACCATTGTGATTGTAGCACCATTGTGATTGTAGCACCATTGTGATTGTAGCACCATTGTGTTTGTAACACCATTGTGATTGTAACGCCATTGGGATTGAGCCACCATTGTGATTGTAAGACCATTGCGATGGTAGCACCATTGTGATTGTAACCTCATTGTGATTGTAACGCCATTGTGATTGAGCCACCATTGTGATTGTATCACCATTGCGATGGTAGCACCATTGTGATTGTAATCTCATTGTGATTGTAACGCCATTGTGATTGAAACGTCATTGTGATTGTAGCACCGTTGTGATTTTAACGCCAGTGTGATAGTAGCACAACTAAAAATATCGATTTTATCTTTAGCACCCCCCACCCAATAAACCAATCACCCCTTCACGGTGCCTTCTCCCCGCAGCTATGACAGGCATGACCCTAGACTCCCAACCTCTGACCTCTAATACAAGCCTGTTGTTTGGATGCCCAAGACTGTTTCCTAGTTACTGCCCCTGACCTGACCTACTTACCTCACGTTCCTTTTTACTGTAGGACAGCAACAGCCAGGGCATGGATTTGTAATGCTCTTTACACGACGCCTTGTCCCTGTCCAAGCTGATGAAGACAATCTCGAACTTCTTGCCTTCTGCTTTCAGCCGTTTGTAGAAGTCAATGAGAGCAGGGGTGAACTCTCTGCAACTGGGGCACCAGTTGGCAGAGAAGTAAATACCTGGGATCAGATGGAACAAGGATTTTTTTTTAAATTGGTTTTTTAATTGAACACAATGGAACCTGGTATTAGTAGTCAAACAAGATTACATGTAAAACAACACGCCTGCTGTCACGTGGGAATCACGAGTTTGATGACAGAGAGGTCACGTGAGTGAAGCGCGGTAGAATGTATGAGTGAGAACAAGATGTCTGACCGCGGTGGTTGTGTCTGCACGATGTGAAAACTCAATTTTATATTTATGTATACAGTGTTCGTATTAAAGTTATTTCATTGACATTGGTGCTTCAAGGAATTATTGCACGAAAGATTGTGTTATGTGAGAACGCCTACAACACACATATAAAAGCGATCAGTTACACCTACATGTACAAGAATAAATGTACAAGTCTACATGTACAACAATCTTAGATTTTAAAAAAGTGTACAACAAGCCTACATTTACAACAAGCCTACATGTATAACAAGCCTACATGTACAGTGATTTTGGTTTCTATGGAAGACGTGGTGACCAGTTAGGTAAGGAGTTAAACAGTGGTGAGATTTAGGTTTTTTTACACTTAAGCGGATGCAAGCCCTTGCCTCACAAATGAAGGTCTTGCTAAAGAATTCAAATTTATTGCAGACTGCCCTTGAGTTTTAATACTTTCATTGTTACATAGATTCCAGTGTTCAGTATTAAGCTTTTTCAGGTAACCGATGAATAACTCTAATCGAATATTTGAAACGGAATGTACAAATATAATGTAAAAAACTTGCAATTTGATAACATAGCAAAACACGATAGCTTAGTAAGGAAACTAAGCTTATTCACATGCGCTCAGCAAAAATAAGCCCAACAAATCTGAAAAGAAGCATATGAAAGTTTACTACTCTTCAATGTACTGAACAAGCAAACACATGGTTTGGAAAAAATGGCAGAAAGGACATTCTGCGATATAAAATCACTTTCAAGAAAAATGTATGTTTTAGAAAGAGAACTTGCAAGAGGGCTGCTGAAACATTTTCCAAATCTAAAGATGCATATAGAAAACCCTACACACAATTTACACATACTACTTCAATTCATGAAAAAAAATTGTTTGATCATTGTAGCAGCTAAATAGAAAGAGCGAAAAAATATATTCGCAAAAAGTTGTTTGTTTTAAACTTTCTTTTTAAAAAAAATTTGTAAAAAAACTTTTAAAGAAAGCCCGTGAAGCATTGGCAGGGCTTAGGGTGGTGGGGAGGTGTCGAACGATTGGCCGTGACCATGCCTGTAGATACCTTTTGGGGGGAGTACTCCTCCACTGAGATCCTCAATTGTAACTTTTTGGAATGGGCACATTTAGAGATCAGCTGCCAACTTTGACCACGTCTTCAGGTAACAGACAGACACACACACACACACACACACATACACACACACACACACACACACACACACACACACACACAGACACACACACATACACACACAGACACACACACACACAGACACACAGACACACACAGACACACACACACACACACAAACATACACAGACACCAGCGGTGGGGATCCGATGGCTTGTTATTTACTAGACAATACGCGCATTCCAGTAACACAACTTTTCTCTGAAGTTCAGAATCAAAATGAACGCAACTGACTATTACCCCAATATCCACGTTACCCCACTATCTACGTTACCCCCACTATCCACGTTACCCCACTATCCACGTTACCCCACTATCCACGTTACCCCACTATCCACGTTACCCCACTATCCACGTTACTCCCACTATCCACGTTACCCCACTATCCACGTTACTCCCACTATCCACGTTAACCCACTATCCACGTTACTCCCACTATCCACGTTACAACACTATCCACGTTACCCCACTATCCACGTTACTCCCACTATCCACGTTACTCCCACTATCCACGTTACCCCAATATCCACGTTACTCCCACTATTCATGTTACCCCACTATCCACGTTACCCCACTATCCACGTTACCCCACTATCCACGTTACCCCACTATCCACGTTACTCCCACTATCCACGTTACCCCACTATACACGTTACCCCACTATCCACGTTACCCCCACTATCCACGTTACCCCACTATCTACGTTACCCCACTATCCACGTTACTCCCACTATCCACGTTACCCCACTATCCACGTTACTCCCACTATCCACGTTACCCCACTATCCACGTTACCCCACTATCCACGTTACCCCCACTATCCACGTTACCCCCACTATCCACGTTACCCCACTATCCACGTTACCCCACTATCCACGTTACACCCACTATCCACGTTACCCCCACTATCCACGTTACCCCACTATCCACGTTACCCCCACTATCCACGTTACCCCCACTATCCACGTTACCCCACTATCCACGCGTCTGAACTAGAGTGATCTTTCACAGCTCCATTAACACATCAGATTCATGACTCCAATTTACTTTAAAAACTCTGTAAAACAAATGAAACTATTACCCAACTAAGGGGCCATCCATAAAGTACGACACGCTATTTTTTAAAACCATTTTTAACTCCCCCCTCCCCCTGTCACAAATCTTGGACTACCCCCCCCCCGGAGTACGTCACACTTTCGAACAAAAATTTAGTTTTTTATTAACAAAATAATCAAAATTTAATATCAAACACCGTGACGTCACACATGGCCTAATCCCCCTCCCCCGTGTCACAAACTGTCACACTTTCTTACACCCCTCCCCCCCCCTTCTGGAGCGTGACGTACTTTACGGATGGCCCCTAATGCGCTGATGATATCTTTGACTTTCTTGTTTAGTGGCCATATCAAGAATTTTATCGGTAATGAGAAGATTTGATAATGTATAGGGTTCCCTTGTTTTCGAAAATAGGGTCATTCATCTGACACAGAGGCGTCACTAGGGGGATGCAGACCGCACAGGGTGACTGAATTTATCACAAAGTGTATGTTCCCGTTATTTGGCAGACTTGGGGGTAAATTGTGAGGGGGTGACAGCAGGCCTGCACAGATACAACTGTAGATGTACGGAGATTGATTAAGGGTCGATTAAGAATAAAGGAAATATCATAGATTTTAACCAGGCGACACGTTGTTGGTGGGGTTTTAAGAACTTGAAATGTACTCAATAGTGATAGTGTTGTTTGGGGGGGGGGTGGTCAATTCTATTAAAGGTGGGATGAGGGGGCGCGTTGTGTGTGT
Organism: Ampullaceana balthica; assembly: GCA_944989445.1. Taxonomy (NCBI): domain Eukaryota; kingdom Metazoa; phylum Mollusca; class Gastropoda; family Lymnaeidae; genus Ampullaceana; species Ampullaceana balthica. The sequence continues at coordinate 276,231 of CALYLW010000369.1, forward strand.
GTCAGCGTAAGCAATCACTGAAACTGGAGATTGGGGGGGGGGTCAGAATAGACAAATAAGTGTATGTCACAGTGAGCTTAACATTGAAGGAATGAATCACTGACATTTCAGCCCCAGACGATTCGACCCTTTTGTTTCTGCGTCGTAAAGTTGTTTTATCTGTTTTTAATTTAAATGTATACATTTTATAGAATTATTTTTAGTATAAAATTAATAATGTTTAATAATATTATTTATTAAAAATTAAAAACTATATGAAATGCTTATTTTTAACGTTTAATTTATGATATGACTATTAAAAAAGGTTTATACTCTGTCAACCTGTCAACATTCAACTCGAATTCTTGATTGTGATAAATGCACCAATTCTGAGAGGTATAGAAAGTCCTCCCAAGCCTATCTAACTCCATCCCTCATCCCCCGGATCCGATGTAATCGGACAATAAAAAGGCATTGTTATCAGATAGTCCTTTCTAAAGGTACCTACATCCTCTCTGCCCCAAATCCCTTTCCCATAACTCTCGCCAGCACATGTTGTCCTGTGGTCGTCACTAAGTCTAGCCCTCGTCACATGTCATTACGTAGCATGTGCCAGCCAACGAACAGTCCATGGTTTTGGTAGATTTCTCTTGATCTCTCCACCCCAATCAAAGTGGTGATGTATTCGGACAATAAAAAATGACATGTGGTCAGATATTCCTTTATTAAGGTACCCACTTGCTCTCTGCCCCCACTCCCATTATTACACCTTTCCCATAATTCTCGCCAGCACATTAACACCATAACTTAAAGGTCATGTTTTAATTTGTTATATTTATTCGATATTTATACTACATCTTTTCATTTCGTCAGTGGTCGAACCATCCTTGGGGTCAAATCATCCGGAGTCAAAACCCCCTAGGGTCGAAACGTATGTGGTCGAAGAGTCCGGGGTCAAATCGCCCGGGGTCGAAACTCCGTGGGGTCGAAACGTCATGTGGTCGAATTGGCAGGGTCGAACCGTCCGGGGTCAAAAAGTCCAACCACTTGATTATAGGAGGAATGTGTAAGGAAGGTGAAGGGAGGTGTAAGGAAGTTGAAGGAAGGTTTAAGGAAGGTGTAAGGAAGGTGAAGGGAGGTGTAAGGAAGGTGAAGGGAGGTTTAAGGAATGTGAAGGGAGGTGTAAGGAAGGTGAGGGTCTGAGGGAGGTGTAAGGAAGTTGAAGGAAGGTTTAAGGAAGGTGTAAGGAAGGTGAAGGGAGGTTTAAGGAAGGTGAAGGGAGGTGTAAGGAAGTTGAAGGAAGGTGTAAGGAAGTTGAAGGAAGGTTTAAGGAAGGTGAAAGGAGGTGTAAGGAAGTTGAAGGAAGGTTTAAGGAAGGTGTAAGGAAGGTGAAGGGAGGTGTAAGGAAGGTGAAGGGAGGTTTAAGGAATGTGAGGGAGGTGTAAGGAAGGTGAAGGGAGGTGTAAGGAAGGTGAGGGTCTGAGGGAGGTGTAAGGTGGGTGTAACGCAGGTGTAAGGACCTACTACAGTAAATGTCGACGGTGTAGGACTACTAATGTTCACAATGGAGTAAATGCTTGGAATCAAAGTTAAATTACCAATTGCGTGTAGAGCGGGAGGGGGTAAAGTCACGGCAATAGCTGGTATGAGGTTAGGATGTTGAACGAATCCAGAGGTGTTGCCATAGTTTAACCACAAAACGATTAGCGGCGCCCCCGTCTTCGGCGCCCTTAGCAACTGCCCCAAAGCCAAGCCGCTGTTACGCCTCTGATTTACCACACAACGACTCAACGTGAATCCGCCACTGATACACCCTTGTAGCCGTGGCTGTTCTACATTGAAAACTTCTGCATATCTGACTTGAGATGAATGTGGACTGACGAGTCAAAGCCGGAAAATAAATACATGTATAATCTTGGTGTGTCGTTTAATTGCTAGCTCTAAGGTGGATTGCGATGACTCTTGCTAGGGCGCGGCAACAATCATTTATTTGTTTTCTTCTCGGTCTATTTCCTTCTACCTCATCGTTACTCACCTACAACATCGTTACTCACCTACAACATCGTTACTCACCTACAACATTGTTACTCACCTACAACATCGTTACTCACCTACATCACCGTCACTCACCTACAACATTTTTACTCACCTACAACATCGTTACTCACCTACATCACCGTCACTCACCTACAACATTTTTACTCACCTACAACATCGTCACTCACCAACAACATCGTTACTCACCTACAACATTGTTACTCACCTACAACATCGTCACTCGCCTACAACATCGTCACAAACCAACAACATCGTTACTCACCTACAACATCGTTCCTCACCTACAACATGGTTACTCACCTACAATATCGTTCTCTTTGAGAGAAGCCACGCTGACGTCACCCGTCTTTAGAGTTTTGCCTAACAGTTTCTCTAATGGTTCTAATTCTAATGCCATTGCTCTCTGACTGGGATAGTAATTTACTAGAAACTCACGGCCTCAGCAAAAGGATGCCGTGAAGAATGAATGATTGGACTCAGCTAAACGTGTGCACAACGCAAAGTTTTTCTTGTATATATACGCTGTGTTATTGTCACGTGACTTGTCTATTTTTAGCACGATGCCAACTATTAGCTCAGCTGTATGACGGACCGGGTAAATCAGTGGTGTCCAAAGTCCGGCTCGTGGGCCAAACACGGCCTGCGGTAAAATTTTAACTGGCCCGCGTCCTCAAAAGTTTAGTTATATCTCATATATAAAGGATTTATAGAATAAAAAAACTACTACAGTCTGCCTGCTAAATTTCAGCTTGATTTGATCACGGGAAAAGGGTTATAAAAACTTGTTTAATATAATGCGCACCGTATAACATGTAGAGATACATAGAGATAATCTAAAAATTCATTAATTTAATTACAGCACATTCGATCGATCTGAAATTTTGATGTCGTTTTTATCGTCGCCACGAGTCTTCCTGGAATAATTTCAGCTCTCTAGCATGCGGGGAAGTGTGTTACAAGCGATCCATTTTTTTTTCCAAACAAACATCTGACGCCAGGCAGTGGCGTACTAGGGTCATGTGCGCCCGGGGACATGACACAAAATCAGCGCCCCTTGTCGGACCGAAAGGTTCTGGGGGCTCATTGAGCCCCTAAGAAAAATTTGAAATTTTACGGTTTATATAGTTCATTTTCGAAGCTTCTGGTATGTTAATGAAATAGAATACAGACTAATAATTCTTTATACTATTGTAAAAAATTTATTTGAAAACAAAAATACTCAAATAATTATACGATTAGACATAGTCTACTAAAAATTGATTCTCCTTGATTTAATTTGATTTTCGCAAACTCGTCAATCACGTTGTCAAAATTAATATTCTCAAGTAGTGTTTCTTTTTCGATGCTAAGGAGTGCAAGATCACTGGGACTATCTTTTCCAATTGAAGCACGTAAATAAGACAAAATAAGCTTCAGTTTGCTGAAGGACCGCTCACAGCTTTCATTTGAAACAGCAATTGTTAGAAGTATTTGAAGCAGGGCCGTCTTAACGCATAGGCCCATTGGGCATTTGCCCGGGGGCCCACGAGCATAGGGGCCACATCGGAATATGTTTATTTATATATATTATGTATATTTATTTTTTATTCCTGCAGGGAAAGGGGCCAACACTATTTCTTTGCCCGGGGACCCAAACTGGTGTAAAGATGGCTCTGATTTGAAGTGAAATGCGCTTGACTCGGAAATACGTCATCTCCATATGAAACAATAAAACCAAGAACATCCAAAGGAGTTTCCGATAGAACTTCAGTCCGGGTACTGAGAAGCATTTTGCAGTCTCTGATTTCTGTGTACAATTCGTGACCATTGACGTCAGTGTAGTATAAATTAGCAAAAACTAAGCAATTTTACCGAAGTGTATCGACTTTTGTCTCAGCAAGAAGAGTTTTGACGTCTTGTAAAAATCCAAATTTGTTGTTAATATTTTTTTAGACGTATAAACCGTATTGGTATCTCCTGTTGGAGTCTATCAATTACGATGTACATATCACGTGCAATTCTTCTTCTGCAGAAAGTCCTGCATCTCTTGTTAATTCTTCAGGCATCCTCCGATGTTGTCTAATCCTTCTGTCAACCTCGATTCCCCAAGTTGTGAATCTTCCTTTCCATTATCTACCGCAACCTGGCTCAAATTATCACGAATGTTGACAATTTCTTTCTAAAGCGATTCAATATCAGATGCTGCTTCATTGAAGTTCACAGTAGGATTCTGCAACCGTTTCTAGACACGATCAATTTTCCCAAGTATGATGTTCCAGAAATTTAACAAAACTAGGAATTTAAAGTTTAATATACCTGCCAGCAAAGTTTCTGCATCACTTCTGGTGTCAGACGTCATATTTGTATGTTTTGAGAATTTTTCCAACAGCCCTACCAGTTCATCTAGTGAAATCTAGTCCTTCATAAATTGCTTTAACAGCTTCTGATTGTGCACTCCAACGTGTTTCAGACACTTCCTCCTCATTGTGATTGGCACAACTCTTTTTAATTCTTCCAAACGAGTTGTTGAACGAGAGAAAACAAAAATTTATACTTTCATCTGTTCCAAAAACGTGATAACAACTGGATCCTGTTTAGCTGAGTGTACTCTTGGTAAGTTTAAGCTGTGGTTATCACATTTGATGAACAATGCTCTGTGATTTCTGGCACATATTCGGTGTTGAAGGCCGGATATATGCCCAGTCATTACAGCAGCATTGTCATAACATTGTGACCGATAGTCGGCTAGAGGTATGTTATTAGATTCTAGTTTCTCCACGATAACTCTTTCAATGCTCGCGTCTTTGGAATGTATCTGGATAAAACCTAAAAATGATTCTTTGATGGTTTCTTTTTTAGTTTGAAAATCCACATCCACAACTCTGATGACTTGAGAAAACTGTTCCCGGTGTCTTAGATCGGGTGTTGAGTCAAGTAAGATACCGTAATACTTGTTTTTTCTTATTTCACTCAACAGCTGATTCCTTACAGTCGATGAAAGTAGGTGGATAAATTCATTTTGGATTTCCTGTATAAATAAGATACTGAGCCTGGATTTTCTCGGAAATCTTGTAAGTGCTTTTCTAGCAATGGATCATACTGATCAAGTTTGATCACAGAGAGACAGGAAAGAGAGGCGGTGTGATGTTTCATATAAAAGGAATCCAACTTGCTTTGACATACCCACACAATCCCTGAGAGGAGAGACCTTCTGTAAGACAGTGATTCTCAACCTTTTGAGATTCAAGGACCACTTGAAAAATGTGTGTCTTAGCTACGGACCACTACTAAAAATTGTGCTACTGCCGAGCTGAAAAGTTAAATATAATTATACTGTGTATATCTTATCTGTTGCACACGCTCCTTCTATACAGAAGATTATTGTTAGCTATAAGTAGTATACATGTTAGTAAAATTATACTAATATGCTACGTTTTGCGTGATCCAAAAACAGCATTGTAATGGCTTTCTTTTGTAAAGAACAAATGTCATTTATATTAGTCTCATAGTCTTCTTATTTAATTCTACTTGCTAACTATACAAAAACTTTAAGTCATAAACAGTAATTTTGTATTAAAAAGACTGCTATATTAGTTTGTTTAGAACGAACGATGCTTTGTTTTTATTGTAAGCAATGCAGAAAATCCACTTTCACAAAGTTGCAAAGGGTAAAAGTATTTTAAAAGCTATCTGAGACAGTTCGGAGTACTCCAAAATTTCATTAAGCCCACTTTCTGATGCAACATAATCAAAGTGGTATCGCTAGTCAGTTCAATGAATTGGTTTAATTACGATGTTGGTAATTTTATTTGATTCGACAATGTGTGAGAGATTAGGACTGGAAACCCACGAAAAACCACTGAACGTTAAAAATCACCAAAGTAGAATTAAAATTGGCCCTGCATTGATCGAATATGACCAGAAATCAAATTTGTCAACAGTTGTTTATTTATTTCAACATTTTCTGGTTTCTCGGTGATTTCGTATAATTGATCAAACATCTCAAAGTTACCTTGAAATAATCTTCTTTTCCAAAGATCAAGCTTTTTCGTAAAAGCAGACACTTTGTCACTGAGAGTAATATAATGTGTCTGCTTTCCTTGCCGAGTTGAATTAAGTTTATTGAGATCTTCAAACGTTTCAGCCGAATAAGCCAGAACAGCCACCCATAAGCTATGGTTCAAATGATTAACAATCTTCGAGTTTTTTCTACAAGAAACTCTCTTACGTCATCACGTAATTCAAACAGTCTTATAACCAGCGAATTTCAGTATACATCAGTAACTGTTAATGTTCAAGATTCATATTCGAACATAAGAAAGCATAGAAATGAGAATTTAATAGAGGAGCATTGATAAAATTTAAAAACTATTTAGGCCAGATCAAAAATATATTTTAAGTCAGCGTTAATTCTTTTACTCGTTAATCTTACATCATGAATCATACAGTGCATAAATTTCATGCTTTGCTTGCGGACCACCTGGCACATCTTCGCGGACAACTAGTGGTCCACGGACCACAGGTTGAGAACTGCTTTAAGCCACTCCTTTTTCTTGTCTTGGTCATTTTGGTTGCTTTTAGTGTCGTCTCTGTCTGTTCTATTAATAGAATCGCCTTTGTCTCTTACTGCTCCCCTACTCTCACTCCCAGTCTCTCCAAGTTTTTTTTAAAATCGCCATCAGCAATCCTACATTGTGGGTGTGTCATTTATTTATGAGTAGAATGGCGCCCCTTAACGGTCAATGGGGGCGCCAAAATCATGCTTGCCAACTGATTTATAATGAATATATTTTCGGAGCTCCAAAATTCAAACTTGCAAACGTATTTGGGATACATTAGTTCACATCAAAACACAATTAAATAATGAGTTTTAATATTCATTTTGGCGCCCCCTAACGTGGCGCCCGGGGACGTATGTCCCCCCTGCCCCCCCCCTCGCTACGCCACTGACGCCAGGAGTTAATTTAATGGATTTTAAAAGAAACTGGGCCCATATTTGTAACGATGTGTGACGTGGGACCCCCCCCCCTTTCGTCACGCGTCGTCACAAAAAGTTAGACCCCCCCTCTAAAAAATACGTCACAAAGCTTTGACCCCCCCCCTTCCCTCCAAAAAAACACACACCTTATTTTCTATTTGAAAATAAGTATGTTTCAAATCACTTTTATTGTCATTTAATTATTTATTTAGTGATTTCGTATTAACCCGCTTGAAGCATTTTCTAAAAAACGTTTAACCAGCCTTCAGAAAACGAAATTGTTAACATCCTTAGATTATATTTTATTTTAATGCATACAAATTGAACATTGACTATTAATGATCACGGTTAACATCTTTGTTTAGAAAAAAAATTATTTAAAAATAATATTTTTTAAAATGTATTTTTTAAAAATCTCTCAATTGACTGATAAGAAAGAGATCGGCGAACAGGGGTATATTACCTCATCTGGGGTCAAAAGGGAATTCTTGGGGGTAATGCAAGCTCATTTGGGACATATAACATCCTCTACAATCCACTAGATATATTAAAATACGTCATTTTTACGTGTACGCTTGGAACATATGACCATTATTGAACCGGTTCCTTCCAGGAAATGCACTTTTTAAAAATTTGACAACTATGTAGATTTCTTACCTACGTACTATACGAAGACACCTAAATCCACCCTACTTTCATTTATATTGATACGAGTGACAATAATCTTAATCTTACTCCAAGACACAAGAGATTCGAAATTTCGCCAAAAATAAGCTCATCTTGTTTTGTTTTACTGGACTGCGGGCACCCCAGCTTGTACGGGCAACCAAACCTAGAACTCTGAAGGTATAAATTGTATTTACTCGTATCGTTATGTTTCAGCCAGTATTGTTTTTATTTTCAATGTGTGTGTATATGAAAAATTATGTTTGTGGCCCTTAATTGTTTATAAGCGTGTTTGTATGTGTATGTGTATGTGTATGTGTATGTGTATGTGTATGCTGCTATTTATGATGATTATTATTGTTATTTTTGCTACCCCAACCTCACTCCCACCCTTATGTTGGCATGGCTTTGGTTCTTTACTAGGGTTGCCAGGTGTCTGTCGCAAAAAAAACCGGACACTAGTGTCGAATTTTGTCGATGGCACAGTATTTAAATGTAAAATGTCCGGTATTGCTTCCATTTTTCCACTGGACAAATAACGATAATACCGGACAGTCCGGCACAAAACCGGACATCTGGCAACCCTATTCTTTACCCATGCGCCGTTCCGTCTCTTATACACGTGAGACTCACTGCAATTGTGTTTTGGTCTATGTGATGCATCAGCATTTCCAAGAATGTTTAACATATTATTTTTTAAGGGAAAAAACGAAAAAAAAACCCACACAACCTAACAAAGTCGCATGATTTGTGGAGAGTTTGTGAAGTTTTGCGCCTCTACTTCCTCTATCTTTTAAGTACAAGCCTTTGTAATCTATAATAGTAATAATTTTTTTAATATCTCATAGGAAATATATTTTTAAAAAGTTTTCCAACGAATCTAACTAAATAATGACTTCATAAATTTTTTAACCATTAACCATTAGAATACAAATGTCCATAGCGTGTAATGCAGTAATGTCTATACAACCGCAGATCTTTAACAGTACGCTCGTAACTTAATAGAGCAAAGATGTCGCACGAAAAACAAAAACGGTCCTGCCATCGTCACTTTTGTTGTCAGTATGGCGTAAGAAACAGTACTAAAGTTGGGGAGTTTAAGTAGGGAGTAGCGGCCCTTGGGTTTAGTGGCGACTGGAGATTAGGGTTATTGGCTGATTACATGGAAAAAGAGGGAGGTGTGTGCTGGGTGATACGCGAGTGTGTTCAAGGAGTCTCACGTTGATATATTTGTGTCGTTAGGTTGTCTCACGAAGTGGTGTGCTAACTTGTTAACGAAGTGATGTGTGTGTGTACGTGTGTGTATTTGTGTGCATATGTGATGACGTGTTTGCACGTGTGTGTGTGTGTGTGTGTGTGTACGCGTGTGTGTACGTGTGTGTGTGAGAGTACGTGTGTGTGTACTGTACGTGTGTGAACATGTGCGTGTGTACGTGTACTTATGTGTTTGTACGTGTGTACGTGAGTGTGTTTGTGTGACTCATTAGTTGATAACATCATCAAAACAAACCCAGGGGTTTATGTGGTCAGTGGTGGGTGGGGTCAGTGGTGTATGTGGTCAGTCGTGTATGTGGTCAGTGGTGTATGGTGTCAGGGGTGTATGGGGTCAGTGGTGTATGGGGTCAGTGGTGCATGGTGTCAGGGGTGTATGGGGTCAGTGGTGTATGGGGTCAGTGGTGCATGTGGTCAGTGGTGTATGAGGTCAGTGGTGTATGGAGTCAGTGGTGTATGAGGTCAGTGGTGTATGAGGTCAGTGGTGTATGAGGTCAGTGGTGTGTGGGGTCAGTGGTGTATGGGGTCAGTGGTGTGTGGGCTCAGTGGTGTATGAGGTCAGTGGTGTGTGGGGTAAGTGGTGTATGGGGTCAGTGGTGTGTGACGTCAGTGGTGTGTGGGGTCAGTGGTGTGTTGGGTCAGTGGTGTATGGGGTCAGTGGTGTATGGGGTCAGTGGTGTATGAGGTCAGTGGTGTGTGAGGTCAGTGATGTATGGGGTCAGTGGTGTATGGGGTCAGTGGTGTATGAGGTCAGTGGTGTATGGGGTCAGTGGTGTGTGGGGTCAGTGGTGTATGGGGTCAGTGGTGTATGGGGTCAGTGGTGTGTGGGGTCAGTGGTGTATGAGGTCAGTGGTGTATGATGTCAGTGGTGTATGAGGTCAGTGGTGTGTGGGGTCAGTGGTGTATGAGGTCAGTGGTGTATGAGGTCAGTGGTGTATGAGGTCAGTGGTGTGTGGGCTCAGTGGTGTTTGGGGTCAGTGGTGTATGGGGTCAGTGGTGTATGGGGTCAGTGGTGTGTGGGCTCAGTGGTGTATGGGGTCAGTGGTGTATGAGGTCAGTGGTGTGTGGGGTCAGTGGTGTGTGAGGTCAGTGGTGTGTGAGGTCAGTGGTGTATGAGGTCAGTGGTGTATGAGGTCAGTGGTGTATGAGGTCAGTGGTGGGTGGGCTCAGTGGTGTTTGGGGTCAGTGGTGTATGGGGTCAGTGGTGTATGGGTCAGTGGTGTGTGGGCTCAGTGGTGTATGGGGTCAGTGGTGTATGAGTTCAGTGGTGTGTGTGGTCAGTGGTGTGTGGGGTCAGTGGTGTATAAGGTCAGTGGTGTATGTGGTCAGTGGTGTATGTGCTCAGTGGTGTGTGGGGTCAGTGGTGTATAAGGTCAGTGGTGTATATGGTCAGTGGTGTATGTGGTCAGTGGTGTGTGGGGTCAGTGGTGTATAAGGTCAGTGGTGTATGTGGTCAGTGGTGTATGAGGTCAGTGGTGTATGTGGTCAGTGGTGTGTGGGGTCAGTGGTGTGTGAGGTCAGTGATGTATGGGGTCAGTGGTGTATGGGGTCAGTGGTGTATGAGGTCAGTGGTGTATGGGGTCAGTGGTGTGTGGGGTCAGTGGTGTATGGGGTCAGTGGTGTGTGGGGTCAGTGGTGTATGAGGTCAGTGGTGTATGAGGTCAGTGGTGTATGAGGTTAGTGGTGTGTGGGGTCAGTGGTGTATGAGGTCAGTGGTGTATGAGGTCAGTGGTGTATGAGGTCAGTGGTGTGTGGGCTCAGTGGTGTTTGGGGTCAGTGGTGTATGGGGTCAGTGGTGTATGGGGTCAGTGGTGTGTGGGCTCAGTGGTGTATGGGGTCAGTGGTGTATGAGGTCAGTGGTGTGTGGGGTCAGTGGTGTGTGAGGTCAGTGGTGTGTGAGGTCAGTGGTGTATGAGGTCAGTGGTGTATGAGGTCAGTGGTGTGTGGGCTCAGTGGTGTTTGGGGTCAGTGGTGTATGGGGTAAGTGGTGTATGGGGTCAGTGGTGTGTGGGCTCAGTGGTGTATGTGGTCAGTGGTGTATGAGGTCAGTGATGTGTGTTGTCAGTGGTGTGTGGGGTCAGTGGTGTATAAGGTCAGTGGTGTATGTGGTCAGTGGTGTATATGGTCAGTGGTGTGTGGGGTCAGTGGTGTATAAGGTCAGTGGTGTATATGGTCAGTGGTGTATGTGGTCAGTGGTGTGTGGGGTCAGTGGTGTATAAGGTCAGTGGTTTATGTGGTCAGTGGTGTATGAGGTCAGTAGTGTATGTGGTCAGTGGTGTATGGGGTCAGTGGTGTATGTGGTCAGTGGTGTATGAGGTCAGTGGTGTATGGGGTCAGTGGTGTATGTGGTCAGTGGTGTATGTGGTCAGTGGTGTATGTGGTCAGTGGTGTATGTGGTCAGTGGTGTATGGGGTCAGTGGTGTATGTGGTCAGTGGTGTATGGGGTCTGTGATGTATGGGATCAGTGGTGTATGTGGTCAGTGGTGTATGTGGTCAGTGGTGTATGTGGTCAGTGGTGTATGTGGTCAGTGGTGTATGGGGTCAGTGGTGTATGTGGTCAGTGGTGTATGTGGTCAGTGGTTTATGTGGTCAGTGGTGTATGTGGTCAGTGGTGTATGAGGTCAGTGGTGTATGGGTCAGTGGTGTATGGGGTCAGTGGTGTATGGGGTCAGTGGTGTGTTGGGTCAGTGGTGTATGGGGTCAATGGTGTGTGGGGTCAGTGGTGTATCAGGTCAGTGTTTGGCCTGTCAACGGGTACCCGGGAACCCGGCTACCCGTTGCCATGCAATTACCCGAGTAGTAAAATTACGACAGGGTACCCGGAAAAATGTTGCAGCAATATATATACCGACGGTGGTCAAACTGCGGTTCGCGAGCCGCATGCTGCTCTTCTGTGTTCACATTTCGGCTCGCGAACAATTTATTAAATTAAAACATTTTGTTTCAAAAATTTGCTGTGAATTACGATAATCAAGAAATATCAGTCAACCGGAAATAAAGTACGGTACCCCAAAAATTCAATGTAATGTCTTTTGATACACATTTTTCTTTGACCATGAAACAAAAATCAATTAACAAAAAAAATATTTTATTTCTTTGAATTATTAGAATAAAGAAAACGTGACCGCAACGCCGAGAATAAGAGCGGATAGAAATGACAGAAATGACCTCGGCTTTAGCTTTGAAATGCATCGACAACTGTAGTTACCGGTTGAGACGAGCCAATGTTGTTTATCTACCCCCTCACTCCTACTTCCACTTTCATTCCTCAGCATACTTTGAAGAAAAAAAACTAGGGGTATACCGGATACAATTTTTTAGAAATCCGGCCGGATGCGTTTTTGGTCGGATTTATAAAGTGAAATCCGGCCGAACCCGGAGCCGGAGACAGACTTTTAAAAATTAGCGGATTCCGGATTTGCCAAGCCGGAGATATTATATGTATAATATTTTATGGTTCCTCTACCAGCCAGCCGGATTTGGCCGGATTTACGAAGTGAAATTCTGCCAAAGCAGGAGCCGGATTGGTAAAAATGGCCGGATTTCGGATTTGCACGAGCCGGAGCAGAAATCCGGTACACCCCTTAAAAAACCACGTCATCTACATACTATTACTTAGTTTAAAAAATAATAATATTTCAGTCGTTCAATGATTTTCACTGTAATAAAATAAAAATAAATGCTGGTTTCACTCAGTAGCACCGCCTAGCGGACATTAATACTCAAGCTGCCGGGTCCATATGACCTGACTGAACGTTATTTCATTGTTTTTGGCACTGTGTTTGAATGTTCAGTTTACGGTAGTTTTAGTTCACGAGTATGACAGCAGGAAATTAAAGTTTGTAGTTCAATTAAGTTCACAATAGCATTTTATTGGGAGCAAGCCGTTGGTTACTGTGTGAAGTGAGGTGCATGGATGGTGGCTAGGTTGATTGTATAGCAGTCATGACGAACATTATGCGGCGTTTCGAACGTGTACTCCGGTACCCGTTAAAAATTTGTACTGGTACCCGGGCAACTTTTTTTCAACAATATTGGCAGCCCTAGTCAGTGGTGTATGATGTCTTTGGTGTATGGGGTCAGGGATATATGATATCATTGGTGTATTGGGTCAGTTGTTTAGTCAGAGGCAGTCCCACCCAGGAATATCTGCCACCCTCTGCACGAATTACTGAGTGATAGAGTGACGTAGATGGTCAGTGATACTTGACCTCACCGTTACCTCTCACACCCTTGTTCTATGTCACTACCCAGCTATCCGACATAATCAGAAAAGCCACTAACTGCACCTCTGTAACAAATTGTGACTGACTGCACCTCTGAAACAATTTGTCACTGACTGCACCTCTGAAACAATTTGTAACTGACTGCACCTCTGAAAAAATGTGTCACTGACTGCACCTCTGAAAAAATTTGTCACTGACTGCACCTCTGAAACAATTTGTCACTGACTGCACCTCTGAAAAAATTTGTCACTGACTGCACCTCTGAAACAATTTGTAACTGACTACACCTCTGAAACAATTTGTCACTGACTGCACCTCTGAAAAAATTTGTCACTGACTGCACCTCTGAAACAATTTGTCACTGACTGCACCTCTGAAAAAATTTGTCACTGACTGCACCTCTGAAAAAATTTGTCACTGACTGCACCTCTGAAACAATTTGTAACTGACTACACCTCTGAAACAATTTGTCACTGACTGCACCTCTGAAACAATTTGTAACTGACTGCACCTCTGAAAAAATTTGTCACTGACTGCACCTCTGAAAAAATTTGTCACTGACTGCACCTCTGAAACAATTTGTAACTGACTGCACCTCTGTAACAAATTGTGACATACTTCATCTCTGTAACAATTTGCGGCAACATGGTAAGGGAGTTAATCCATGGATAATAATCATCGACTTTGACGCCAGAGTACAATGGTTTATTCCCCTTGTTTTCGGTTAGAAGCATAAGTAAAAGGCACCACGTCAAAAGAGCACGCGGCGAAAAAAATAATTCTAAAAATAGAAACAAGATAATTAAATCATTCGTCTGCAATCTTCATCTGCGCTCTTTTGTCGGGTCATCCGGTAACAGCAGGTGCCCAGGAGAAAAGTTTTTAGGTGATTATACAATTTTAAGTTTGATACTAACGCAATCCAGTACATATTATCCAGAAATGTAATGTCTTTCTACCATGTTATCCACAACCAAGAAGTGACCACTTTACACCATAGGTTCAAAACCTTTTTCGGGCGTTGACCCCTTTTTATACAAACCATTTGACCCGTGACCCGGATGCAATTTAAATAAAGGAATTATATATAAGGAAATGACATTTTTAAGTATAATTTTATTTTAAATTATGCTTAATAATTAATTTAATGTGATGGTTGAATTGCAAGTCATCAACCAGCTTCCGAATTTTCGGGTGATTTTTTGTTAACGCCAACCTAATGTCATTGTCAACATTTAATTTATTTCCATCTTTTTAATTGAAGAAGAGTTGAAAATCCACTCTCACAAGATATTGGTTACAGGAATGTAACACAAACTCGAAAGGCAAGCTTCGTGGCATTTGGGTAGGAATGATGCACATCACACCAGAATTGTGTTAGTCAAGTTTCTTTCTGAAAAATCGTTCTGCAATTCCAAGAATTTTTCTTAAAATTCATCAGGATCAGTAGAGAATATATTTTATGTAGCTTCTTCTTCTTTCTGCTTAGGGAAGTAATGTTGCAGTTCATTTTCAATGCATTCTCCTCATTCAAAAATTCATTTATTTCATGCACATTCAGATTCATCTTCCTCACTGGAGAGTTCCTCAAACATAGATATGTTTCCAACATTTACTTTTCTTCGTCACTTTTGCAGCCGGGATAAAAATGCTCCGAGATGATCGAGAAATGCGATATTATTCGTTTGCTTTCCCTGAAGTTTCAGATTAAGCCTACAATGATGTTCTAATATATCCGCCAGAGATGCTTCTCTTTTTCAAACAATCTTTGTCGTTAAAGTATACCAAAAGGTCATGTTTCCCTTCTACTTCCAGGAACAACCTGATTCAATTAATCGACAGGATTCACAATATTTCTCTTCGACACCAGCGTACTGCAGTGTAGAAGAGAAGAACCTCGTGATCAGAACCCATGTCTCGTGATCAGAACCCATGTCTCGTGATCAGAACCCATGTCTCGTGATCAGAACCCATGTCTCGTGATCAGAACCCATGTCTCGTGATCAGAACCCATGTCTCGTGATCAGAACCCATGTCTCGTGATCAGAACCCATGTCTCGTGATCAGAACCCATGTCTCGTGATCAGAACCCATGTCTCGTGATCAGAACCCATGTCTCGTGATCAGAACCCATGTCTCGTGATCAGAACCCATGTCTCGTGATCAGAACCCATGTCTCGTGATCAGAACCCATGTCTCGTGATCAGAACCCATGTCTCGTGATCAGAACCCATGTCTCGTGATCAGAACCCATGTCTCGTGATCAGAACCCATGTCTCGTGATCAGAACCCATGTCTCGTGATCAGAACCCATGTCTCGTGATCAGAACCCATGTCTCGTGATCAGAACCCATGTCTTTGCACATTTATTTAAACAGACGATCGTTAAGAGCTCCAGTTATGACGTAATTTACATTCCCCCCCCCCAGAGAATTAAGTAACTCTTGCAGAAGAGTTGGAAGAGTCTAACTGTCAAGGACATACCTGTGAATCGTGCAGTGGATTCCCCTTGCTTAGGGAGCTATATAGTTCTTTTACTTTTTTTCCTAAAGCTTCATTTTTACCCAAGCATAGATGTTGCACCATCCGTACAATCTTCACAGACGTTTTCCACTTTAATCTTCCAGTCTCAAAAACGTATTTATCTTCTCCATAATATCTTCACTCTTTGAAGTAGTTTCTACAGACATTTCTGATACATGAAGCTGAATAGTTGTATGTTGTTTAGGAGCGATCACAGTTGAAAATAAATTAATAAACTATACTTCAAGCAATGTGTACTAATCGTCTTATAACCTCTATATTTGGATCAGTGTTAAATGTAAAAAAAATTCAGTGCAAAATTGAATTATATTGAATATTTTATTTTTTAAGTTGAATGTACAAGTTGGCAACCCCCATTAAACCTGTCGCGACAAGTTGATAACACGAAAATTACACCAAACATCTGCTGTCATTAATGTCGTTCATAAATAACTTACTTGGTGGTGCGTCTTTAAAGATGAGAAAATTATAGTGTGTAAGGGAGATGTCAGATGTAAGAGAGATGTCATCTGTAAAAGAGATTTTAGGTGTAATGGAAATGTTTGGTGTAAATGAGATGTTGGATGTAAGAGAGATGTTGGGTGTAAGGGAGATGTTGGGTGTGAGGGAGATTTTTGGTTTAAGGGAGATGTTGGGTGTAAGGGAGATGTTGGGTGTAAGGGAGATGTTGGGTGTAAGGGATATGTTGGGTGTAAGGGAGATGTTGGGTGTAAGGGATATGTTGGGTGTAAGGGAGATGATGGGTGTAAGGGAGATGTTGGGTGTAAGGGATATGTTGGGTGTAAGGGATATGTTGGGTGTAAGGGAGATGTTGGGTGTAAGGGAGATGTTGGGTGTAAGGGATATGTTGGGTGTAAGGGAGATGTTGGGTGTAAGGGAGATGTTGGGTGTAAGGGATATGTTGGGTGTAAGGGAGATGTTGGGTGTAAGGGAGATGTTGGGTGTAAGGGATATGTTGGGTGTAAGGGAGATGATGGGTGTAAGGGAGATGTTGGGTGTAAGGGATATGTTGGGTGTAAGGGATATGTTGGGTGTAAGGGAGATGTTGTGTGTAAGGGAGATGTTGGGTGTAAGGGATATGTTGGGTGTAAGGGAGATGTTGGGTGTAAGGAATATGTTGGGTTTGAGGGAGATGTTGGGTGTAAGGGAGATGTTGGGTGTAAGGGATATGTTGGGTGTAAGGGAGATGTTTGGTGTAAGGGAGATGTTGGGTGTAAGGGAGATGTTGGGTATAAGGGAGATGTTGGGTGTAAGGGATATGTTGGGTGTAAGGGAGATGTTGGGTGTAAGGGATATGTTGGGTGTAAGGGAGATGTTGGGTGTAAGGGAGATGTTGGGTGTAAGGGATATGTTGGATGTAAGAGAGAAGTTGGGTGTAAGGGAGATGTTGGGTGTAAAGGATATGTTGGGTGAAAGGGAGATGTTGGGTGTAAGGGAGATGTTGGGTGTAAGGGATATGTTGGGTGTAAGGGAGATGTTGGGTGTAAGGGATATGTTGGGTGTAAGGGATATGTTGGGTGTAAGGGAGATGTTGGGTGTAAGAGAGATGTTGGGTGTAAGGGAGATGTTGGGTTTAAGGGATATGTTGGATGTAAGAGAGATGTTGGGTGTAAGGGAGATGTTGGGTGTAAGGGAGATGTTGGGTTTAAGGGATATGTTGGATGTAAGAGAGATGTTGGGTGTAAGAGAGATGTTGGGTGTAAGGGAGATGTTGGGTTTAAGGGATATGTTGGATGTAAGAGAGATGTTGGGTGTAAGGGAGATGTTGGGTGTAAGGGATATGTTGGGTGTAAGGGAGATGTTGGGTGTAAGGGAGATGTTGGATGTAAGGGATATGTTTGGTGTAAGGGAGATGTTGGGTGTAAGGGAGATGTTGGATGTAATGGATATTTTGGGTGTAAGGGAGATGTTGGGTGTAAGGGAGATGTTGGGTGTAAAGCAGATTTTGGGTGTAAGGGAGATGTTGGAGGTAAGGGTGATGTTGGGTGTTATGGAGATTTTGGGTGTAAGGGAGATGTTGGATGTAAGGGAGATGTTGGATGTAAGGGAGATGTTGGGTGTAAGGGAGATGTTGGGTGTAAGGGGGATGTTGGAGGTAAGGGAGATGTTGGGTGTGAGGGCGATGTTGGGTGTGAGGGAGATGTTGGGTGTAAGGGAGATGTTGGGTGTGAGGGAGATGTTGGGTGTAAGGGGGATGTTGGAGGTAAGGGAGATGTTGGGTGTGAGGGCGATGTTGGGTGTGAGGGAGATGTTGGGTGTGAGAGAGATGTTGGGTGTGAGGGAGATGTTGGGTGTGAGAGAGATGTTGGGTGTGAGGGAGATGTTGGGTTTAAGGGAGATGTTGGGTGTGAGAGAGATGTTGGGTGTAAGGCAGATGTTGGGTGTGAGGGAGATGTTGTGTGTGAGGGAGATGTTGGGTTTAAGGGAGATGTTGGGTGTGAGAGAGATGTTGGGTGTGAGGGAGATGTTGGGTGTGAGGGAGATGTTGGGTGTGAGGGAGATGTTGGGTGTGAGGGAGATATTGGGTTTAAGGGAGATGTTGGGTGTGAGAGAGATGTTGGGTGTAAGGGAGATGTTGGGTGTGAGGGAGATGTTGGGTTTAAGGGAGATGTTGGGTGTGAGAGAGATGTTGGGTGTAAGGGAGATGTTGGGTATGAGGGAGATTTTTGGTTTAAGGGAGATGTTGGGTGTAAGGGGGATGTTGGAGGTAAGGGAGATGTTGGGTGTAAGGGAGATGTTGGGTGTAAGGGAGATGTTGGGTGTAAGGGAGATGTTGGGTGTAAGGGGGATGTTGGAGGTAAGGGAGATGTTGGGTGTGAGGGCGATGTTGGGTGTGAGGGAGATGTTGGGTTTAAGGGGGATGTTGGAGGTAAGGGAGATGTTGGGTATAAGGGAGATGTTGGGTGTGAGAGAGATGTTGGGTGTGAGGGAGATGCTGGGTGTAAGGGGGATGTTGGGTGTGAGGGAGATGTTGGGTGTGAGGGAGATGTTGGGTGTAAGGGAGATGTTTGGTGTGAGAGAGATGTTGGGTGTGAGGGAGATGTTGGGTGTAAGGGGGATGTTGGGTGTGAGGGAGATGTTGGGTGTGAGGGAGATGTTGGGTGTAAGGGAGATGTTGGGTGTGAGAGAGATGTTGGGTGTAAGGGAGATGTTGGGTGTGAGGGAGATGTTGGGTGTGAGGGAGATTTTGGGTTTAAGGGAGATGTTGGATGTATCTTATCTTATCTTATCTATACAGACGCTCCTTCTATGCAGAAGATAGTTGCGTCCACAGACCATGACAGATGATCTGTTGGCAAGTGATGCAGCATTCACAAGCCACGGCTTTGTGGGTTCCACGCATTACCCAGCCGCCTAACTACAGCATGTAGTTAGGTACCCATTCGGAGCGGGGTGACTCAGGGACGCCCTAGGCCCCGGGAACAAACCCATGCCTTCACACGGATTCGAACCTGTGACCATCGGTACGACAGTCCAGTGCGCTGCCACTCGACCACCGCGTAAGGGAGATGGTGGGTGTGAGAGAGATGTTGGATCTAAGGGAGATGTTGGGTGTAAGGGAGATGTTGGGTGTAATGGAGATGTGGGGTGTAAGTGAGATGTGAGGTGGGTGTAATAGAGATGTCGGGTGTACGGGAGATGTTGGGTTCATTAATGCCATTATCCGGCCATGGATAAAGCTGTGTATACTAAAAAGAGGATATAACTAGGGTGTAAAGATGGTTGACATAGTCGCCAGGAGTACGAAGGTCACAAACACATGACGTCATGACTTAACAATGGCGGTGAACGTGACCAAACTGTGACACTAATAATTTACTTGGCCGCCCGGCCTGGTCCTTGTGTATCAATAGCATCATAAACGTAGGCGACATTCGGCTAAAAAAGTACCGCATCTGAAACACCGTGAGGGTAATTAGTGAGACTTGAGGTCAAAGTTTGTCTTCGCGATCCTAAATTTAGAAAGTTGATCCGACACAGCAGCGTCGCTAGCGTTCAAGATCATGCTGCCCGATGGGAGTTCAGATTAATGCTGCCACTCTTTCATGAAAAAGACACAAAAACAAACACATCTTTTCATTGATAATTCTTCATCCCCGTTTACATCACAAATAAATATGTGTCACTCAGGGCGAGCCTCGTCATCCGCACCCCTCCGATGCCACTGGCTCTTGCCCCTTTTTGCCTCGGTACTGTACAGTTATATGTTTCTTTGGTATCAGCAGTAAGGTTTTTCACATTTACCAATGCAATTTTTTTTTAAAGTTTCTTTTATCCTCTCTGAAAGTCTTGATTTAGCATCCAATGTCAATGTGAAAGTTCGAACAATAAATTCAATCGATTATGAAAAGTATCAAAAAATGAAATGCGTTAATGAATCTCAATGCCACGGAAAGTTAAATCCATCTTTGTCCGCCATGACGATTGTCCTCCCTTCGTCGGTAATCTTGTTTCCGGTTTTGGGATCTATAAAAAGAAGAGCGGGAATCCCTACAAGTCCAAACTTATCGGACATAGGCTCCTGAAATGAACCAAAGTTTACATATGACACATTTGCGCTGATATAATGGAATAACCATTTAAAGTTTTGACATGCAATTTTAAGACAAATGAATATAAGGCTAACGTTTAATTTTTTTAAGAATCTGCAATTCGTACAAATTAATCATGCATAATTTTCTTGTAAACTCTGAATATTGCTCTTGGTGATGCGTGTTTGATTGATGACCCTTTGGCGATCCGCCCCACCCGAGCCTGATCTAACATGGTCAGTATATTACGCCCTAACTGTCACAATATATAAAACTCAACTGACCCTGAGTGGACTGTCGTATGGCAGTAGTAGCCAGGGCATCTGGTGGAAGTATTCCAGGCAACTTTCCTCGTCGTTGTCCAGACTGACCAGCACCACCTCCCACCTTTTCCCAGCGTCCTTGACCTTCTTGTAGCACTCAGCCAGGATCGGCGTGAATGTTTTACAGGGTGGGCACCAGTGGGCGGAGAAGTAGATACCTGGGGGGAGGGGGAGACGGTCGGAGTGTGAACAGAAAGTGTTGAACCAGAGATGTGCTGTGTTAATGCAGAGATGTGCTGTGTTGAATCAGATATGTGCTGTGTTGATACAGAGATGTGCTGTGCTGAATCAGAGATGTGATGTGTTGACACAGTGAAGGTCAATCAATTCTATTTCATTGCTGGGTCGAAACAAAAACTAGGAAATTTTTGATATAGATGAATATAATTTATGGCCTAAAGATAATAAGAAAATTAAAACAAACTAACAAACACACAAACAAAGTTAATGATTGTTATATGATGTCCAATCCCACACCCGAACATCCCTATTGCTTTATATATTGAATTGATAGAAATCCTGTCTATTATGTATTTTCTTCATATATCTTCCTATCATATTTTTGCTATTGAAATTAATTTCAAATTATAATTACAAATATATAGAATCCGAGATGTTGTGTTAACCATTAAAATTGCACCCACCTCCCTCTACCTTCTCCTATCGCTGAAGCCCACCTGGCTGGCCATAGATATCGTTGCTCTACTCCACCTGTATATTGTATCTGTTGTAGCTGCGTTTTGTCAAGCATTCTTCTTTGATAAAAAGGGAATAGCTGTGGTAATGTTGTTTACACTACACCACGAAACCAAACCAATATTGTAGTGATAGTCCAGTACAAGTTACTTTTTTAAAATCTGAAACTTTTGCTAAGATTTTAGGAAAGGAAATTAGGAAACATCATATTATTTTCCTGTTTCCAAAGCAGGTGAATGAGTAGGTGATTGAGTAGGTGATTCAGCAAGTGATTGAGTGGGTGATTGAGTAGGCGATTGAGTAGGTGATTGAGCAGGTGATTGAGTAGATGATTGAGTAGGTGATTGAGCAGGTGATTGAGTAGATGATTGAGTAGGTGATTGAGCAGGTGATTGAGCAGACGATTGAGTAGGTGATTGAGCAGGTGATTGAGTGGGTGATTAAATAGGTGATGTTAAATGTGTATACAATATAGAACTATTCTCGGGAATAGCGTTCTGAAAAGTCAAATAGATTAATATCACCTGAAACAATAAACCATAAACTCTCCAATATAAATCATTTTGCAGAACCATGAACATTTCAGTGCCTTCATCGATGATGTCATCAAAGTTGAGATTATTCAAATCATCCCCGCCATCTTTGTTTTATAAAATTCTCTTTGCCAGCAAATGTATTTGTAAAGTTGAATGACAATTCTGTCAAGCAGTGGCGGCGTACTGAATTCACCTGATGAGGATCTAAGTCATGTTAAACATCTTCTTATCTTATCTGATCTGTTACAGACTCTCCTTCTATATACGGACGGATATTGCGTCCATGGTTTGTGTCTAGTCTTGTATTTCCATTAGAGTTTTCAATGTTTATTTTCCAGGTTTCCTCAGGCATCCCATTCCACGTCCCAATTCCGGACGGTAAGAACGAGAGTTTGTATGCGTTTGTTCTTGCATAAGGTATAAGAAAAGTGTTTTTATCACATTGTCCATCTGAGAGTGTGTATTAGATTATCTTTGTGTTGTTATTTCCAATTTAGAATTACTTGCCTTATGTATTATTACTTCTTTGCTCTTTGTTCTTCTTTCCTCTAGTGTTGAATGTTTTAACAAATGGTGTTACTCTTGTTTAAGCATGTTCAAGTTTACATGAATATTTTGGCCCGCCCCTGAGGGCGCCACCTGTAAGAGCTACGCCACCGTACAGAGCTTCGCAATATGTTTGTGAGGTCTTCACGTTAACTGCGCCACTTGAAATGGTTTATGGTGGTACGTCTTTGTGTCGAGTCATTACGCCGAATTGACACAAGCGCCAAGTAGCACGCTGAGGAATGCGTGTCTTGAAGACGATAGATAGCTCGGTGTTCTCATATAGCATCCAGGGATGGTGGTGAACAATGGGGTAATAGATGAACAGATCAGGGACAGTTGAACGGATGAGGGATAGATAAAATGATGAGGGATCGTTAAAGGGATGAGTAAAGAAAGAATGAGGGATAGATGAACGGATGAGGGATAGATCAACGGTTAAGGGATAGATGAACGGATGAGGAATCAGCTTTAATTTTTTGTGCAAAATTTACATTCTACAAAACATATATTATTTTATCCTTACCAAAATTTGCTGCTCGGCGATTCTAATCTGCTTCGCGGCGTCGGTAAGATATCTGAGCCGCCGCGCAACAACTCAGCTTTAGTGGAGCATTGTTTAACATCCATTTTTACATATCATTTTTGTTATACCAAATTTGATACTTAATCCATTTAGCGCCAACAGCTGGTATTTTTATGAGGAGCTATTTGTAGAGTGTTACTTTTGACTATCCGGAATTTTACCTATATATCATATAGCCTAATTGCCTATATAGTATATAGCCTTATGCATTTAAGGCTATACTTAAAAAATATTAAAGAATAATTTTTAACTAATTTGGTTTTAATAGAGACATATTAAGGATGACTAAGATATAAAAATGTGTGTCAGCAATAAATTGAACTCACCAATCAGATCGAAATCTGCCAGCGACTTGACCGGCACGACGCTGCCATCTTGACCCCTGACCTCCGACCCCAGTATCTCCTCAAGATGTGCCATCCCTCACTGAAAACAAGACCGCCTGCCCGGGCAACCAAACCCTGGTCTCAATAGAGGTACAACGCCGGGTGTATAAACCTGTTGTCTGGCTCACGGATCAACCCGGAAAACTGGGCTGTATGAGCGTCAGCAGACACGCGACACGGCACGATTAAATAGCGTCATTCCGACAAGGAAGACTGTCTTGGTGTCACGTTTTGTTCCTGGGCTATGTGGAGAGTTGGGTGGTGTAAGACTTAGAGAGTATTGGGCGAACCGTGGGACACCTTCAGGCAGCCGGAACCAATGTTTACATTTCATGTTTTATTGTCGCGCTCACTTGTGGTGTCATTTAATACAGGGGTGGGGGTGGGGGATGCGATGGGTCTATTGCAATGGGATGTGGACTGGTCCTTAAGACCTCGGGTCCATCGGCAAAAATAAAATAAATGTATCAGATTTATACTGTAAAACAAACAAAAGCCTATAATTCTCGCATGCTTGTTAGAGTTGAGAAACTTTGATACAATAAGGTGAGAGATTAATAGGAATATATGGGGCGAGTGAAGTGGCGTCGTGTCCACCCCCCCACCCCCACCCCCCCCCCATTACAGGTCTTATGGTGCAAATGAAAACAGTAACAGTAACTATAGGCAGTGACTAAAAACTTCAGGTATCTGAACAAGAGTTACATCCGTATACAATATATTAACGTGCGCCAAAGAATAAATGTATTAAGATATTCTTTAAAATGTTAATATTGCAAGACCTTTATAGTTGCTGCACACAATCTTCTGTTATTATTGTAACTTCAAGTTGTAAGCGTGTTTCTTGATGTGCGCTGGCTCAATGTAACAGCAGTTCTTAAACTGTTTTTTTAGTTTATGGCATCCCTGACATCACTGCATTGTCTTAGGAGATAACGATGTGTTTCTAAACGGTTTGCTTACCAAACCACCCCTAAATACGTTTCAGTTTTAACAATTGTCAAAGGTGAGGTTGTGTTTTGTGTTTGTGACTGTGGATTTAACGATCATAGAGTTAATGGAACTAGAGGAGAACCCCTGGCCTACGAACAGTGTTATCAGCTGAAACTATGTAGGCCAAACGAGATTCCTCTGGCAGATCTTGGCTTTAAGATTAGCAGACGAACAATTTTAGCAGTGTATCTCAAAGTGGTGAGTTAGTGCTCATCTATTACTTGTGAGAAATTAATGTAATCTAAATATTGAGATTATGAAAAACGAAATAAAAAAAACGTCAATTTTTGACTTTTAGGATATTCTGCTGGTAATTCCTTTTAGGTCCTTTTAAAAAGGTTGAGAACCCCCGAAACGATAAGTCGGTGCGGGGAATTAAAGATACAATATAGTTTGTTCTAAACACTCAAGCGATTCAAGAAGCGATCAAATTTATTGCTTAGGCTATTAAATAGATGATAATTATTTTTTTTTCTCTCAATAAATTATTAAATTTTACAAGAACTAAATACTTCTCTAAAAGCAAATGTTTTTTTTCGGGGCACATCAACAAATATTAGTTCAGTGCACATCAAAAATGTTTGTTCAGTGCACTTCTCTAAAAACAATTAAAATATTTAAGGACATTATGGAGTGATATACAAAAAACACCATAAAACTAATTAATTCTTGAATAATTTAAAAAAAATAGATACTACTAGATACGAACCGCGGCGTAGCATACGCCGCAGACTTACTCATAGATAGTGCAAAGGAAAAAAAGGGTGGGGGGAACGGACACAAACAGTAGCACGAACAAATGGGAACAACGCGAGTGAAGCATTTTTGGGAAGTATTTCGGAAATAGCGACAATTTCTGCCTCGTCACCATACATACTCCTGAAGTATTCATGTACTGAGCGTATTGTTTCCGTCACTGAGAGCAACGGAGAACTCGTCACCGAAGTTATCCCAATATTGAGAAATAAATATTACAGCCACGTTGCCAAGCTGGAGATCAACAACTTTGTCTATGATCTTTTCCCAGAAATATTCGACCGATAGAAACAGACAGTTACCTGATGAAGGAATCGGTATAATTGTGGACAAGGCTATTTTACCGTGAAATACATCCGAAGACGTGTTTATGTTCGCTAAGAAAGGGTGGAAAAGAATGGGCATAAACATAAACACTTTAAAAAAAAAGTTGCCGCTGGGGCCTGAACCTAAGACTTTCCGCTTGTCAGGCGGATGCAATAACCAATACACTACAAAATACATTTGCACTTACTCCATTTGGTGATTTATATATAAAAAATAGTTTGTAATTAATTTACATTGCTGAGTTGATATACCTTTTACTTACATTTATGCATGTACAAGAACTCTTTTGATTTTATGTTCATCTGGTATTCATCGGTTATTTCCCCTTATTATTAAAAAATATTACAAAATAGAATTATCTCTTGGAAAAAAGGCGTAAAGTATTTCAATGAACTAAAATCTTTTTAGAATTAAATTGATGATCTCTATCAAAATGCAAACAAATCTACATTTGTTCATGAACACAACCTTTCATTCTATGATGAATGGACATTTATTTCAATGCCCATTTTAAGAATGCTGATTTCATTACTATTACAGTAACTTTCCTTTACTGAATAGGTTTGTATTAATTAACACATTTTTTTTAATGCACCAAAGTCCAATCGTTTTTGTTTAAAAATGCGTGCACCTTCCACGAATGTACTATAATACTTACATGACATCTGTATAGACAGTCTAAACTCTAAACATTTACAACATGTTTAAACTTATATCACTAAATGAATTAATGCCTGCCCCAATTCCTTCACAGAAATACAGAACGGTTACAGCCGTGTGGCTAAGACATCTAGGGACGCCCCTGATCTAAGTGACCTTAAAGAATCGTGTTAAGATGGCGATCAATGTCAGCTAACAAGTTGAGGCTCATATGATTGAGAATGTGTCTGACATTGTCATTCTAGGTCATACATCGTCCTTGTATGGGTAACTGCAAGAAGTTGCAACTCAATTTATTATCAGGAGTCAGGTCAAAATTAAGATGCGAAGTAGTAAGGGCGGGTCACTCTTGATCTACGTATCGCAAATGTTGCACATCAGAAAGTGGGGCCAAAATTGAAATGCAAGATAATTGGTGACTCTATAGGCTTGTATGGTGGTCATCCTGTTTACGTATGTGTGCCAAATGTTAGTGTAGTGCACATCAACAAATGTTGTTCAGTGCACATCATTAAATGTTGTTCAGTGCACACCAACAAATGCAAGTTCAGTGCATATCAACAAATGTTAGTTGAGTGCATATTTGCAAATGTTATTTCAGTGCATATCAACAAATTTTAGTTCAGTGCACATCAACAAATGTTAGTTCAGTGCACATCAACAAATGTTGTTCAATGCACATCAGCAAGCGAGCAAATTTTGAAAAGTTAGATACCATCACAACAACCCCAGATACCATCACATCAACCCAAGCGGGTCCTAACAATCTTATCATTGCTGGGAGATAACTGCTTGACGACCTTCGCGATTGTGGAGTCAACTCCCTTGTTCCAACTCCTAAAAGCTACTACTTCCACCTGTCTCTACCCCTCCCCTTTTACTCACGGACCCCCCTCCCGCCCCAGGAGCTGGGGGTAAAAGGCGCCCCGCCGATCCGACACCTCGCAGACAAAAGCGCCTCCCAGGGGCGGCGTCATTACGCCGTCAAGTCGGTTGACTGGGGACACGGTCTGCGTCATTTCGGAGTCTTCTGTCTGTCGTTTGGCTAATCTTGATGACGCGGGTTTGTGAGGTATGGGGGGATACCCCCTCTTTCGGTCCTTTGTGAGTTGCCTGATACTCCCCCACCCCCACACACACACACACTTTTTTCGATGGGCGGATTTGACGCTGGAACTCACTTGCCTTCTGCTTGTTGAGTGAATCTAGATGAAATGATTGGACGATTTAACTCAGTGGTCTGTCACTTTCATTTATCTGCCCTTGCTCTGATGAGATTAGTGATTTCGCCCGTTGTCTCCCCCTTGACTTCAACTGTGGACCAGTATGCGTTATTATGTATTGGCACTGTATTGGTAAATATTCATTATTTTAAAAAAATGATAATAATTAAAAAAATTTAAAAAATGGAATAATAAATTCCAGCTAAGCTTAAAATAACAGTTAAATTTTCTATTTAATTTTACTAAGGGTTTCAGAATATGAGACTGCAATCAGGCTTTTAGATATAAAAAAATATATGTTATTAAAACAGGGTATGTGTAACAGACGTCTTGTCGGGTCTATACATACATTTTTTAAATAACATTATATTTTTCATAGACTTCAATGTCTACGTAAGACTTTGATGATGTCAAATGATTTTCTCTTCAATAGCATTTCAACAGAGACTAGAGCATTGTGAAAGGTTTGGGGCTGGACTAATGTATATCAGTATGTGTTTTTGTTTTCCCTTTTTAAAAAGTTGACAAAAATTAATGGGGCAACAAACACTTGACTGACTCCCTAACTTACACTCACTGCAAAACAAAGGGATATCCCTGGTACAGCTTTTGTCTTGTACCCCCCCTCCCATATGTTCCCTTTAAGCTGCGCCGTTGCGTAGATGTCTGACCGACGCCGCGCAGCAGTTTAGAATTACCGCGCAGCACATTTTGTCAAATATTGAACACAAAATGGATGCTGTGCAACCATGCACACGAGTTTTTATACTTTGCACACGGACCAACGAACCTTAGAGGGAACATTGACCAACACCCCCCCACTACATTCCCAGGCCCAAACACCCTCCCCCCCCCACTTAAAATACATGCATTCCATTTCAATCTGACCGCTGTCCAAACCCCAGAGGTGTTTCGGATGTCATGGAGGGTTCAAATGTCGGCACCGATTTTCGTGTACCGTCTCCTATCATTATTTATATCTTTAAACTCACCCCCCTCCCCGCGCCCCTACACACGCCTCTTCTGTCCCCGTGGAAAGGGGGAGACAATCCAATCTCAGTTTACTCGGAGTTTTGCCTTTGACGGTTTCTATTCTCCCCTTTCAAGCCCGATAATTCATGTTTTCCTATTAGACTGCCGACTTGGTGCTCCCCCCTCGACGAGTCACGAGCGCCCCAGCCCCCCCCCACACCCCTGTGGCTATCTTGGTTCCCCGGGTTCCCCTGGAACAATGGCTACGGCTATTATCGTCATTATCAACTTATTTTTCTTTTAATTTCCTTCCAAATTTTCGCCTTTTGAGATCATTATTATCTGCTATTCGCTCCATGTTTCGCAGTGGCTTCCAATTGCAGGGGAGAAGGGGGGGGGGACACAAAAACACCAACCAATAAAAAAAAACTCTCCTTCCCTTTTTGTGTGTGTGCGCCCCTTCCTTTTAATAGTCATATTCCCCGGCACCCATCGCCTTTTGAAATAATTCTTCAAATATCATCAAAATTACAACCTTGATTTCCCTCCACTGCACAAAGGCTCCCGGGGCGCCTTATTTGTTGTCCACAACACACACACACAAAATGAAAGTTCAGTAATCTCTAAAAATCCTTTTTTCTCTTCACGCTCGCAGAGAGTGACGGGACCTGGGGTCAAAGCGAAAGTGGCAGGTCGTAGAGCCGTGGTAGACAGAACAGAGAGCCAAATTGAGGCGCTGATAGTTTTTTTTCTCTCTGTCTTTCTTCCTCCCCTTTGGTTTATGTTATTTTTGGGCCCATGAGGCGCTGAATGCGAGGAGAACGTCCACCCAGGGACGTGAATCTGAGAGAGAGATCAAAACGCCACGAGAACCGGAATGGAAATTGTCCTGACGGAGACATTAGGGCCGAGTCGCACCGAATCATTTGAGTTTTTGGTGTTTGAGGATAAGAAAGGGAATTTGATTTTTTAAATCTTTTTTTGTGGAAAAGTTTTGGATGATTGGTGTTGTGAAGACTGATTGTAGGATTAGGGATTAGTGAATTGAGGATTGAATAAAATGGGGTTCGATAATGGGGGATTGTGACATGGGGGATTGTGTAATGGGGGATTGTGTAATGGAATATTGGCTAACGATAAATTGGGTAATAAGGATTAGCGGGTGGAGAACTTGGTACATGATGGTTTTGGGTAATTGTAGATAGGAAATTGGAGATTGCGTGAGGTAATGGGTGGATTTTTTAAATAAAAGATTATGTGATGGATTGGATGGGTGATTGGTTATTAAGGATTGATTGAAGGGAATAGGATGGTGGGGGATAAGGTAGAAGTTTCTTATATATTACTAGGGGCAAGTACCCGGCTTTTCCCGGGTTTAACAACAGCAGCAACAAAAACAAAAACAACAACAAAAACAAAACAACAAAAAAACAACAAAAACAAAACAACAACAAAGCAAAACAACAAAACAACAACTACAACAACAAAAGCAACAACAGCAAAGCAACAACAACAAAACAATTATTTTATGGCGATAGTCGCATTCTTGTTAATCTCGACACCAAAATGTTTATTATTTTGCGCCATTATTTTACGTCTTAATTTTCAATAATTTTTATTTTATATAGCTCATATAAGGAAAAACTACGTTTTGGGCCCCCGGCCCCCAGTATCTTATATATATGGAACGAAACCTGTTTAATAACCTTTCCGGTATAATTTTGTGTACGTGTACCAAATTTCACGTTTTTTGGTTGTCTGGATCTTGAGTTATTATGGAACAGACAGACAGACAGACAACAAATGCGTCTTATATGTATAGAGATTATTGATTCTAGCTTGAGCAAAGAACTAAGATTTATATTAAAACTATTTGGTCTATGGTCTCTCAATCACTTAGATCCAACTATTGAAATAAAAAACCTGTAAAAACAAAGTTTTTGACTATAAATCCCTTATATATGAGACATAAATAAAATTATTGATTATGTTTAATATAATACGCACCGTGCGACACACTAGCGGCACTAGCGTAAACATTTACAGGCTGAACGTGACTGAACTCCAATTGCTGTAAAACACGGGGATGTGGTCATCGATGGCTGGATTGAACTCCAGAGTCACTTGGAGGTCAACTATAGCAGACGGCGACATAGAGATAAATAGAGAAAACTAAAAGCGCATTAATTTAATGTAATTAATTTAATTACGGTACATTCGATCGATCTGAAATTTTGAAACAATTCATTGTTAGATGACACAAGTCTATGTGCAAAATTTCATCTCGATAGCATCATGAGAAGTTGGTCATTTTTTACTTTTGTTTTTCTTCCCGACTCACCAAGAGAACAAGAGATCACGACAGACAAGACAGTGAAGTTAATATAAGGGATTTAAAAAAGATAAATTCCTTTTCATCCATACGCCATTGATAGCATCCTGGCCACATTGGTAGCATTATGGCCACATCGGTAGCATTCTAGCCACATTGGTAACATGCTGGTCACATTAGTAGCATTCTGGCCACATTGATAGCATCCTGACCACATTGGTAGCATTCTGGACACATTGGTCGCATTATGGTCACATTGGTAGAATCCTGGTCACATTGATAGCATCCTGACCACATTGGTAGCATCCTGGCTACATTGATAGCATTCTGGAAACATTTTTAGCATCATGGACACATTGGCAGCATCTTGGCCACATCGGTAGTATTTTGGCCATATTGGTAGCCTCCTGGCCACATTGGTAGCATCCTGGCCAGAATGGGAATAAGTCTTCGTCTAGCCCAGGGGGCATTAGGGGCCATTCATAAATGACGTCACGCAATTTTGGACGATTCCCCCCTCCCCCTTCGTCCCAAAAAATTAGAAACCCTCTCAAATATGAAGTCACATAGCTCTGCGGCCCCCCACCCATAAAAGCCGTATTTCCTATTTGACAATGAGCATTTTTAAAATAAATTTACCGTCATTTAAGTGTGGGTTTAGAGTTTAGTGTAAGGCAGCAATATAATATCGTAAAACGCGCGAAGCCCCTTAAAACGTCATTAAATAAATTTGTAAGCAATCAAATATTTTTGTGAAACTTTTATTTAAAGTTGCACGCTTTGATGTGACGACGTTACAGTTCTTAAACATCCCCTCTCCCCTCGTCACACATCGTCACATAGTGTAACCCCCGCCTCGACCGACCCCTTATTTTTTTAGGTGCGTGACGTCATTTATGGGCGGCCACCTATCTTGGTATTTTCCCCCAAGAATCTTCGTCTCCCTATACATCAACCATCTACACTCTGTGTTTTTATACGTTTTTATTTACGATTCTTTCTTTTTTTTTAAACAAAGTTACCAACTGACGATCCGTTGAGAACATTTGTTTACCAACCTCATCACATCCAGATGTTTTATTATCTTTAAAATACAATCGTCGCGGTAAATTAGGCGCGTGTGAATAGCCGATTACCGCAGTTATGCCGCTTTTTGTTTCGCTAAATCTCTGATTTAACAGGTACCGAACATTAACATTTGCTCATTTTAAAATTCCAATTCGCTGGATAGTACGTGATGTAGTCAAGAGTGTTTAATGACACGTCTAACGTCCTTTAAATAGAAACGGGAAGTTCCACACGGAATAATAACAAATAAACCAATCAATCTGCTGGTCGTATTTCTAAAGACCCCTGAAAGCATAGACGGGCACAATATATTTTAGTACTTGAGTCGAGACTTGCAACGGATGAGCACCAGTGCGAAACGGGGAAACGCTGTTTAATATTTCGGAGCGGTGAGGTTAAAATTCTAAGCTCTTTTAAATTTATTAAAATTATAAATTGTCACTTTTAAAATTTCAGTTTGAGAAATGAAGTGGTTTTGATGTGGTTCCTTCTTGGTTTTTATATGACTTGTGTTTTTAAAAATATGTCCATAATCCACACAGAGCGCAGCATGGTGCGATATAGTTTAAAGACATTAACTTTGTATTAAAATTTAATCAATTAAAATCCGGTGCGTGAATTATTACAGAATCTTCAAGGCGGAATTTATGATTTAGTGTTAGTCGAATCAGAGGCGTCACTAGGGTTGGTGTCATCCGGGGTGGTAGCTCATGGTGTCACCCCCTCACGACTTAACCCATAGATCTCCTCCGAGCTTTCCAGTGCCAATTAAGGGGAACATACAGAAATTTTACATTTCGGTGTCACCCCTTGTGATGGTGTCAACAGGTGCGTCCGCACCCCTTGCACCCCCTAGTGACGCCACTGCTTAGTGTAAATTACTAGTGACCCGTAAAATAACACACAACAAAAGAGCGCAGATGAAGATTAGAGGCGATTGTTCTAATAGATGCTAATGTTTCAAGATAGACTACCAACGAGGTTATAGAGCTCTTATGTTTGCGCCCATTTGTCTTCGCTCTTTCATCGTGCGCTTTTTAATTGCATGTGACAACAATTTAAAGATGGAAAATGTTGCCAATATATGTCAGACAAGCCTTGGACTAAAAAATTGTTTATTAATTATAATTAATGAATGACATTTTAAAAAAAAGTTTAAGTCTTGTCTGTCTTATTTTTAAGAACATTTATTACTTTTAAAAATAAAAATTCTTCTAACTTTTGAACGTGTCCAAAATTTAAGTGTAATTTGGCTTAATTTTGTAACTTTCAAAATTAAAGTCAATCATCAATATACATAATTCCCGTTGTCTGTATGTATGGATGTAATTATAATGCTGTGAGGTGTCGCTGCAAAATTTGTAATGCTGTTAGGTGGCGCTGCGCTCGATTTTGTTTTATAGTGTTGCACCAAAAATAACACTTTTCGAACGTTCCGCATAAAATTGTTCAATATGATAATACATTAATCAAATAAAAATAAATAAATAAATGAAAGTTCTGTATTAGACATACGTTATTTTTTAATCTGATGTGTATTTAAATTTTGAAAACTTCCGTCATTTTTGACGGGTGATACACTAGTTATTAAGAATTATTTAAGCCGAAAAAGGTATAACGTCGCATTTTGACTCAAAAATAATTCCATTAAATTCTCACTCTCTTTCCCTCTTTTAACAAAATTAAATAAAGGATTCACTTGATTACCTTTACTGCTGCAAGAATGTGGAATTATGAATTGTAGACATAATAATTGAATATAACATATTATATCTTACAACAATAATATGCTATATAATGGTCATAACAGACGATTTTTCAAAGTTAAAAATTCCTCGCAGCAGTTGTGATTTTGATCGGCGTAGTTCAAAATCAACTTTATTTTGGCTGCCGAACGTATGCATGAAGCGATCTATCAGTGAAAATCGTTTCATACGAAATCGACAAGACTGAAATGTTTTCGTTTGATAATAATTTCGTGTTAAAGTATTTTACAAAAAAGTTCCTATACTCAAATAAATTAATTTTCTTAGAGTACATTATATTAACATAGATATGCATGTTTGCACGCCTGTAATAAATATATAATATAAAACAAAAAATATAAACACCCCCCAACTGTGGTGGAGGCGTATTAAGGTGGGGTTCGTCTCACTGGCTTACTCCATGGTGTCGGTATGTCAAAGCTCAGTTGGCTTTATTTCATTTAAAACAAAAGACACCGCCTTTTTCGCGTCCGGCCTTTTCAATTCTCTCTCAGGTGCGGCTGTTTCTTTTCTCCCCCCCCCCTAAGTTGTTTTATTGTAGTTTGTTGGACTGTTTTATTATTGCATGCTAACAGATTTTTTTTAATAAATAAGTTATCACGTTTAACGTATTTCATTGTATTTCGTAATTTTTTTCTAGGTTAAAAAAAATATGTCGTCTCTTTTTTTTTGGACATAAAATCGTACACAGTGAAATTTTAGATTTTTGTGTCACCCCCTTGATGTTGTCACCCAATTGATTTTGTCACTCGGGGCGGCCCCCTTTCACAGCACCCCCTAGTGACGCCACTGAGTCGAATAGTCTAAACCAGGGTTGGCCAGGCCTGTAATAACTGAGAGCCATTTTAAAATTTAAAATTAATTGTTGAGAGCCGCATTGAAGCGCCATGGGGCGCAACCTCACACGTAAAGAAGCATTCCTTTTGTGATTTATTATTTT
The DNA here is from genome assembly GCA_944989445.1 of Ampullaceana balthica. Lineage (NCBI taxonomy): Eukaryota > Metazoa > Mollusca > Gastropoda > Lymnaeidae > Ampullaceana > Ampullaceana balthica. The sequence continues at coordinate 310,575 of CALYLW010000369.1, forward strand.
AAAAAAATATTTTTATTAGATATATTGATTTAAACATTTCTATTGTTTACCAATATCCGTATATTGATACGCGTTTCAGTTACACAATCAAGTATATATGTAAAATGTATGAATAGAAACACACTGCATATAGACCCATTAACAAAGTCAACGGAAATTGTTATGATGCTGCTGAGAAGCCTTTGCACTAGTAAGTTGCTTCAGATCAGGTTGGTAGCTAGTAGTTGGGGTGCAACTCTCAGAATAAGGTCGTTTTGCACGAGCAATATTCCAAGCGAAGGCATACCTTGCTTCATTTGAAGTGACACTTTCTTTCCTGGAAGCAGAAAGTAGTGTCTCTAGGTGACACATTCCAGACTTTAACTCACCAAGCTTGCATTTCTTTATTTGGATCATGCACACATTATGTTCAACCCTTGTTTCGGTCAAGATTTTTTTTTAAATGTAATTATTTATGTTCACGTATATGTTTTAAACCAAAAATTATAATTTTTTCGCGAGCCGCACTGTGAAGACAGATGAGCAGCGGTTTGGCCACAGTTGGACTAGACTACATGGCATAACCAGTGTACGCGTTTGGCCACCGTTGGACTAAACTACATGACATAACCAGTGTACGCGTTTGGCCACAGTTGGACTTGACTACATGGCATAACCAGTGTACGCGTTTGGCCACCGTTGGACTAAACTACATGGCATAACCAGTGTACGCGTTTGGCCACAGTTGGACTTGACTACATGGCATAACCAGTGTACGCGTTTGGCCACCGTTGGACTTGACTACATGGCATAACCAGTGTACGCGTTTGGCCACCGTTGGACTTGACTACATGGCATAACCAGTGTACGCGTTTGGCCACCGTTGGACTTGACTACATGGCATAACCAGTGTACGCGTTTGGCCACCGTTGGACTTGACTACATGGCATAACCAGTGTACGCGTTTGGCCACCGTTGGACTAAACTACAGGGCATAACCAGTGTACGCGTTTGGCCACCGTTGGACTAAACTACATGACATAACCAGTGTACGCGTTTGACCACCGTTGGACTTGACTACATGACATAACCAGTTTACGCGTTTGGCCACCGTTGGACTAAACTACATGACATCACCAGTGTACGCGTTTGGCCACCGTTGGACTAAACTACATGGCACAACCAGTGTACGCGTTTGGCCACCGTTGGACTAAACTACATGGCATAACCAGTGTACGCGTTAGAGATCGATTTTTGTGAGTAAACACAAACAGGTCAACTGCGATATGGATAGCGGTGAGTGTGAGTTTTCCCAAACTATTTGCAGCCATCACACGAAACTTGTTGAACGTAATTTGATTTAATTAACTTTGGTTTGAATCGCAAGTGTTGAGCGTGGGTTAGACACACAAAAGAATGCATGTATAACCAGGAAACAAAGAGACAAAGTCTGTCTCACGGAAGAAGGCAGGAAATAGACAAAGTCTATCTCGCGAAAGATAGCAGGAAAATAGAAAATGTCTGTCTCACAGTCGAACTTATGAAAAATCCACAAATTATTCATTCACAAATAAAGTCACAAACAATTAGTAATTTTTTTAAAACAAATGAGTTGTTTTTAATACGCCTTCATAGAAATGATTCTCATGACATATCCACCTTATGACATAATCATAATCATTACATGCCAACACGTTATGACCGCATCTCACTACCCTTACATCTTACACTTACATTCAATTATTACATACCTACATCGCAATGACCGCATCACGTGATCCTTAAATCTTACACTTACATACATTCAAATTGGCGCACTACCGTTGAACCAAAATTGACATTAAAAAAACTCTCCAAAGAAAATGGTTAAAAAGTACATCACATGAATTTATAGTACATAGTTATGTCATCACATTACGTCATTAATGTCCATGACGTCATATCGTGAATGAAAACTTCTCACGTGCATTGTCATAAATATAAGAACAAGAGAGACAGATGTTTGTGGCAACCGGTCACTTTATAGCTATGAACTTATACTAAGTGGAATCTGAAATATTTTTTTTTGTTTCTGAAGTAAGTGGGGGTGGGGTGGCAGGATGTTGCCCCCCCCCCTAACCGACCACTCTTCCGATAAGAGATGTAATATGCAGTAAAGTTTTAAGTAGTCTTTCTTCAATTTAAAAAAATATATATTAAAAAAGAATAGTGATGAGAAATTCGAACCAACCTCCGTGCTAGATGTTTATGAAGTGATTGACAGTGCTATCAGTAGGGGCACCAATGTATCGATGACAGTGCCATCAGTAGGGGCACCAATGTATCGATGACTGTGCCATCAGTAGGGGCACCAATGTATCGATGACAGTGCTATCAGTAGGGGCACCAATGTATCGATGACAGTGCTATCAGTAGGGGCACCAATGTATCGATGACAGTGCCATCAGTAGGGGCACCAATGTATCGATGACAGTGCCATCAGTAGGGGCACCAATGTATCGATGACAGTGCTATCAGTAGGGGCACCAATGTATCGATGACAGTGCTATCAGTAGGGGCACCAATGTATCGATGACAGTGCTATCAGTAGGGGCACCAATGTATCGATGACAGTGCCATCAGTAGGGGCACCAATGTATCGATGACTGTGCCATCAGTAGGGGCACTAATGTATCGCTGACAGTGCTATCAGTAGGGGCACCATTGTATCGATGACAGTGCTATCAGTAGGGACACCAATGTATCGATGACAGTGCCACCAGTGGGGGGGGGCAACAATGTGTCGATGTGCCCATATGTTTAACCCGAAGGCTTGGAGAGTTTAATGACTAAAAGAAATCAGAAACTTAGGAAAGTTAACATTATAATTATGTCTTTATTATACCCCAGGTTTAAAATAAAGAATTAAAAATCATTTGTTTTGTTTCTAAGTGTGGGTCCGGGCGGGGCATGTTTTCGACATAAGGAAGACTTCCGGTGTCCTTAGCAAGTTACCCACTCGACTCCATGGATAGATCCGACACTGTACACGTCTTGCGTTTAATTAGTTCAATTAGCAAACGTTGTCATGGTTACAATTGATATGCAATGTACAGTGAAAACATGAATCATTTCCAGACATTTTGATCGATAAAAAGAGCATTATAACATCTTATCTCAATATCTAATAGTTTAACCAGAACCAGCTTCTCAAAACTTGTAATTGTAACTAGAAGCTTGCGATTGCATTGCTTTATTTCACCACTACCATTGGTTACTTATATAACGAATTTCCTGCCTATCCAATTACACATTATACCTTACCAACGAGTAGCCTTTTATCCGTGCTAATAAGATTGAAGGGAGCGAAACCGGATGTTTACTCTACTTCATTTTTCTTGCACATACCTTCCGTTTTATTAAGCTTTGCGCGTGAAGGTTTAACTGGTTTCAGCGACATTGTGATTTATTACCACGGAATTGTCATGTTCGTACCCGTGAACCAAATAAGAGTAAAAAGCAATGCTGATTTAACTTGATATTCAATTAAATATTATATTTGGTTTGCACTAGGAATGAAATTTATAGGAATTATTTACAATTTACCCCCACCCTCCCACACATACACCATCCCACAAAATTGTGCCGAGGGCATGAAGTAAACCGGCCCCACGTTTATAATGTTTGAGGACCCCTGGTTTTAAGTACAACCGCTAATTTTAATTTTAAAATAACTGTTGTTATAAAACTAACCTGCTCCTCTATTTCAACAAGTAACACGAAAAACCCCTGACGCTGTTGTAAATAGATGAAATCCAGTAAGGAATCTATTCCAAGACTATTGTAGGAAACCACATCCGTAATTCGTATCAGCCCGTGTGCGTGTGTGTCGGAGGTGCGGGGGGGGGGTTGGGGGCTGCACTTATGACGATGCATTTATTATAGTGTTTATTTATAACATCTGTGAGATCTTTTGTTTACTTTTGATGGGGTGGTTGACCTCCCTGTTGACCGCACCTTCTTCCTTTCTTTTCTCCCCATCAAGTTAAAGCACACCATTCGTTTATTGCTTTAATTCATGTGTAAGTACATTGTACATTCGTTTGGTTTTCATGTAAATATTTTAAACCCACTATTAGATCTAATTACCTAAATAACATTTTAAAAAAGAACATTTTTTATATTTTTTTGTGGTGATGGTGGTGATAAAAAAAAGGGGGGGGGGTAATGAAAAATTGCTGTACGTGAACTCCCAATAAGAATAAAATGGTCCGGATTCCATCTGTAATAAATTTTTGTATTCCCAAGAGTTGTCTACATTACTCTACAGGAACATACAGATTTGAGATTTGCTCCTATATCTCCTATATTATACCCCACGTGTCACCCTCACTACTCTAACAATTCTATTGAACTGAGACGATTGCGTGAAGCTCAATCTCCTGTCAGATCACAAGCATCAAAACGTGTGCTACACACCTGGTTTTATAAAACAGATGCCGGTACACACTTTGCAGTGTGTCTAAATCACGCCGATTTGTGTGTGGTCAGCTCTTAATTGTGTTGTCCTGCTATCACATGGCTAAAACGCCGTGTAGGATGACCATCAGAGCAGATCGGTTGGCTGCTATAAACACCCACGCCACCACCCCATCTCTCCACGCAATCCATTCGGGCACATGCTACACGTAATGCGGGGGGGGGGCTTCACACAAACAATTCGTGAATGTATCATCCAATCCGTACATTGTTTACAGACATTGTTGGCAGTACACAGAATGAGACACAACTGAATTAAGTCACCACGGATAGTCCACAATGTGGCGCCAAAGCACAAACGTTCGTAACATTGTTAGCATTGCTAGGACACAGGTGGGGGGTGAGGACGTTGGCACTTCTATTGTGTTATTCCATTATGTGTTGCGTGACGTTTGGCTTTCTGTCTTATGTGTAGCTAATTTTGACAAAATTATTAAATTATCAATTTTTTAAATGAAAAATTTAAACAAAAAACTAATAAATTAAATTGATCCTAGATATTTACCCCCCCCCCGCACGTTTTATTTGGTCTCTAATTTCTATAACAGAAATATTGAGAACATGTAAGTGTAAGGGGCAACAACTCATATTGGTGCACGATCGTTTGATAGTACACAGTTCAATCTGTGTGTGTGTGTGGTCGTGTGTTGTGGGCAAGGGGGGGGGAGGGCTCGTAGTTTTACAATTTACATTAGTTTTACATTGTTATCTGCACATGTTGATCCACTACTTGCTACATATATTTACAAGCCTCGTACATGCAAGCCTCATCTATGCAAGCCTTACCCACACGCACCTAATCCATACGCACCTAATCCATACGCACCTAATCCATAAAAGCATTGTACTTATAGTCCTGTTGTTTTAAATCTTTAGCGTACTATAAATACAACTTTCCTTATTTACGGTAACCCATATATTAATGTAAACACTGACATTCGAGCACCTTTACGCTGATACCCTCACACTCATACATGATGAAACAGTGGACTGTTTACCTTTGGTTGGACATGACGTCACACTTCAACATTTACAACCCCTTACCCCCCCCTACCCTTCACCCACAATACAGCAGTACTGACTATATAAATATAGTATGACCCAGTTATTGTTATATATTCTTTGGCTTAAAGTTAAAAGAAAATCATATATTTGAATAGAAAATCATAGGAAAATACAACGTTCAATGTTGTGATGGGGGTGGGGGATCTGAAGGTGGGTTTGTTTCAACTAAAATCAACGGTCCCGGTTTCCGCAAATCAGTAAAAGGTTTGCACGGCACGGTGCGAAATTAGATGGTGCCCGGTGGATTCGCCTTTCTATGACTTGTGCTTTGTGTGCAATCTGATCCAACGTGTTGGACGCACCGAAAACTCACACAACACAAACTACCGTCTCTGGCATCTGTCATCGGAGATAAGGGAGACAATATTTTAAGCGAGTGACAAATGCAAGTTATTGTCTTTCGACGGGACCACCTGTCACGTTTGTCTGTGATGTATTAGGCGGAGCAACTCTTTGAAACTATGTTTTTCACAAGTTACAGTGCATACGTATTCATTAGTCACATTTTTGACACATAGACCACCCATAGGTTACCAGTTCCACACAAGGCTACCAGCATAAGTACATTAGTCAGGGTAATAAGTCATGTTTACATTAGTTTGAAGTTGCTCTGTTAACTGCCATACTTTGTCAAAGGTAAACACACATTTTTGTGTCTAGGTTTGACACAGAATGAATTTAGATGAATTATAATTTGAAAATATTATTGATTCAAACCAATTAAAATGTTTCATGACCAATTTTCAATAACCTGTTGTCTTTGACGGGTCCATAACTCGTTCGATTTATTCTAATTAACAGCAACAGCAAAGTTTTTGCTTATCATTGTCAGACATAATCCTGCACAGCTGTAATAATCTGTAGATGCAATGGACATAACGATAACTTCGATCCAAACGGATGTCTCCTTCATGTGGATGGAGAAAACAACAATATTGAACTCGAACAATGCTTACTCCTAGTGTTTGTGAGTGTCACTGACGCAGCGGGTAGTGTAACTTACACAGTGGGCATAGTGTCACTGACACAGTTGGCAGTGTAACTTACACAGTGGGCAGAGTGTCACTGACACAGTTGGCAGAGTGTCGCTGACACAGTAGGCAGAGTGTCACTGACAGCGGGCAGAGTATCACTGACACAGTGAGTCAACCAGCCTCTATGACCGATGGCAGTACTGCCATTCACGTTCAGTTGGAATCAGCTTGGACAACATCAGACTGCCCGCGGTAGGGGGTGGAGGGCGTGACTGAAGTTTTTAATTTAACATTATCCACACAGCAGAGCTTTCGTACGCGAGGTCCCGTGGAAGCCAAATGGTTCTGAGCCGAATGGACGTGATAAAGGGACGCATTGCTCATGGCTCAACACGCACTGTCTTTCAATGTTGGTGAACTGTATGTATGAGTCTAACTGCTGTATGCATGAGTCTAACTACTGTATGCATGAGTCTAACTGCTGTATGCATGAGTCTAACTGCTGTAATATGCATGAGTCTAACTGCTGTATGCATGAGTCTAACTGCTGTATGCATGAGTCTAACTGCTGTATGCATGAGTCTAACTGCTGTATGCATGAGTCTAACTGCTGTATGAATGAGTCTAACTGCTGTATGCATGAGTCTAACTGCTGTATGCATGAGTCTAACTGCTGTATGTATGAGTCTAACTGCTGTATGCATGAGTCTAACTGAAGATGAAACACACTTAGAAACAACAAGCCTTCGCTACTGATTAAAAAACAAGAAATCTAGTCCAAATACATCCATAAGGTTACACGTTGTAAACATAAACATTGGCAAGTCATTGGCCAGAGCTTGTCACATGTCACCTGGATGAGGTGACAACCCACACATCTCGTTGTCCATGACGATGGGGCGGAATGTTCCATGACACTCGTCCGCTTATTTTATTTTATTTTCTAGAACATTTTTTTGTTTGGCTTCAAGCCTTTCACACGTGCGCTAGTTACCAATCAATAGCGAGCACGACTTGGGGAAAACCCGTTCATTGCACATGCAGGCAAGACATAGAGCGATCTATTTTAATTTTTGTTTTGTTTTTGTTTAGCTTTTGACATAAAATTCACACAAATTGTTTTGTAATTTTTTTCTTCTCTCTCCTTTGTGTTTAATTTTGAAGACAATAACACCCAGGACCGCAGGCGTCGCCCGTGAAAGAGTTAACCCCCAGGGCTTGTGCTCTTTTTCATAACGGCTTCACGTCTGCCGGATGCGGCGTCTGCACGGACATGCCGTGGAGATGTGGGTCGTGCGGGGACATCGCATCACGTGACATGCCCCCATCGCCCCCGGCGTTCTCTGACTCACTTCCGCTTCCGTCGCCGCCGCCCCCCTCAGTGTGGGTCTTGACGTGCTTGCTGAGGTGGTCGCTGCGCATGAATCGCTTGTTGCACACCGGGCAGGCAAACCTCTTCTCTCCACTGTGCGTGCGGAGGTGCCTCTGCAGCTCGTCCGACCGAGTGAACCGCTTCCCGCAGAAGAGCCAGTTGCAGACGAAAGGTCTCTCGCCCGTGTGCCAGCGGAGGTGCGCCTTGAGGTGGGACGTTTTGTTGTAAACCTTGCCGCAGCCGGGGATGTGGCAGCTGTGGATGTTCCTCTTCCGGAGGTGCTCCCCGGCCGGGCCCAGCCGGTCGGCCTCCTGGCAGTTGGGGCAGTCGCAGTTGGAGCGCCCGGTGTAGCGGCGCTGCGTTCTGGTGCTTGGCAGTCCGGAGATTCCCGATCTGGTGGCGGTAAGAAACGGCGACATTGAGGCCGAGCCGCCGAGGTCAGATTGCGAGGTCAGCATGGATTTGTACGTGCTGTAGGTGTCCTGTAGGAGGTGCTGACCAGAGGACAGCAGCGCGTTGGTGGCGTTTGGGCCGAGGGCGTGGCTCAGGGAAAAATCCGAGGAGGGGTAGTTCGGAGAGATCTGGGACCTCAGGGCGGCCGCCCCTGCGGCTGCGGAGCTGGAGGCGGCGTCCGAGAGCCAGGAGCCGGCCCCTGGGTGGACGTCCCACCACGTGCTGGCGCCGTTGACCGCGGCTGGAGAGGACACCTCTGTCTTTATGGTCGGGTGGCCGGTGGCGTGTGGGTTGAAAGGCCAAGGGTCATAGGTGAGAGGGTGCATACGTGTATACATACTGCCCAGCGCGGAGTCGTGGACCTGGTTTGGGGGGGGGGAGATGACGTAACAGAAAATTTCATCAAATGAAAACATAAATTATGATGAAGTGTTATAAACCGGTACATATAAAGGTAAAGAATGACATCAAAATTTAAATAAATATACTGTATATTTAAACAGGCTATGTTTAGGCCCGACAAGACGTCACATAACAAAAACGAGAATTCAATGAGAATTTTCATACTAAATTTTTATCTCCATTAATATGACATACACAATGGCAGTATTTCACAACGGTCTTATTAAAAATATCATCATTGATATCACCCCATACTTTCTCGACCATATATATCATATATATATCATAGCCATATATGAGCTATCAAAGCCGGCGTTTCGCTAATGTTAAATATAAGTAACCAACAACACAATAAAACGATATGAATTTGCCTGGTAAATACAACATAAAATATACATGACATTTAACCTTTGATAATTTACTTTATTTACAAAATCTCCCATTTATTGGACAGCGCTGCATACTAACTAACTACATGAGATGGTGCAGGTGACTTAGATATAGATGCGCGCAAGGGGTGACTAACTTTTGGCGCCGTACTACATGCATTTGGAGGTGCAAAGAAATTGGCTTTCGTAATAATAATTCCAGAGCCGCTCGGGAAGTTAAATAAAATCTAATCCTCGAGTGCCAAACACTGTTACCGTGGGGCGGGGGGGGGTTGCAGGATGCGATGACCAGCAAAGGTAAGAAAACGTATTGTTCATATGGCCCATAGTTACAATACGTTACTATGGCTTTGATGAGATTAAAGTTACAAACAGGATTAAGGCTGTAAACAGACTAGAGTCACAAACACTGGTCTAGCGGTCTACTGGACAAACATGAGACGACTTTAGATGATACCCGAGTACCAAGAGTCAAGAGTAAGGACCATCACAAATGCCACCACCATTACCGTCACCAATACCATCACATCAGATCTTCATCACCTTTAAAACTCAAGTCACCCCCATCTTATTTCTATTGAATTGAAAAAAGCAACTCATTTTGACCCTCTGGTTTCCTAAACTTTATAGGTTAAAGCATCTACATTATGACATTCTAGTTCTGTGTTTCCGCACACATATACAGACATGCATTTATGTGTAATTCGCATATCCCTATGCCTATACTTATATAGCGGCACACTATCTATCTGGCCCTTTTGTCTCGAAATCTCGTCATGGCTAGGGCCGGGGAGAAGGTTTACGATAAAGCATCGTGCACGGCCACCAATTTCCTTACCCAGACTTTTGCGCCAATGTAATGGTAGTAATTAAGTAATTATACCTTATGTTGGACCGGAGATTGAGAACCGTCGTTCCCGTAGGATCCGCCTCCGCCGGGCGATGACGTGGCGAATAAATCGTTGGCGTAAATAGAGCCGCCCCCGGATGTCGCCATGGAGGTGACAGAGCGCCCGTACCCCAGGTAGGAGTTGGCCTGCGATGACGTCAGGTTCTGCTTCTGGTTGTTGGATCCGCCGCTGACGGCACACGGGCTCGGGCTGGACGGCTCCGCCTTTCTCCAGGGGTGGAACCCACCTTTCAGGGTCGGCGAATCGCTGAATGGGGGCGGGGACTTGCTGGTGATCTTGTTGCACTGGGCGGCCAGCATGGCCAGGGGCGTGCCCGGTCCTAGTGGGTGGGGTTCCTGCAAAGAAATAGAACAAGCTACAGTCCATGCAGATGCAGCTCTTTACCCCATTATTAGAAGGTTTATAAAACCATTTGGTGCAATGTTAATGTTGTGTCTTGTGTTGCAACTTTACCCCATTCGAACGTTTTTGAGCCCATTTGGCATTATTTGGTGCAGTCAGTGCAGTGTTAAAGTTATGACTTATGTTGCACATTTTTGTTCAAACAAGTTTAAGTTATTCAATACCAGTCATTTGCAGACACTCACACAATTGATTTGCAATCTCATTCTTCCATTCTTCTGCATATTCTTTGTCTATATTTAAAACTAATTCCCTTTGTTATCTATAGACTCTACTATAATACTTCTATGACTTATACACAGGCGGCTATATCTTACGCTGAGTTGTTCAAGTATTAGACAAGTTGTAGGTCAGGCTGCCTTACACACAGCAAACTATTAAACTGCATTGAGTAACATCCCAGTTCGTTCTTCTATTATTTGTTTTAAAATAAAATTTTAGGCTGTCAATATTTTTAGGTTTGGCAGAGTGCTCTTAGTCAAACCGTCATTTTAAAAAAAAAGTCTTTTGTCTGGATTCAGAGCTAACATTATACCATGTCTTTTGTCTGCATTCAGACCTTACATATCATGTCCTTTTTCTGTAGTCGGTAATATTCACACGCACTGAAGCCATTGTGTACTTTTATATTTCACATATAACTCCCTAACTGAACGAAAGAGAACATTCTATACACAGCTACATGGTTTAGCCTGAATTGGCTAATGAGACCATTTCCCCGGCATTTTTACCCATAGCTTCCTCACTCATAGCTTTAAGAGGCCATTCTGCACAGCCATATTTTCAAACGCTGCAACTCACTTTGCGACCATTATCCCAGTAACTCTACGCACACAACGAACGTTGAAACCATGGTACAATGATCATTCGATACCAAAAGATGCTCAACCTCTAGAATGGATTCAACTGATTCAACATGTCACGTGATTTGATTGTGACTGACTCAATGACCTTCACCTTTGGCCTTTTGGTCTCTGCTTTATTTCATAAGATACCTAGAACATTTGGTATACAATACAACTATACAACTAACCATTTGATGCGGTCTGCACACTGCAAAAATGAAACAAGTTCACCTTAAACTCAAATAATTACTTTGAATCACTTCCATGGCATGAAACTGTTATTGATATTTCTTTAAGAGGGGGTTACGGGACCTTATGAAATCGTTGACTGCCTACAATGAAACGTATGCTTTGATGAAATGATCCGTCGGTAACGTGTTATTTATTGGTATAAAATTTCAGCGTCTACGTTTAAAAAAATGTTAGAAATTACTCGAGATATTACACAATTTGGCATAGAGTTTTATTCCCAGTGACATTTCAATGGCTTATGGATCTGTTGTGTTCATATAAATTGCCGATTGCTTCAATACCAGAAGAGAAAAAACACAATTTCTCACGTGAATAAAGAAAAGAAATCTGTTGGTGTGGGGGGAGAGGGGGGGGCTGGCATATTTGTATTTCGCAAGTTGTGGATAAAATCTATCGTCTGCTCACCGAGGAAGACGTCATTAATTGATCTATGGTGGCCGCAGAGCTGAACACAGACCACAGAGTCTGGCATTGTAAGGTTGTGGGGTTCCTATAACTACCATGGTATGTAGGGGAGGGAATAATTGCTGAAACGATGGGTGAAATGTCGGATTGAGTTTTTATTGTAGTTGCGTTTTTAAATGTCGTCCACGTATGTGGTCGTGGTGTGGTGGTGTCTGTTGATGATGGTGGTCGTGGTGTGGTGGTGTCTGTGGGTGATGGCGGTCGTGGTGTGGTGGTGTCTGTGGATGATGGTGGTCGTGGTGTGGTGGTGTCTGTGGATGATGGTGGTCGTGGTGTGGTGGTGTCTGTGGATGATGGTGGTCGTGGTGTGGTGGTGTCTGTGGATGATGGTGGTCGTGGTGTGGTGGTGTCTGTGGATGATGGTGGTCGTGGTGTGGTGGTGTCTGTGGATGATGGTGGTCGTGGTGTGGTGGTGTCTGTGGATGATGGTGATCATGGTGTGGTGGTGTCTGAGGATGATGGTGGTCGGGTGTGGCAAAGTGAGGGGGGAGGGGCGTCTGACGATGAATACGAACTCAAACCAATCTGATAACGGAATCTCAATCTCTATCTCAATCTCAATCTCTATCTCAATTTCGATCTCTATCTCAATTTCGATCTCTATCTCAATCTCTATCTCAATGTCAATCACAATCTCAATGTCAATCACAATCTCAATCTCTATCTCTATCACAATCTCAATCTAAATCTCTATCACAATCTCCATCTCCATCCCAATCGCTATCTATATCTTTATCTTTATCTTTATCTATATCTATATCTATATCTATATCTATATCTATATCTATATCTATATCTATATCTATATCTATATCTATATCTATATCTATATCTATATCTATATCTATATCTATATCTATATCTATATCTATATCTATATCTATATCTATATCTATATCTATATCTATATCTATATCTATATCTATATCTATATCTATATCTCTGTCTATCTCTATCTAGCTCTATCTAGCTCTATCTCTATCTTGCGAGAAAATGTTGTTTTTCCGTTCTCGTCTTCAAAGAAACCTACTTGCCAATCGTATCAAAACTTTCCATCTTCATCTTATCCCTTTTAAATCTCAACCTATACTAGCTATATCTTATTACAGACGTTCCTTCTATACAGAAGATTATTGCGTCCTACGCTAACCATGGTTTTTGTCTTATAGTCTCACATTTATTATTAGAGTTGAACAGATACTTAAATATTAGAAAACAAATAGCTCCTTTAAGTCAGAATTGGTATATACATTTAAAAGTTAAGGAGTTCTTAAGTCACAGAAATCGAGAGAAATATATTGACATAATGTGATGATTAGTAGAGATTTTTGACAATTTCCTTAAATTTAAATGAATTTTGAAATACAAATATTGAAAATCTTCGACTTCGTCGCCTTGCAAACTAATTAAGAGCAGAACTTTTATTTGCATGTATTCAGATTTTTAGTTGGTCAAGAAGAAAACGTAATTGGATCGAGACCTATTTAGAACGTAACCAACTTAAACTAAAGCCATAACGGCTATCTGCTCTCAGAGCCATGCAATACAAGACCTAACGGCAATCTGCCCTTAGAGTCATGCAATACAAGACCTAACGGCAATCTGCCCTTAGAGTCATGCAATACAAGAACTAACGGCAATCTGCTCTTAGAGTCATGCAATACAAGACCTAACGGCAATCTGCCCTTAGAGTCATGCAATACAAGAACTAACGGCAATCTGCTCTTAGAGTCATGCAATACAAGACCTAACGGCAATCTGCCCTTAGAGTCATGCAATACAAGAACTAACGGTAATCTGCCCTTAGAGTCATGCAATACAAGACCTAACGGCAATCTGCTCTTAGAGTCATGCAATACAAGACCTAACGGCAATCTGCCCTTAGAGCCATGCAATACAAGACCTAACGGCAATCTGCCCTTAGAGCCATGCAATACAAGACCTAACGGCAATCTGCCCTTAGAGCCATGCAATACAAGACCTAGTGGCAATCTGCTCTTAGAGCCATGCAATACAAGAACTAGCGGCAATCTGCTCTTAGAGCCATGCAATACAAGACCTAACGGCAATCTGCTCTTAGAGTCATGCAATACAAGAACTAACGGCAATCTGCTCTTAGAGTCATGCAATACAAGACCTAACGGCAATCTGCTCTTAGAGTCATGCAATACAAGACCTAACGGCAATCTGCTCTTAGAGTCATGCAATACAAGACCTAACGGCAATCTGCTCTTAGAGTCATGCAATACAAGACCTAACGGCAATCTGCTCTTAGAGTCATGCAATACAAGACCTAACGGCAATCTGCTCTTAGAGTCATGCAATACAAGACCTAACGGCAATCTGCTCTTAGAGTCATGCAATACAAGACCTAACTGCAATCTGCCCTTAGAGTCATGCAATACAAGACCTAACGGCAATCTGCTCTTAGAGTCATGCAATACAAGACCTAACGGCAATCTGCTCTTAGAGTCATGCAATACAAGCCCTAGTGGCAATCTGCGCTTAGAGCCATGCAATACAAGCCCTAGTGGCAATCTGCTCTTAGAGCCATGCAATACAAGACCTAACGGCAATCTGCTCTTAGAGTCATGCAATACAAGACCTAGTGGCAATCTGCTCTTAGAGTCATGCAATACAAGAACTAACGGTAATCTGCCCTTAGAGTCATGCAATACAAGAACTAACGGCAATCTGCTCTTAGAGTCATGCAATACAAGACCTAACGGCAATCTGCTCTTAGAGCCATACAATACAAGACCTAACGGCAATCTGCTCTTAGAGTCATGCAATACAAGACCTAACGGCAATCTGCTCTTAGAGTCATGCAATACAAGAACTAACGGCAATCTGCTCTTAGAGTCATGCAATACAAGACCTAACGGCAATCTGCTCTTAGAGTCATGCAATACAAGCCTTAACAGCAAATGCCCTGCCACGAGTGGATTTTCGGACAGGTCCGAACCTAGAAGATGTGTCGATAATGTTTTGTATGTTTGGTCAGGCCGGCCACTGAAACCATTGGCTGGTTTATAAAAGAATCCAGCAGGTTTAGCAACAAGAAAATGGAGTAAAATGATGAGCAGAGAACTTGCGAGAATATCTTACAATAATTCAACATTAAATATTATGATCACCTCCCCTCGTGAGATAACGAAGCCCTATAGTAATGAAAGAAAGAGCATATAGTTTTAGGCAGGGTCAATTAAATAGAGATATTAAGTCATCGTGATACTTACAGTCAAAAATGAGAATAGCTTGATATTTGATATAGTTCATAGAGTCATAGAAATATTGACCTGAAGTCCGAGTTATAAAAAAAAACATGAAGATTTTATGTTTGGCATAGTTCATTAGAAAAGTGTCCAACAATCTAATTAAACTACCTTGCCATGAGAAACGCTTTATTCCTACGGCCTCCGGAAGTCAGAAAAACTTGACGCCCAAAAGGTTACCAACGACCCTCGACAGCTTGCTCGGACAGAGAGCGGCTTCTCCCTGTAATCCCGAGTACATCTCGTGTCGGCTTAGGTGTCATGTGTTCACATGACAAACCGCGAAGCTCCTAACGAGGGCGAGCAAGTTACGTTAGGCTCTCAACCCATTTTTCTCCCGGACCCTTCTCCACCCCACTCCACAAACTTCAACCGTTTCTTTATCTTCCGATTGTTCTTCTCTGATGTCGCCCACCTCCACCTCCCAAACAATAGAGTTACATTTCAATACTACGTTATCCAGCCGGCCGTTTCATAAGGACAGATCGGCTTAAGGAATTATTGCAGAGGGGATCTCCAAACGAAATATTACGATGGTTTTTACCCCCTATTGGCGGATTAGTGGGGTTTGTTATACGATGCGCACCGAGGAAGAAAAGAGGGGAGTGTTTTTTGCCCCATCTGTATAGGCGCCCGGTCCGCCGAAAGCCCCGTTCAAAGGGGGGGGGGAACAATGCGATGCAGTTTTCGTTCGGTGCTCGGCGGTGCCACCGGTATAACGTAATGGATACGGTGTCCGCCCAGTTGATGACGGTCGGTTTATGCTCGGTCGCCGGTCGAAGGACCGTTCGCTTATTAAAAGATTTCGTTCGGCTTTGGGGTCGGAGTACTTCCGGGCCGCCCCGACCGACTCCGGCCAACGCGGCGGAAGTGAATGGACCGAGGGAGCAGAGGTTAGGGTTTAATGACTGGTTAGGTGGGAGTCATCGCCCAAACAAGTAGAAAGGAAGGGTGTGCGAGGGAAAAGGTGGGGGGGGGATGGGGGTGGGGTTTGAATGGCGCGGCGGCTAAATAATGCCAGGATTGATGTATGATTGACGCCGGCTGACCTGGAACCGGAGTAAGAATGAATGATTGTTAAGTTGCGAGAGGTCGGTCACTCAAATCTGGTCATGTCAGATTCCGTCAAATATTGCCGAGTCTCGTTTCGTTGGTGAGAATATGAAGTTATTTTGAAACCGACTTGTCTTTCTTTTGTGACCATTTATCTGATGCTTTCGATAGACACTTCTTTAACATAGACAGGTCTTTAACATGGACACGTCTTTAACATAGACATGTCTTTAACATGGACACGTCTTTAAAATAGACACTTAGACACGTCTTTAGCATAGACACGTAGACACGTCTTTAACATAGACACGTCTTTAACATAGACACTTAAACACGTCTTTAACATAGACACTTATTAAATATAGACACATCTTGCAAACAAACTCATCCCCTTTGCACATACATATCATGGCATAGTGATTAACGAAACGTTGAAGTAGCTACTTATAGTGTGTTTAAATGTCACTTTCGTTTCTGTTAAAAGTTGAAAGTAAACGTCCAGCCGCCCAACATGCCCACATGTTAACCGACACATCACCCTGATGACAAAAATAAACTTTTTTTGTTTGTTTGTTTGTTTGTTTGTTAAAGAAAGAAATTACCTTTAACAACAAAACGTTTAACATCTATTTCTTCTCCCTAATAGTATGTAATAGTATTTAAATGTCCGTAAAAACATTATTTCTACATACTGTTACAGTTTTACAGTGGTACAAAACAGAAGAAGCATCGTGGAATTTTCTGATTTCGTCTTGGTTGCTGTTCTGTTCGCTTCAAGTAATTTGATTCTAAGTTCTAAAGTCAAACTAATTAAAAAAAAATTAATATGTTATTTGAGTTGGTGGCCAAGGTCAGACTTTATCTAACAATAACTTATAAGACTTTCTGACACTAGGATTCGCTCAAGACTCGTTACGGACTGACCGATGGAATGAACGAATAACCTGGCACCGTAGCCTGCCGTAACAGGTATTGCAGTCTTGGACACTGTCCCACTCGTTGTCACTGGACACAGCAAATTTGTCCCACTCGTTGTCCTTGGACACATCAAGTCTGTCCCACTCATTATCACTGGACACAGCAAGTCTGTCCCACCCACTCGTTGTCACTGGACACAGCAAGTACGTGTTGTTGTTTTTTTTTGATGAGTGAAATTTCCAGATCTTTTATTTCATTAAAAAACTATTCATATCTTACCTTACCGACCTTCATTGAGGCAGTTTAACAAGCGTTATAAAATAGACTTTAGAGCGTTTTCAAATATACTTTAAAGTGTTATCAAATAGACTTTAGAGCGTTTTCAAATTTACTTTAAAGTGTTATCAAATAGACTTTAGAGCGTTATCAAATAGACTTTAGAGCGTTATCAAATAGACTTTAGAGCGTTATCAAATAGACTTTAGAGCGTTATCAAATAGACTTTAGAGCGTTATCAAATAGACTTTAGAGCGTTATCAAAGAGACTTTAGAGCTTTATCAAATAGACTTTAAAGCGCAGCATCACATAGTCATATATTTTTTATATTTCATCCGATTTTTGTCACAAAATTTCTGTTATTGAGTCGAACGCCATCATATTTCTTTGACAGCTAACCATTTATACAGATTTAATACAATTGAATTGACAATTGTGTTGTTCCGCAAAAAATAACATTTATGCCTTTATATTTAATTATTTCAATTACTCCCCGCGTCTCTATGTATGATAAATTATATACCTGACTAAATCTGAGCATAATCATAATCTAATATAATCTTAATACAGCCACGAATTTTAATGAAGAAAATTATTTATTTTTAAAGTTGTGAAAGAATTAACCCAGTAATAAACATGTTTAATGATTTGAGATTGCCTTGATAAATCGTGTAACTTTTATGACGCCCTACATTGTTATAGTGGAGATTTATTAAATAATCTATAGATCGTAATCATTGAACTTTTTGAAACTTAATATTTATTCATATATCTATATATTTTTTATTTTTTTAAATGTTAAATATGTGAGTTAAAGATAGGGGCCGTCTATAAATGTCGTCACGCGATTTTTGCCGATTTTTTACCTCCCCCCCCCCTTCGTCACGCGTCGTCACAAAAACTTAGACCCCCTCTAAAAATACTTCACAAATCTTTGACCCCCCCCCCAAAAAAAAACACCAAAAAAAAACAACTTTATTTTCTATTTGAAAATATGTATGTTTCAAATCACTTTTATTGTCATTTAAGTATTTATTATTTATTTAGTGAAGATCTACATTGTAATATCGTAACACACGTGAAGCATTTTAAAAAAAAACATTTAACCGGCCTTCAGAAAACGAACTGTGTTAAACATCCTTAGATTATATTTTATTTTAATGCATACAAATTAAACATTGACTATTAATAAACACGGTTAAGTTGTTTGTTTAGAAAAAAAAATTACATTTTAAAAATGTATTTTTTTAAAATCCCTCAATTGACTGACAGGCATCGCGTAAGAAAGAGGTCGGCGAACAGAGGTAAATAACCTCATCTGGGGTCAAAAAGGGAATTATTGGGGGTAATGCAGACTCATTTGGGACACATAACATGCACTACAATCCACTAGATATATTAAAATACGTCATGTGAAAGTGTACGCTTGGAACATATGCCCATTATTGAACCGGTTTCTTCCAGAAAATGCATTAAAAAAAAATTTGACAACTATGTAGATTTCTTAGCTACGTACTATACGAAGAAAAATAAATCTACCATACTTTCATTTATATTGACACGAGTGACAATAATCTTAATCCACATGACTTGTCTGTATCACGTATCCTTTCTGTGATATTTAAAATTAAGGCCTTAAAAACTGAGCTAAGAAGAAAAGTTGTTTTGTGCTCCTCTCGAATTGCGATGTCAAGAATTTAATGTATTCAATAAAGTTAATGAATACTTGACTAATTTTAAATGGGCTCATTTACCATTATATCTAGAACAGTGCTTCTCAAACTTTTTAGTATGGCGGACCGGCAGAAATTTTTTCCATTGCACCAGGGAGGGGTGCACTATCTTCCCTGCACTGACAATTTTTTCTGTCCTTTTTTTTGAGAACATCTGCAGACCGGCACCGGTCCGCGGACCACCACTTTGAGAAGCACTGATCTAGAAGACTAGAATGGCCAGGGGCGTTTGACCAAAAAACAAATAAAAAAATTATATCAAACTTAAAAAACTATTTTAATTCTATCAAATAGATTCCCTCTCCCCCCTCTCCTTTTTAAATAGAAAAGGATATTCCGTGTCGTTTTGACTTAAAATATCTACACATAATTCTATTCAAAACATTTTTAGACACTTGTCTTGCTTGTAAAACTCACCAGTAGCATTTTCTGGGGAGGGGGGGCCTAAAGACGCTCCCTCAAATCCCCGAGTCATGTGAACAGGACCTAGAGTCGGGGGTGGGGGGGGGGTAACGCATACATAAACTTGTATATTTTGGGGTAACGGGCAAAAAAGTTTTACAACTCCTGCCATGAGAGAACCAAACGGAGCTGCGGTTACATCACAAATGCTTTGATGTCAACATCAAACGACGCAGTGTAACAATTTCATATGTTATCTTGTGGATTCTCAAACTTAAGGATTATAATTAGATTTAATTTTCGTTTCTTGATAGCTTACGTCAACCAGCGTCGGATGGCCTACCGACCGGCACATTGAGAAGGACTGATTTAAAAAGAAAAAAAAATCATTAAATAAATTGTAAGCGACCAAATATTTCAGTGGAAGTTTAATTTTAAAGTTACCCTTTTGATGTGACGTCACATTTCATAACCCCCCTCCCTCCCCCTCGTCAGGCATCGTCACAAAAGTGTAAATTTTTACTGTTTTTTATTCTGCATGTAATCTCACTGTTTAGAAAAGGTTTAGATGACATTAATTCCACATGCATGGCAACTTAAGACAATATACTCTCTAAGAGCGTTTTAAAAAGTTAATCCTTTGTTTCATTTCATATATCACTATTATCTTTTTATCTTTTATGATATATTTTTTTAACCTTTGGAAGGATCTTAGCTTCCGATTGTGGCATTTGTTTGGTTGTAAACCTGTACGAGATCAGTGAAATTCGAATACAGCAGTTTTAGTCCACTGGACTTATCTTTAAAGTTGTGTGTATAAGAATATTATACTTCTCATGCAGGACTTCTGTCGATTCTCTCCATATTGAACTGTGAGTGGTTGAAACTATTAAAAACAGTTACAACAGGCTGAAGATGTGTGAAACAAAGCTTTACCCATGCAGCCCAACAATCGGACACTACTAAAACCCACCAACTTTATACCTCGTAACCAAAGTTCCCTCTAAAGTTCGTTGGTCCGTTTGCAAAGTGAAAAAACTCGTGTGCAAAGTTGCACGTGATCCATTTTTGTGTGCAATATTTTACAAAATTTGATACGCGCTAATTCTAAACTGCTACACGTCGGTGGTCAGATATCTGCGCTGCCGCGCAGCTTAAAGGGAACATTGGTCGTAACTTATTTGTGCTAATTATTGCTAATATTATGCCAATTTACAATTCAGACACAAAAAATTATATTAAAGTTAACTATCATTAATACTAACATAGTAGCTAAGAGTGAGTTCAAATTACATTTATGAATACATGTATTAATATTGCAGCAACAGAAGTCTAGCGGGCCACAAAAATACACTTGGTGGGCCGCATGCGGGCTGCGTGTTAAGACCCATGGACCATCTGAATGATGTCTTATACTTATAACATTATCTTATAATGTATTTTCAAGTTAGAATTAATTTTCTTAGGTTTAATTACTACTTTGCTATTTGTTCTTCTTTCCCTTAGTTCTGGGATGGCCAGGCCTTTGAATAGGTCACGACCACACTCGTGATGAAAAATTCTTTTTGTTTTTTAAATTAAAAAAAAATTATAATTTTTTTTTAAAATTAGAATTTAATGGTTTGATATTTGAATGTATTATATTAACCATGTGTTGAAGAAATATCCATTACAGTTACACAATAAATACATATTTAAATATGAAAATTTTATGAATAGAAACACAGCGTATTGTGAGTGTAGAGACTCAAAATTATAGGGAAAATTAATTGTTATGATTCCGCAGAGAAACCTTTGAAGTAGCCAGTTTCTTAAATCTGGTTGGTAGTTGATAGCTATTTATAGTAGTATTGGTGGGAATAAAATTCTGCACGAAGCTTTGATTTTATGAACTTCATTGTGGCATACAAATATTCACAACTGTAGTTTGTACCGAAAAAAGATATAATTATTAACACGTTTTAATTATCCTTTACTGTCACTGGACATCTAATGATCTTATACTGACAAAACATTTTAATGTCCTTCTTCTGACATGTGGAGGTAATGTGGAGGTAATATAATGTGGGGGTAATGTGGAGGTAATATAATGTGGGGGTAATGTGGAGGTAATGTGTAGGTAATATGGAGGTTATGTGAGGGTAATGTGTAGATAATGTGACGGTAATGTGTGGAGGTAATGTGTGGAGGTAATGTGTGGAGGTAATGTGTGGAGGTAATGTGTGGAGGTAATGTGTGGAGGTAATGTGTGGAGGTAATGTGTGGAGGTAATGTGTGGAGGTAATGTGTGGAGGTAATGTGTGGAGGTAATGTGTGGAGGTAATGTGTGGAGGTAATGTGTGGAGGTAATGTGTGGAGGTAATGTGTGGAGGTAATGTGTGGAGGTAATGTGTGGAGGTAATGTGTGGAGGTAATGTGTGGAGGTAATGTGTGGAGGTAATGTGTGGAGGTAATGTGTGGAGGTAATGTGTGGAGGTAATGTGTGGAGGTAATGTGTGGAGGTAATGTGGTTGTCATCAAACAATATAATACGAGACGGTAGCACGAGACTATGCGTCATGAAAAGTTAAAAAGCTTGAACTCAGAGCAGATGCCACGGGCGGAAGAAGACCGGAAGAGGCACATGAAATCACAGCGTACATCAAATATATATACTAGGGCTGTTAACGATTAATTTTAATTTAATCGTTAACTTTAGAAAAATTAACGATTAAAATCGTTAATTTCGATTAAAGCCAAATATTAAAATTTATGTTGTCATAAGTAACACTTATTAAACGTTCTTGTTGAAAATCTAAATAAAACTGGAATGTTTCCTTTATATGTCATCTTTTAACCAACCACGCAAAAAGACAAGTGTGTTGACATTATTTGGTTCAAGTGATGAGCGGGTCTAATTGACAATATAAGCAGCCGAGCTGAACAATCGTTCACATAGCTTTAGATTCTCTCAGCTGAAGTTTCCGATACTGTAGTGGAATTTGGTTTTCAGGCGTGTTAAAACCATGGTAGCATTGTTCCCTTTAAGTAGCGCGGCTGCGCAGATATTTGACCGACGCCACGCAGGAGTTTAGAATCACCGCGCAGCAAATTTAGTAAAATATTGCAAAAGAAAAAAAATGGACGAGTTTTTTTGTTTTTTTTTAACTTTGCACACGGACCAACGAAGCTTAGACTTAGAGGGAACATTGCATGGTAGGCAAACGAGTTCTTTCAATGGACACAATAACCTTTATCAACATTTTGAACATTCACGTCAGTCAGTCAGTAGTTTCAAATCAAAATGTTCGTGTAATCTTACGGAAATTAGTTTATATTTATCGGCCGATATATTTTTACATTTTGACTTCCAGTACATTTATAAGTCGTGGGTCGATTAATCGATTGAAAAAAATTTAATCGTCAAAGTTTTTAACGATTAATCGAGAAATTAATCATTAATTTCCGCAGCCCTAATATATGCATATATAAATATACATCACAGCAGACTTTGTTTTAAACAAATCCAAATATAAGTCTTACTGTTGCGGAGGTCATCACAAAATCAAACCGACCATTTACTGTATAAGGATATTATAGTTTCTGAGATTTTACATTAATTGAAAGATAATAATAAATAAAATTGAGCTTCATCCCTGTCCGGTGCGCTACTTTACGTCATCCCTGTCCGGTGCGCTACTTTACGTCATCCCTGTCCGGTGCGCTACTTTACGTCATTCATGTCCGGTGCACTACTCTACGTCATCCCTGTCCGGTGCGCTACTTTACGTCATCCCTGTCCGGTGCGCTACTTTACGTCATCCCTGTCCAGTGCGCTACTTTACGTCATCCCTGTCCGGTGCGCTACTTTACGTGTGATGTGCGTTTTGAATGAGTTTGGCAGCCCGCAGCTTTAGATCAATTAATATTAACTCGAATTTAGGAACTCGTCGTTTTACAGTAAAAAATTCAACGTAAATAAACATATACTGACTATCAATTGGAAATCTTGGCTTTATTGTAATGTATTTCGTCGGGTCAGGTCTGTGTTGAACACAACTCGGTACGGACTGGCTGGTAGCTGAGCCAGTCCCCGTATCGCCGTACGGACTGGCTGGTAGCTGAGCCAGTTCCCGTAATGCCGTACGGACTGGCTGGTAGCTGAGCCAGTTCCCGTATCGCCGTACGGACTGGCTGGTAGCTGAGCCAGTTCCCGTATCGCCGTACGGACTGGCTGGTAGCTGAGCCAGTTCCCGTATCGCCGTACGGACTGGCTGGTAGCTGAGCCAGTTCCCGTATCGCCGTACGGACTGGCTGGTAGCTGAGCCAGTTCCCGTATCGCCGTACGGACTGGCTGGTAGCTGAGCCAGTTCCCGTATCGCCGTATGAACATGAAACTTAATATTTCAAGTATCTTCAGTAGTGGTTCCATTTTCATATAATTTCTTATGGAAAAAAAGGGGGGGTTGAGGCAGTCTGTTGTAGTTCCTTATGGTTATTCCGTTTATGATAATATCATTGCCATTGCTATTTTATGACTTACAAGTTTATAGAATTGAGGAGTTTTCAATGATGACTAAGGGTCACATGAAACATGCACATGAATCATTTAGGGAGAACACATTTAGAACCGCTGATTAAAAAAAAACACACACAATATAAATCAAAGTGAATCTAGGAGAAATCCCCCCTCACAAACAATATGACGTCTCTACCTATCACACAAACAATATGACGTCTATACCTATCACACAAACAATATAACGTCTCCACCCATCACACACACAATATGACGTCTCTACCCATCACCCACACAATATGACGTCTCTACCTATCACACAAACAATATGACGTCTCTACCCATCACCCACACAATATGACGTCTCTACCTATCACACAAACAATATGACGTCTCTACCATCACACAAACAATATGACGTCTCTACCCATCACACAAACAATATGACGTCTCTACCCATCAACAAACAATATGACGTCTCTACCCATCAACAAACAATATGACGTCTCTACCCATCACACAAACAATATGACGTCTCTACCCATCAACAAACAATATGACGTCTCTACCCATCACACAAACAATATGACGTCTCTACCCAGCACACAAACAATATGACGTCTCTACCCATCACACAAACAATATGACGTCTCTACCCATCACACAAACAATATGACGTCTCTACCCATCACACAAACAATATGACGTCTCTACCCATCACACAAACAATATGACGTCTCTACCCATCACATACACAATATGACGTCTCCACCCATCACACAAACAATATGACGTCTCTACCCAGCACACAAACAATATGACGTCTCTACCCATCACACAAACAATATGACGTCTCCACCCATCACACAAACAATATGACGTCTCTACCCAGCACACAAACAATATGACGTCTCTACCCATCACACAAACAATATGACGTCTCCACCCATCACACACACAATCTGACGTCTCTACTTACCCCGACTACGGACATCATCAACACTTTGCCGCCGTTATCAACTCCTAAACCACTTTGATCCCCGTCTTGGCTCCGCCTATTTATGTCACGTTTATCGTGGGATCTCCTTCAGATGCTTCGAGTGAAATACACAAACACCTGGTAAGCGATACGCCTCTGACAGCGCCAATATTTCCGAGTCTCGCGGAAAGTTTTCTTTACAAATAATTTAAATCCCAACTGGTTAATTGCGTAGTATCGTATCTAAGACGCAATGTTGTGCTATCAGGTCCTATACAGTGTTTACATTACAAGTGGCGGGTTGTCAACTGGTCTTTACAAAAATAAACAACGCACTGAAATTCAAGTCAAATGAATTTGTTGAAAAGTTTACATTGGCTCCTAGAAGCGGGTTTTCTCTCCTTTATACAAGAAAATAAATCCCAATATGAGATTAAAACGATGAAAACAAGTAAGCTAGAGAAGTGAACTATTTTCACGGCCCTGAACTATATTAAAATTAACAATTAGGCCGTCTAAAAGCTCTGTTGATAACATAAATTTCCAGGGTTATTGAAGTGAAAGTGATACTTCACGAAATCCCGTCAGTAATTCAGAAAAAAAGCCAGAGAAGTGACGTCATCTACAAGAGACAAGTTCAGATAAAAGGTAAATTTTAAAAAAACGTAAAAAATCAAGTTTTTGACTATAAATCCTTTATGTACGAGACGTAACTACAAGAATGTTCATTACAATACGCAGCGCAAGACCATCCAAAAATACAAAATTGCAGTTGTGTCGTAAAACATGTTTAACATAATGCGCACCGATCAGGAATATGTTTATAAAAAGTGTTGTCAATAAAATACGCACCTAATTGCGCGACAGAAAGGTTGTTCAATATAAAGCGCACCCTTACACTCTATCTCAAAAAATAACATGATACATAGGAATAAATAAAATAATCTAAAAAATCAATAATTCAATTACGGTACATGTGATTGACCTGAAATTTTGATACATAGTTTTTATCATCGCCACCAAACTGCCTGCTAAATTTCAGCTCGCTAGCTTACGAGGAAGTGGGTTAAAATCGATCCAAAGTTTTGGCGACAAGCAATCAAGCAAGCAACCAGACACCACGAGTTAATATAAAGGATTTTTAAAAAAAAACTGCGGGGATGATTAACGAGCCAACATTAGCTATGGCAAAGTGTCGACTTCTGATCTTTAAATGTAATCAAGCAATAACTGCCGCAGAAGATTATTTTTTTTAACGACCCACCTGAACTATAAATTTTTGAACACTTCCCGTTACACCGCATATATTTACATACCATTTAAAGTATCCATAGAAGACAAGAAACTATAACTCATCCAAACATCTTATTCTTAAGACTTCAGACTTCAGAGTCACTTTCCTTAGACACGTCCTATGCTCCTAACAGTAACAGCGATTTAAGTGGAATAAAACTTTTTTTAAAACTATATGATAGACTTTAGGCCCTAGCCCTAGGCTTTAGGCATAGATATTTCACTTTTTAAAAAAAAACTCCTTTGAAAAATCCTTCACTGATCCGATCCCATGGAATCCCTCATTTGATCAACCGATCCCATGGAATCCCTCATTTGATCAACCGATCCCATGGAATCCCTCATTTGATCAACCGATCCCATGGAATCACTCATTTGATCAACCGATCCCTTGGAATCACTCATTTGATCAACCGATCCCATGGAATCCCTCATTTGATCAACCGATCCCATGGAATCACTCATTTGATCAACCGATCCCTTGGAATCACTCATTTGATCAACCGATCCCATGGAATCCCTCATTTGATCAACCGATCCCATGGAATCACTCATTTGATCAACCGATCCCATGGAATCACTCATTTGATCAACCGATCCCATGGAATCACTCATTTGATCAACCGATCCCATGGAATCACTCATTTGATCAACCGATCCCATGGAATCACTCATTTGATCAACCGATCCCATGGAATCACTCATTTGATCAACCGATCCCATGGAATCACTCATTTGATCAACCGATCCCATGGAATCACTCATTTGATCCACTCAAATTCTTAAGTATAAACACACAGATAATTAAAGCAAATTCCAGTTTAACATCCACAATTACAACAAAACGAAAATAAATGTATATAAAAATAAAACCAGATTGGAGTGTAAGATTGTATAAAAAATCTCTTCATTTCAATCGTTATTCAACCATTGTCGTTGACCTATAGACTTTGGCATAGCCTACGATAGCCTACGTGCTATGTAAAAAAAATTTAAAAAAAAACAACCCTACCCTAAATGCTATCACCGCTCAGGCTAATGACTTCTGATCTATGCTATAACTGAAATATCTTAGATACATCTGACTGTTTGAACAGTTGACTTAAAGTTAGACTTTGACGGGAGATTTGTTTTTTTGTGTGTAGATTTTGGAATGACACCGACCTCGAAGAGCAACTTAGCCTTTGACCTAAACTTTGACTTAAACTTTGACTTAAACTTTGACTTTGACTTTTACTTTGAAATTGACTTTGACTGAGACTTTGACTTATTTAAGACTGCACGACCGAACGTTGTCAACTAATTAGTTTGATTAACTAACTCTGTAGTCATGACCCCAATTTGTGGACACGTGATTGGATTATAAGAAAATGTCCAGCTAATACCTAATACAATAATACAGACAAGAAAAACTCACACACAGTCACACGTACACTTAGATTCAAGTGCGCCGGCGTAAACTCGCCAGTATCTAAGTCCTCGTTAAGATTAAGAGACAAATCGAAAACTCCGGTCACTGGTCTTGTCGAAACTCCTATACAATATCAATATGGTTAAAATACCATTTGGCCGAATAGACATGACTGAATTATTTATTTTTTTAAAATCACGACAACTTTAATTCTTAGTTTTTGAAATCAACCCTCGTCATGCCCTCGGTTGAGAAAAAACAACACACGTTGGGCAACTGTTTTTGTCGGTTTCGAAACTTACACAGTAGAAACATGATCAATTCACAAAAGTTAAACCGCTGCACATTGTAATCAAGATCTGGGGAAACCCGCGATCAAAATCTCTCTCTCCTTCTCTCGTACATGGAGGGAGTACTTCCCAGCAGACGTGTGCCGCGTTTTGACTAGAAAGATGATTATGAACGGCCTCCGCCCCGCCTCCACCGCCCCTAACCATGGCCGGGCCTGGTAATGATTGCAGGGGCAGCCAATCAGAGGGCGGCGTTAGGGCCTGATAATTCTACCCTCTGGCGGTGAAGAGCTCTGCAATTTTCCCCGGCAGACGTCAGGAGTCGGGCGACGCCCACTCGTCGGGGACTTGCGGCGCCCCCCCCCCACTTTTCCCAAACTTTTCCGAGCGGTGGAGTTGTGAGTTGCCGTCTGCTTCTACTGAAAAGTTGGGAGTCCATTCATCATGGAGTCGAGTTACGGGTACGACTCTAGAAGATGGGGCGAAAAATGGAAGGTGAGGGTGCAAGGTGGAAGGAGGGCGCCTAAAACGGATGCCAGGCAGGGGAGACAGTAATTTAAGT
The DNA here is from genome assembly GCA_944989445.1 of Ampullaceana balthica. Taxonomy (NCBI): domain Eukaryota; kingdom Metazoa; phylum Mollusca; class Gastropoda; family Lymnaeidae; genus Ampullaceana; species Ampullaceana balthica. The sequence continues at coordinate 339,293 of CALYLW010000369.1, forward strand.
AAATGATGACATCATGCGTGGACGGTCGTAATAAATAATCATGATAGATTTCAATGTGCCAAGTTGTGGACAGGTCATACGGTGATATGATCTCTACACAAATGCAACGTTATAAATTATTGCACTTCACTATTACAATCGCGAGATATCACAATTTTGAGAGGCCTATGACTTTGAGAGGCTCAGAAAGTAAACACACGACGTCTGTAGAGAGGCTCAGAGAGTAAACATGACGTCTGTGACTGTGGAGAGGCTCAGAGAGTAAACATGACGTCTGTGACTGTGGAGAGGCTCAGAGAGTAAAAATGACGTCTGTGACTGTGGAGAGGCTCAGAGAGTTACTCGACGTCTGTGGAGAGGCTCAGAGAGTAAACATGACGTCTGTGGAGAGGCTCAGAGAGTAAACATGACGTCTGTGACCGTGGAGAGGCTCAGAGAGTAAACATGACGTCTGTGACTGTGGAGAGGCTCAGAGAGTAACATGACGTCTGTGACTGTGGAGAGGCTCAGAGAGTAACATGACGTCTGTGGAGAGGCTCAGAGAGTAACACGACGTCTGTGGATAGGCTCAGAGAGTAACATGACGTCTGTAGAGAGGCTCAGAGTAACACGACGTCTGTAGAGAGGCTCAGAGAGTAACACGACGTCTGTAGAGAGGCTCAGAGAGTAACACGACGTCTGTAGAGAGGCTCAGAGAGTAACGTCTGTGACTGTGGAGAGGCTCAGAGAGTAACATGACGTCTGTGGAGAGGCTCAGAGAGTAACATGACGTCTGTGGAGAGGCTCAGAGAGTAACATGACGTCTGTGGAGAGGCTCAGAGAGTAACATGACGTCTGTGGAGAGGCTCAGAGAGTAACATGACGTCTGTGGAGAGGCTCAGAGAGTAACATGACGTCTGTGACTGTGGAGAGGCTCAGAGAGTAACATGACGTCTGTGGAGAGGCTCAGAGAGTAACATGACGTCTGTGGAGAGGCTCAGAGAGTAACATGACGTCTGTGGAGAGGCTCAGAGAGTAACATGACGTCTGTGGAGAGGCTCAGAGAGTAACATGACGTCTGTGGAGAGGCTCAGAGAGTAACATGACGTATGTGACTGTGGAGAGGCTCAGAGAGTAACATGACGTCTGTGGAGAGGCTCAGAGAGTAACATGACGTCTGTGGAGAGGCTCAGAGAGTAACATGACGTCTATAGAGAGGCTCAGAGAGTAACACGACGTCTGTAGAGAGGCTCAGAGAGTAACATGACGTCTGTGGAGAGGCTCAGAGAGTAACACGACGTCTGTAGAGAGGCTCAGAGAGTAACACGACGTCTGTGGAGAGGCTCAGAGAGTAACACGACGTCTGTGGAGAGGCTCAGAGAGTAAAACGAGGTCTGTAGAGAGGCTCAGAGAGTAACATGACGTCTGTAGAGAGGCTCAGAGTAACACGACGTCTGTAGAGAGGCTCAGAGAGTAACACGACGTCTGTGGAGAGGCTCAGAGAGTAACACGACGTCTGTGGAGAGGCTCAGAGAGTAAAACGAGGTCTGTAGAGAGGCTCAGAGAGTAACATGACGTCTGTAGAGAGGCTCAGAGTAACACGACGTCTGTAGAGAGGCTCAGAGTAACACGACGTCTGTAGAGAGGCTCAGAGAGTAACACGACGTCTGTAGAGAGGCTCAGAGAGTAACACGACGTCTGTAGAGAGGCTCAGAGAGTAAATTAAACATGACGCTTGTGGAGAGGCCCGGAGAGTAAATTACACATGACGTCTGTGGAGAGACTCAGAGAGTAAATTACACATGACGTCTGTGGAGAGACTCAGAGAGTAAATCTCTGAAGTTTCATTTTCATATAAATTTAAACGTGGTAGTGGTTGTTTTATTGTGTTTCTCTCTCTCTCTCTCTCTCTCTCTCTCTCTCTCTCTCTCTCTCTCTCTCTCTATTTCTCTGATTTATATAAAAGTAATATAAGCGACATTATGTTATTGTGTCATATACTTTGCGTGATTTACTTGCTTTGCCAAACATCGATAGTTGTTCTCATGACGGGATATCATCCTTCGATCTTGGTATCACTGCTTCAGTTTGAGATGGTGAAATCCAGACATGACAGAGGTACACTCGCGAGAAATCTGTTTCACCATACCACGAGAACAAGTGTGCATTGAGAAATACTGTGTTTATCGGAAGGGAGGAGGGGGCGTCGATATGGGGGCGTGCATGTAAAAGTAGAGGGAACAGTTCAATATTTCTTTATATCGGCTTGAAAACAGCCGCTGAAATGTTCAGACTTTGACAAAAATGACGTGACAAATAAACGCAAATTATAGCACAACGCCTTCGTCAGAAGACAACAATAATACAAAAACTATAAACAAATGAAATTATTAAATTTGACCCCCACCCCCCCCCCAAACAAAAAAAAGTAAAAAAATAAAAAATAAATAAATAAAATAAATAATTTAAAAATAAATGTTCTCAACATGAAATGTGGATTTTTCTTTCTGTTTAAAGATGTTTTTGTTGAATTCAGTGTCCCCAGAAAATAGCTCGTCCTATACTATTATACTATAGAATTATTATATAAGCTATAACATAAAGACGTTGTAATAGGCAAACCCATATATTTGGTAGTGTGTCACTGTTCCTGGATTAATGCAGTGCATTTAGAACACGCCCCCTGCTAATTCCTTTACAAAAATTTCTTAATTTTGCAACCATCTTTTTTGGCACTAGGTTATATTTAGCAACAGGGCTTCGTGTATAGAATTCCTGTGACATTGCCGTTTGTGAGGAATCAGTTCTTTGCGTGTTGACTGCGGACGAGTCTATCATTCAGTCAATGTTCTTTTGCAGGCGAGTCCATTTTGAAGCTTATGGGTCATTATGGGCAAGCTAAATAAGCCTAATTTTTTTGCAAGGATAATTAGTAAATATTCTTGTCCTTTAACTTTATTATAAGCATGTCCGTCTGTTCTAATCTACTTACCATGGACAAATGCATTGGTGTGGCAAACTTGATTGCTAAAGTCAATGAATACTGGAACACGACATTCAGACTTGGTTTTTCCAGTCAATGAATGCAGGAACACGGCATTTAAACGGATGTTTCGGCTAAAAGCCTTCTTCGCCAGAAGGTGCAATAATAAAATAATGGAAATATTTAATTTAAACAACCAACAACCCACCAACAACCCACCAACAACCCACCAACAACCCACCAAACTTTGTGTACATCCGAGATGATAATTCTTTCTTAATTTACTCTTCGTTTTTTTCCCCAAGCAACCTGTTGGCAGTGTTTGTTAGGTAACTGCTACAAGCTATTCAAGTATACAAGTATTTCATGTCACTTGTCCTAACAAATCACGTTTTAAAAAAATGAAACTGTTTCGTATTTTGATTATTGAAAGTAAAATAATAATAAATGTGAATTCTGGATTAAATTATTTTAAAATCAATAACTTAATGTCTAACACAACAGAAGAGTACTTTGTTAGAAAATGTCTAGAATTTATTTGAAAATATATGTAGATATAGTTCAAGGGGAAAATTAAAAAAAAACACGTAAAAAACCAAGTTTTTGACTATAAATACTTTATATACGAGACGTAACTACAAGAATGTTCATTATAATACTAATACGCAGCGCAAGACCATCCAAAAATACAAAATTGTAGTTGTGTCGTAAAACATGTTTAATATAATGCGCACCCGATCAGGAATATGTTTATAAAAAATGTTGTCAATAAAATACGCACCTTATTGCGCGACAGAAAGGTTGTTCAATATAATACGCACCGCGACACTCTATCTCAAAAAAAAATAACATGATACATAGAGATAAATAAAATAATATAAAATTCAATAATTTAATTACAGTACATGCGATCAATCTGAAATGTTGATACATCGTTTTTATCATCGGCACGAGTCTGCCTGCAAAATTTCAGCTCACTAGCTTACGAGAAAGTGGGTTAAAAATCGTTCCAAAGTTTTTTCGACAATCAAGCAAACAATCAACCAAACAGACACCACGAGTTAATAAAAAGGATTTAAAAATCAAAATGCAAAATTCAAAATTCTCTAGATAACTTGTCGCTCCGTCTGAAGTCGACTATAAATAACTCAGATGAAATTCCCGCTACACGCGCTAAATGAGATTGTTATGTAACGCTATAGACTATTGTATTATTTTGAATCTATCTTATCTTATCTTTTCTTATCTTATAAGATCTTATCTGTTTACAGACGCTCCTTCTATACAGAAGATTATTGCGTCCTACGTTCATCCATGGTTTGTGTTTTAATAGACCTGCATTTCCATTAGAGATTTAAATGTTGATAAAGTGTTGGCTTTCCTGGTTTCTTCAGGCAACCCATTTCACGCCCGAATTCCGGACGGGAAGAACGAAAATTTGTATGTGTTTGTTCTTGCATACGGAATAAGAAAGGTGTTTTTATCCTTATGTCTATCTGAGGGTTGTATTAAGTTATCTTTGTGTTGTATTTCTAAATTAGAATTAATTGCTTTATGTGTGATTACTACTTTGCTCTTGGTTCTTCTATCCTCTAGTGTTTCAAGGTTTAATGATTTAACTAATGGTGTTATTCTTAGTTCAGATTTCAGTTTTAAGGCTAAACGAAAAAACTACCGAAACTACAACTACGGATAAAGAGTAAAGTTTACTCGGTAAACTATTTAATTTCAGTTAAAACTGTTAACTTTGTATTGTACCATGCAGACTATAATTATTATAATTACACTATTACAAATCTAGAGCAAAAATTTCAAAACAAAAGATAATAAGAATAATCTATACTAATAAAAGGCAAAGCCCTCACTGACTCACTCACTCACTGATTCATCACTAATTCTCCAACTTCCCGTGTAGGTAGAAGCATGAAACTTTGGGAAGTTGTCGAGTAGCCTCTCGCGACGAAAATTGGAGTAAAAGAATTTTAAAAATAACACTCATGGGGGCCGGGGGCCCAAAAACGTTTTTTTTCCTTATATGGCCTATATAAAATTTTAAAATCTACAATTCTCCTATTTCCCGAGTAGGCAGGAGCATGAAACTTTGGGAAGTTGTTGAGTACAATCTCGCGATGGTAACGGGAGAAAAAATATTTAAATTATCACTTCCTGGGGGCCGGGGGCCCAAATGAAGTTTTTTCCTTATATGAGCTGTATAAAAACTAAAAATCACTAATTCTCCTATTTCCCGTGTAGGTAGAAGCATGAAACACTGGGTAGTTGATAAGCACACTTCCGCGATGGTAACAAGCGAAAAAAATATTTAAAATAACACTTAATGGGGTCCGGGGGCCCAAATGTAGGTTTTTTCTTATAAAAAAAAACTGACTCATCACTAATTCTCCAACTTCCCGTGTAGGTATTAGCATGAAACTTTGGGAACTTGCTGAGTACACTCTCTCAACGATAATTGGCAAATAAGAATTTTAAAATTCACACTGTTGGGGGCCCGGGGCCCAAAAACGCTTTTTTTCCTTATATGGACTGTATAGAATATGAAATCACTAATTTTCTCATTTCTCGAGTAGGCAAAAGCATGAAACTTTGGGAATTTGTTGAGTAAAAACCAGCGATAGCGACGGGAGAAAAAAAAATTAAATTATCACTTCCTGGGGGCCGGGGGCCCAAATGAAGTTTTTTCCCTACATGATAAAAAAAAACTGACTCATCACTAATTCTCCAACTTCCCGTGTAGGTATTAGCATGAAACTTTGGGAACTTGCTGAGTACACTCTCTCAACGATAATTGGCAAATAAGAATTTTAAAATTCACACTGTTGGGGGCCCGGGGCCCAAAAACGCTTTTTTTCCTTATATGGACTGTATAGAATATGAAATCACTAATTTTCTCATTTCTCGAGTAGGCAAAAGCATGAAACTTTGGGAATTTGTTGAGTAAAAACCAGCGATAGCGACGGGAGGAAAAAAAAATTAAATTATCACTTCCTGGGGGCCGGGGGCCCAAATGAAGTTTTTTCCCTACATGAGCTATACAAAAACTAAAAATCACAAATTCTCCATTTCCCGTGTAGGTAGAAGCATGAAACTTGGGGTAGTTGTTAAGTACACTTCCACGATGGTAACAGGTAAAAACAATATTCAAATTATCACTTAATGGGGGCCGGAACCCAAATGTAGTTTCTTCTTATATTAAAACAGACTCATCACTAATCTCGGATTTACCGCGTAGGTAGAAGCATGAAAATTTGGGAAGTTGTTGAGTGGCCTCTCGCGACGAAAATTGGCGTAAAAGAATTTTTAAATTAACACTCATGGGGGCCGGGGGCCCAAAAAAGTTTTTTTTCCTTACATGGCCTATATGAAATTTTAAAATCAACAATTCTCCTGTTTCCCGAGTAGGCAGAAGCATGAAACTTTGGGAAGTTGTTGAGTACAATCGCGCAATGGTAACGGGAAAAAAATATGTAAAATAACACTTAATGGGGGCCGGGGGCCCAAATGAAGTTTTTTCTTATATGAGCTTTATAAAAACTAAAAATCACTAATTCTCCTATTTCCCGTGTAGGTAGAAGCATGAAACTTTGGGAAATTGTTGAGTACACTTCCGCGATGGTAACAGGCGAAAAAATATTCAAAATTTCACTTACTGGGGCCCAGGGGCCAAAATGTGTAGGAAGTAGCATGAAACTTTGAGTAGTTGTTAAGTAACATTCTGCGATGGTAACAGGTTAAAAAACTATCTAGATTATCACTTACTGGGGGCCGGGGGCCAAAATGTAGTTTTCTTCTTATATAAAAAACTGACTCATCACTAATTCTCCAATTTCTCGTGTTGGTAGCAGCATGAAACTTTGGAGAGTTGTTAAGTACACTTCCGCAATGGTAACAGGTGAAAAAGAATATTTTGAAATTCACACTCATGGGGGCCGGGGGCCCAAAAACTTTTTTTCTCCTTATTCTGGCTTTATAAAAATTAAAAATCCCATTATTCTCCTATTTCCCGAGAAGGTAGAAGCATGAAACTTTGGGTAGTTGTTGGATAACATTCCGCGATGGTAACAGGTGGAACAATTATATAAATTATCACATAACGGGGGCGGGGGCCGAAATGTAATTTTTTTCTTATATGAGCTATATAAAAAATGAAAATCACTAATTCTCCTATTTCCCGTGTAGGTGGAAGCATGAAACTTTGGGCGGTTGTTGAGTACCCTCCCGCAATGGTAGCAGACGGAAAAAAATTAAATTATCAGCTCGATAGGATCACGGGAAGTGTGTCATATTTTTACTCTTCGTTTTTGTTTTTCTGCGGGACTACAACAGACAGACAGACAAAGACGGTGAAGTTAATATATGTATTATATCCATCATGATCCATTTTGAAATCAATTTGTGTTTTGAATTTGTGTTACGCGGGTTCTCAATGCTTACTGAAATCCTAATTTACCGCAGCAAAGCGCGGGTATTTTGCTAGTCTAAACTAATAAAAGGCAAAGCCCTCACTGACTGACTGACCGATTCATCACTAATTCTCCAACTTCCCGTGTAGGTAGAAGCATGAAACTTTGGGAAGTTGTCAAGTACCCTCTCACGACGAAAATTGGCAAAAAAGAATTTTAAAATTCCCGCTCATGTGGGGCCGGGGGCCCAAAAACGTTTTTTTCCTAATATGGCCTTTATAAAATTTGAATATCACTAATTCTCCCATTTCCCGAGTAGGCAGACGCATGAAACTTTGGAAAGTTGTTGTGTACAACCCCGCGATGGTAACGGGAGAAGAAATATTTAAATTATCACTTCCTGGGGGCCGGGGGCCCAAATTAAGTTTTTTCCTTATATGAGCTATATAAAAACTAAAAATCACTAATTCTCCTATTTCCCGTGTATGTAGAAACATGAAACTTGGGGTAGTTGTTAAGTACACTTCCACAATGGTAACAGGTAAAAACAATATTTAAATTATCACTACTGGGGGCCGGGGGCCCAAATGTATTTTTTTCTTATATTTAAATCTGAATCATCACTAATTTTACAACTTCCCGTGTAGGTAGAGGCATGAAACTTTAGAAAGTTGTCAAGTACCCTCTCGCAACAATAATTGCAAAAAAGAATTTTAAAATTCCCGCTCATGTGGGGCCGGAGCCCCAAAAACGTTTTTCCCCCTTATATGGCCTATATGCCTATATAAAATTTGAATATCACTAATTCTCCCATTTCCCGAGTAGGCAGAAGCATGAAACTTTGGGAAGTTGTTGAGTACACTTCCGCGATGTTAACAGGCAAAAAAATATTTAAATTATCAAAGACTGGGGGCCGGGGGCCCAAATGAAGTTTTTTCTTTAAATGAGCTATATAAAAACTGAAAATCACTAATTCTCATATTTCCCGTGTAGGTAGTAGCATGGAACTCTGAGTAGTTGATAAGACCACTTCCGCGATGGTACCAGGTGAAAAAATATTTAAATGAACACTTACTGGGGGCCGGGGCCCAAAAGAAGTTTTTTTCAAATATTCAAAACGGACTCATCACGAATTCTCCAACTTCACGTGTAGGTAAAAGCATGAAACTTTAGGAAGTTGTTCAGTACCCTCTCGCAATGCAAATTCGTGTCAAAGAATTTTAAAATTCACTCCCATGGGGGCCGTGGGCCCAAGAGCGTTTTTGTTTCATTATACTGAAAATCGCCTCATTCTCCACTTTCCCATATAGGTAGAAACATGAAACTTTGGGAATTTGTTGAGTCCACTCTCTCGATGGTAGCATGCAAAAATAAATATTTAAATTATCACTCACTGGGGGCCGGGGGCCCAAATGTACTTTTTCTTATGTACCTTATTCTCCACTTTCCCGTATAGGTAGAAACTTGAAGCTTTTGGAATTTGTTGAGTCCACTCTAATGTCATTTTAGTACCCATTTTATTTTACACGATCTTGACAAATATTGACAAAAAAGTATTTCAATCATGATTCAGACTGAAATCTATTGGTGTTTTGAATTTGTGTGAAACGGGTTTTCAACGCTTACTAAAATTCTAACTTCCGTAGCAGAGCGCGGGGATTTTGCTAGTGTAATATAAATAACATCAATCCTACGTCTATGTCAAGATTATCACCTGACCTATATACATGTATTATAACCTGACCTATATACATGTATTATAACCTGACCTATATACATGTATTATACCTGACCTATATACATGTATTATAACCTGACCTATATACATGTATTACAACCTGACCTATATACATGTATTATAACCTGACCTATATACATGTATTATAACCTGACCTATATACATGTATTATAACCTGACCTATATACATGTATTATAACCTGACCTATATGCATGTACCAGTAAACCTTAACGGTATGCGATATACAAAAACCCATATTATATATTATTTATGGTTGGTAATAGTTTCTGTTTTTATTTTTTTAAATTTTTTTTATTTTTATGGACAAAGTCAAATAATGGTATCATAAACTCGGCTCCACGACAAAACGACAAGGTGACTAAACGACAAGGTGATAAAACGACAAGGTGACAAAACGACAAGGAGACTAAACGACAAGGTGATAAAACGACAAGGTGACAAAACGACAAGGAGACTAAACGACAAGGTGATAAAACGACAAGGAGACTAAACGACAAGGAGACTAAACGACAAGGAGACTAAACGACAAGGTGACAAAACGACAAGGAGACTAAACGACAAGGAGACTAAACGACAAGGAGACTAAACGACAAGGTGATAAAACGACAAGGTAACAAAACGACAAGGAGACTAAACGACAAGGTGATAAAACGACAAGGTGACAAAATGACAAGGAGACTAAACGACAAGGTGATAAAACGACAAGGTGACAAAACGACAAGGAGAATAAACGACAAGGAGACTAAACGACAAGGTGACAAAACGACAAGGAGACTAAACGACAAGGAGACTAAACGACAAGGTGACAAAACGACAAGGAGACTAAAGGACAAGGTGACAAAACGACAAGGAGACTAAACGATAAGGTGATAAAACGACAAGGAGACTAAACGACAAGGTGATAAAACGACAAGGAGACTAAACGACAAGGTGATAAAACGACAAGGAGACTAAACGACAAGGTGATAAAACGACAAGGAGACTAAACGAAAAGGTGATAAAACGACAAGGAGACTAAACGACAAGGTGATAAAACGACAAGGAGACTAAACGACAAGGTGATAAAACGACAAGGAGACTAAACGACAAGGTGATAAAACGACAAGGAGACTAAACGACAAGGTGATAAAACGACAAGGAGACTAAACGACAAGGTGATAAAACGACAAGGAGACTAAACGACAAGGTGATAAAACGACAAGGAGACTAAACGACAAGGTGATAAAACGACAAGGAGACTAAACGACAAGGTGATAAAACGACAAGGAGACTAAACGACAAGGTGAAAAAATGACAAGGTCTTATAGAAACAACGTAGATCACCGTAGACCCCCTAACGAAGTCACCGTGAATAGGTCACTTTAAACATAGACTAAGAGTGTCGGTGTCAGACTCAAATAGCTCAGCGGCAAAAACTAAAAACACTCTTCAGTCAAAATCATTGCCTTTTTTTCGTTGTACCATTTGGAACTATTTTTGTCACCTTTTTATTTTATCACTTGTCGTTTTGTAGTTTTGTTACTTGTCATTTTGTCACCTTGTCGTTTTATCGTTTTTTCACTTGCCGTTCTGTCACTATGTAGTTTTGTCTGGTTACCCATTAACTCCGAGGTGTAAAAGTAAAAGGGAGTGTTGGTTTTTAAAATATTTCAGCGGCTATAAAAATGTGGGAAGGGGTATACGAAGATAAATAACATTAAACCCAGTAATTGAACGCGCTTTTTCTTTTTTAAATCCTTTATATTAACTCGTGGTGTCTGCGGCGGACCTTGCTTGCTTGCTTGCTTGCTTGCTTGTCGCCAAAACTTTTGATCGATTTTTAACCCACTTGCTCGCAAGATAGCGAGCTGAAATTTTGCAGGCAGTTTTGTACCGATGATAAAAACAACGTATCAAAATTTCAGATCGATCGCATGTACCGTAATTAAATTATTGATTTTTTAGATTATTTTTTTTATTCCTATGTATCATGCTATTTTTTGAGATAGAGCGTCGCGGTGCGTATTATATTGAACAACCTTTCTGTCGCGCAATAAGGTGCGTATTTTATTGACAGCTCTTTTTATAAACATATTCCTGATCGGTGCGTATTATATTAAACATGTTTTACGACACAACTTCAATTTTGTATTTCTGGATGGTCTGGCGCTGCGTGTTATAATGAACATTCTTTTAGTTACTTCTCATACGTAAAGGATTTATAGTCAAAAACTTGGTTTTTTACGGGTTGTTTTTATTAAATCCTTTATATTAACTCGTGGTGTCTGCGGCGGACCTTGCTTGCTTGCTTGCTTGCTTGTCGCCAAAACTTTTGATCGATTTTTAACCCACTTGCTCGCAAGATAGCGAGCTGAAACTTTTGCAGGCAGTTTCGTACCGATGATAAAAACAATGTATCAAAATTTCAGATCGATCGCATGTACCGTAATTAAATTATTGATTTTTTAGATTATTTTTTTTATTCCTATGTATCATGCTATTTTTTGAGATAGAGCGTCGCGGTGCGTATTATATTGAACAACCTTTCTGTCGCGCAACAAGGTGCGTATTTTATTGACAGCTCTTTTTATAAACATATTTCTGATAGGTGCGCATTATATTAAACATGTTTTACGACTCAACTGCAATTTTGTATTTCTGGATGGTCTGGCGCTGCGTATTATAATGAACATTCTTTTAGTTACTTCTCGTACATAAAGGATTTATAGTCAAAAACTTGTTTTTTTACGGGTTGTTTTTATTTAAATATTATTTTTTAATGTTATTTTCAGATGACGGTAAATTTAGATTAAGCCACCGCCATTTTGTTGTTTATTCATATTATAAAAGGATCGGTCAATGGTCACTGTAAGTAGCCTATAGGTTTTTGCTGTTGCTGTTTCACTGATACTGATCGAATTCGTCAAAATGACCGGAGATACGACTCATATCAAAGGCTAATGCTAATAATAGTATTAAGTTCATACTGTAATAATATAAAAAAAACTTTAGAAAAACCAAGTTTTTGACTATAAATCATTTACATGTGTATATACGAGAAATAACTAAAAGAATGTTCATTATAATACGCATCGCACGACAATCCAAAAATCTAAAATTTTAGTTAATATGTCTCAAATATATAAAGGATTTATAGTAAAAAAAACCAACAACTAGAGTCTACCTGCTAAATTTCAGCACTATTTGATCATGGGGAAAAGGATTATAAAAACATGTTTAACATAGTGATAGTGCGCACCGCGAGACAGATTAGCAACTAATAGCATTTACATTTACAGATCAGGAATATATTTTTAAAAAGTATCGTCAATATAATACGCACCGCACAGCGCAACAGGAAAGTATTAAAAAAGACGTTCAATATAATACGCACTGCGACACTCTAGCACATGAGTAGGCAAACTATGGCCCGCGGGCCGCATGCGGCCCGCCAAAGTATATAATGCGGCCCGTAGGCATGTACATGCTGCGATCTTATATCGATGTTAATTTTCTTTGTTTAGAATTTTTCAATATTTTTTTTAAATCCTTTATATTAACTCGTGGTGTCTGCGGCCGACCGACCGACCGACCGACCGACCGACCGACCGACGTTGTCGCCAAAACTTTTGATCGATTTTTAACCCACTTGCTCGCAAGATAGCGAGCTGAAATTTTGCAGGCAGTTTTGTACCAATGATAAAAACAATGTATCAAAATTTCTGATCGATCGCATGTACCGTAATTAAATTATTGATTTTTTAGATTATTTTATTTATTCCTATGTATCATGCTATTTTTTGAGATAGAGCGTCGCGGTGCGTATTATATTGAACAACCTTTCTGTCGCGCAATAAGGTGCGTATTTTATTGACAGCTCTTTTTATAAACATATTCCTGATCGGTGCGCATTATATTAAACATGTTTTACGACACAACTGCAATTTTGTATTTCTGGATGGTCTGGCGCTGCGTATTATAATGAACATTCTTTTAGTTACTTCTCGTACATAAAGGATTTATAGTCAAAAACTTGGTTTTTTACGGGTTTTTCTTATTTTTGTATTCCGAGTATTTGATTCGAATCTAGGGATATTAAATCGGTTTTATGGCCCCAAAATGACTAGTGATCGTTAGTCATTAATTGTCAATATCCTAATTAGAAACTGCATTTCAGCTCAACCGGAATTGGCTTCTATTTAAAATATACATATTGGCGGTTTTGTAAAAAATGTAATTTAAAAGCAACTAGACGTTGATTTAACTATGAACGCTGCCTAAACAAAGAAGATTGAGGACGAATGTTTCTTTTTAAATCCCTTATATTAACTTCACCGCAGTCTCTGTCTCTCTGTCGTGATCTCTGTCTCTCCGTCATGATCTCTGTCTTGGGCGGGCGGAAAAACAAAAGTACAAAAATGACCCACTTCCCGTGAAGCCATCGAGCTGAAATTTGGCACACGGACCCGTGTCACGTAACAATGCATCGTATCAAAATTTCAGATCGATCAAACGTACCGTAATTAAATTAATGCATTTTTAGTTTATCTCTATACGAGGTATGTAATTCAATTTCACGTTTGTATTTTTTTTCACGTGACATCTCAGTTCGCGCGTTGACGCGATGTACCGGGGTGCTTTTGTTTACATTTTACGTGTCACGCTGAGCTAGGTCCAGCGATCGGTGACCAGACTTTTTCCCTCTCCCACCCCCCACCCAAGGGTTATGAAGCAAAGTTGAGTTAAGACAGATTCAGTCTGTAAATGTTTGTCGCGTTTGAAAATAATCAATACTGTTAGTTATGTCTCATATATAAGGGATTTATAGCCAAAAACTTTGTTTTTGCGGGTTTGTTTTATTAAATCCCTTATATTAACTTCACCACCGTCTCTGTCTCTCTGTCGTGATCTCTGTCTGTCTCTATGTCATGGGCGGGCGGAAAAACAAAAGTCAAAAAATCACCCACTTCCCGTGAAAGCCATCGAGCTGAAATTTGGCACACGGACCCGTGTCACCTAACAATGCATCGTATTAAAATTTCAGATCGATCGAACGTACCGTAATTAAATTAATGCATTTTTAGTTTATCTCTATACGACGTATGTAATTCAATTTCACAGTTTGTTATTGTTTTTTTTTCACGTGAGAGCTCAGTTCGCGCGTTGACGCGACCCATCGAAGTACCGGCGTGCTTTTGTTTACATTTTACGTGTCACGTTGAGCTCGGTCCAGCGATCGGTGACCAGACCTTTCACCTCTCCCACCCCCCTCCCGGTTATACAGCAGGAGTTAAGGCAGATACAGTCTGTAAATGTTTGTCGCGTTTGAAGATGATCAATACTTTTATTTATGACTCATATATAAGGGATTTATAGTCAAAAACTTTGTTTTTACGGGTTTGTTTTATTAAATCCCTTATATTAAGTTCACCACCGTCTCTGTCTCTCTGTCGTGATATCTCTCTCTCTTTCTCTCTCTCTCTCTCACTCTCTCTCTCTCTCTCTCTCTCTCTCTCTCTCTCTCTCTCTCTCTCTCTCTCTCTCTCTCTCTGTCTTGGGCGGGCGGAAAAACAAAAGTAAAAAATGACCCACTTCCCGTGAAGGCATCGAGCTGAAATTTGGCACACGGCATTTATAGTTTATCTATATAAACTATATGTAGCGGTCGCTATTGTTTACATTTTACGGGCCACTTGACTTCACGCCAGCCATCGTAAACACATCTCGTGTCTTAACCAGGTGTTGAATTAACGCGTTGACGCCACCCGTCTATGTCCACACCCCCTCCCCCCCAGTTTTAAAGCCAAGGGAGATATTTTCAGTTTCAGTCTGTAAATGTTTGTCGCGTTTGAAGATAATATTGTTATTGTTTTTTTTTCACGTGAAAGCTCAGTTCGCTCGTTGATGCGATATACCGGGGTGCTTTTGATTACATTTTACGTGTCACGCTGAGCTCGGTGCAGCGATCGGTGACCAGACTTCCCCCCCCCCTCTCCAGGGTTATGAAGCAAAGTTGAGTTAAGACAGATTCAGTCTGTAAATGTTTGTCGCGTTTGAAAATAATCAATACTGTTAGTTATGTCTCATATATAAGGGATTTATAGTCAAAAACTTTGTTTTTACGGGTTTGTTTTATTTAAATCCCTTATATTAACTTCACTGCCGTCTCTCTCTCTGTCGTTCATCGTCGGGCGGAAAAACAAAAGTCAAAAATGACCCACTTCCCGTGTAGGCATCGGGTTGAAATTTGGCACTAGGATCCGTGTCACCTAACAATGCATCGTATCAAAATTTCAGATCGATCGAACGTACCGTAATTAAATTAATGCATTTTTAGTTTATCTATATAAGTTTTATGTAGTGGTCGCTATTGTTTACATTTTACGGGTCACTTGACTTCACGCCAGCCAGCGGTGAATACATCTCGTGTTTTAACCAGGTGGTTTACACCAGGAGTTTAGTTAATGCGTTGACGCCACCCATCCATGTCCACACCCCCTCCCCCCTTCCCCCAGTTTTAAAGCCAGGCGAGATAATTTCGGTTTCAGTCGGTTAATGTGTGTCGCGTTTGAACATAATCAATACTTTTAGTTATGTCTCATATTTAAGGGATTTATAGTCAAAAACTTTGTTTTTACGGGGTTGTTTTATTTACCACGTTTTTATTAACTCGCTTTCGTTCCTGTGGCATTGTTTGTTTGTGTGTCTGTCCAAGATTTTTCAAATCTGCCAAAGTAAAATTAAACCATTTCTGATGGTCCTAGAGATCTCAAAATTTTACCACAGATAGATCTTAGATGACAGTGCATTGTATTAAAATTTCAGATCGATCGAATATACCGTTATTAAATTATTGAACTTTTTAGTTTATCTATATTAACCACGTTTTATTAACTCGCTTTCGTTCCTGTTTGTTTGTTGGTTTGTCCAAGATTTTTCAAATCTGCCAACGTAAAATTAAACCACTTCTGATGGTCTTAGAGATCTGAAAATTTTACCACAGATAGCTCTTGGATGACAATGCATTGTATAAAAATTTCAGATCGATCGAATGTACTTTTATTAAGTTATTGAACTTTTTAGTTTATCTATAGTCTATATATAAGCATCTGTACCGTCTGCTTTTGTTGACATCCGTGAGTTCACCCCGTGACCAAATCACAGTGTTTTTAAAACGTTGGGCGGGCGCTTGTGAGGTGTTTGGTAAAATAAATAGGGGTAACAAAATATTTTTTAAAACCAGGTTGTTATAAGTGGAATAAAAAGAATAAAATAAATAGAAGTAAAATTAAAAATTAAAAAACACGTTTTTATAAGCGGACTAAAAAGAAGAAAATAAGTTAAAACTTATTAGTTCAAGTACTTCGATTTAATATGACTAAAAACGTGGGCCGGGTGTTTGGTATAAAAATTAAAGATTTCTAATTTAGAAGGCAAAAGAGAGATCTATAATTGAGAGAATGAGTGAACCGCATATGTTAAACCTCATAAGCGCCCGCGGGACGAACGAACGACGAACGAGTTACGAACGAGTGACGACGAATGAGACGGCGGTGAAGTTAATATAAGGGATTTAAAAAGGAATTGCCAGGAGTTGGTTAATAAACTTAACAGCAGCATAAATAAATTTAGCAGCAAACTGTTTTCCCCAAACAGTCTTTAATACAAGATGCTGCAACCGAAGCCAGTTTAGAGCTGTCCCATAAGATTGTAAAACGGAATTATTTTTTTTTCTTATAGCGAGTTCACCAGCTTGTTAGATGCAGCAACATTTTTTGAAATAATAATGAATAATGGTAAAATCTTATCGAATTAGAAACCGTTTCAGTTTGTATTTTAAAATAAAATGTACATATGTAATAGAGTGTGTATGTGAAATGAAATGGCAAGTACATTGTTACAATCATTAATTCATATTTTATGCGTTGTAAATTGTAATTTAAGTTGTCAATAAAAGTGTGTAAAGTATATATGCGGCACGCCTATAATAATAAAGTTTTCAATGCGGCCCTCCGTAGAAAAAGTTTGCTCACCCCTGCTCTAGCACAAAAATTAACATGCTACATAGAGATAAACAGATATAATCTAAAAATTCATTAATTAAATTAAAGTACAATCGATCAATCTGAACTTTTAACACATCATTTTTATCATCGGCATGAGTCTGCCTGCAAAATTTCAGCTCGCTAGCATAAGAAGTGGGTTAAAAATTGATCAAAATTTTTTCACCATTCAAGCAAGCAGACGCCACGAGTTCATATAAAGTATAAGGATTTAAAAATATAAATAAATTATGATTATTATTTGGTTGAAATATTCACTCAGTGATTCAAGTATAAGCAGTCTCTCACGTCTCACGTACAGAATGTCAAGTTTTCGTTTCTTGGAAAGTTATTGGTAAATTCAGAGGCGTAACTAGGTTTTTGGCGCCCTTGGCTAATTTATTTTTGGCGCCCCTGATATATTAAAAAGTTTCAGCTTTGCGATATTTTCATTTGTTAGAAAAAATAATTGAATTTCTCTTATTTTATTTATGAAAATAATTACGTAGTCTGACAGTGACAGTCATACAAGTTGAATAGAAAAAATGCATAAGACAGGAACAATACTAATTAGCAGTTTATTATTTACCAAATAATACCAAATAAATTGGTGGATAAAATGGGATATTGTTGCTTTAATAAAGAGTACAGCAAAACTTGAAGTAACGTGTATTATAAATAAAAATATTAGTGTCAATGTGTCATACTCATTATCTCATACATTAACGATAGAAACTCACAATTAAAAGTAAATTTAAGTAACACTCCACCGACTACAGCTCAGCACTTCCGTTATCTGGCGTATTGGCGTGTTGCTAATACAGTCGGACTTTTCTAAGTCGAACTGAAGGGGGAATAAAAATTCGACTTACGGAGTTTTCAAGTTAGGGAAACGGGCGTAGTAGGCAGGCGTAGATTAATCAAGGACAATGTTGATATTGAGAGGGTGTGGGGGACAGCCATAGCGACTAGAAGGCTTGACAGTAAAGAGGGCGGAAATGTTTCATATGAAAGGAGCCAACTTGCTTTGACATACCGACACAAGCCCATGAAAGGAGACACCTCCCCTACCCTCCCCCAATTTACTCCCTCGACAGTTGGATGGGGATAATAAGATTTTTCTTTTTAAAAAGAAAGACTGTAAAATCATATCGACATTTGTATTGATAAGAATCCCCGCAAAGGCCACAAACATAATAAAAAAATATTATAATAGTTTAAATGTAATATACTTAAATAATATTAATTATTCAAATTTTTGTTATCGAGGATAAAAGTGAAATACTGTCGTACCTCGCTAAGTCGATCTTCCCTAAGTCGAAAGCCTCCCTATATCTAATTAGCTGTTAGGTCCCGGTCAAATTCCATAAGACTAATGTATTTTAGATCTCCTTAACTCCAAGATTTTTGGCTTTCAACCTCTCTTAGTCGAATTTTCCAAGGCGTTTGGGTTATTATTCTGGAGTGACATTTCAGAACACGTGTTCCGTAAAGCCACGTAAATGGACGTAAAATATTATCTTAGTGAATTCCACGAAATCCGTAAGTCGAGTTGTTTTTTTCGGGTCCTTTTGAGTTTGACTTAGAGAGGTCTGACTGTATTTATTTTAATACAAATTTAAAAATTAAAGATTTAGTGGCGCCCTTTTAAGCTGGCGCCCTTGGCAACTGCCCCGGGCCCCCGATGCCAACCCGTTGCTACGCCACTGGGTAAATTACATTGTAAGGGCCATATTGAAATTTTTTGCCTGGGTCTATATGACGGTACCGAATTGTCGTGGCCGAATTTTCAAGTGCCACATATTTAGGACCCAATAACTAATACTCCCAGGGCGAACTAATTTGTTATAACGGTCCCAAGATTGTTTAGCTGCAAGGTAATACATTCTTTCAGTAATACATTGAGTGTCGGAGACATTTTTCCTGTCTTCGCGAAATAGCCCACCAAAGAAGGTGATAGATAGCGATTTTCAAGTAGACGTCATTTCATTGTCTAGTGGCCGTCAAATCGACGTGCACTTGGTCAGTAAGTTGTTATTAATTGACCCAAGTGTTGTGAAGTTTAACTATACTACAGTACAGTAGCACTGCTACTAATCCAAAGTTTCATAAATGTCTTTCTACTCAAAGTTCTTTTGATGATAAGCGTATGACATTTAAGGCCTATACTTGACTTACTTGTCATTAGTTGTTATAGAATAACTTAGAATAACTTTAGTTACTCTTCTTATGATCATACAAGGCAACTTCCCGTAAACACAGTTAGTGAGCCCGGAGATTCATATTTGTAACCCTCTCCCACATTTAACATTTATTTAAAAAAACACAAAGTTTGTCAAAAATGCCACTCCTCAACATCGAGAAAAGACCCCAAAAAATCTGATTCTGATACTCACTGGTAGGCTTTCTTTCGAAACTTTAAAAAACCCTTCAGTTTCACGAGTTTCAAAGCCTTTTGCCTTTAGTTGTTTTGTTTGTTTGTTTGTTTGGCCTCATAAAACACTGAATACAGATACAAGTTATAGTAAGTTAAATTAAATCTCAAAACTTCACCCCTTGTCAAAGTCAAGGAATCTCGATCTCCAAAAATAATCGATACACTTTTGGCTGCACCCCCTCTCCGGCTTTGCCTTCCAATTATGGCCCCTGACATGCTTGATCGGCTTGGCTGTGGACACGCCCCTGCCACGCCCCCCTGTGACGTCTGCCAGAGCGCCTCGTCCGCTAAGACCAAGAAAGTCGTGTTATTGATTTTCATTCGTACGTTGTCTCCCCCCCTCCCCCTTGCCGTGCACCCTCGCTCACGGTCTCATGTTTTAATCCGTCTCCAGAAAGCCACAAGTCTGGCAGACGGAAGATTTATCAATGTACGCTGCCTGGCCTGTAATGGCTTGGAATTGATTTAAGGCTCGTTGTTACCAGGAGGTTGTAACGCTTGTAACACAAGTAGCCGATCACGTACAACTTCAAATCGAGGTGGCCATGGCCGACCAGCACATGGCCACGACGGAGTTACAAGAAATTATGTTATTGCTAAGAGCAGGTGGCTTGCACCGCGGTTCAGGTAAATGCTACGGTCTAGAGTCTAGAAGATACCTCTGTGAAAAACTGTTGACTTATATGGTCGCATATGGGTTTAAACATCACCAAGACATATGAAAAATGAAACATGATGATGATTGGGATGGGGAAAGGGTAGGTAAGGTGGTGGGGGTGGCGGGCTAGCATTTTGGATTTAACAATTATCATACATACATTTTGTTGGAATAGAACTTCGAGTTGCAGCGCGCTCGGCTGGCGTACCGAGAGTCACGGGTTCGAGTCTGGGTGAAGGCTGGGTCTGGTTATCGTGGCTAAGCGCGTCCCTGAGTCCATCATCTTCGAATGGGAACCGGACATAAGTTGGCTGGGCATTGTGCCGTGGCTATTAGAAACTTGTGAACGCTGCTTCACTTGCCCCATAGACCGCCATGGTCTGAAAAGGGAACCTTACTTCTTACTTTACTAGTAAGCCATGAGTCATGACTGATCAAATCAATAGCATTGAAAAATTGCGACTTCGATGTCTTCGAAACTTTTGCAAAATCCTAACTGAAATGTGAATATGAATACACTGGTGACTGGTGGATTTCAACTTTTCCATGTACATATATATATATTAGTAATAGAACTATGCATTTAAAAACGTTTAACTAATGAGTCCTTAAGAATTTTAAAAAAACAACTTCTCACGCTGTCTATAAGTCGGTATATTTTCTCACACTGCCTACGTCAGCCCATCCATGAGATAATAGTTCCAACATTGCCCTAAGTCCTTCATTAAACTTTTTAAAAAGGAAAGATAACTCTCCTATGCTGAAAGGGTCAAAGGTCGTCATTTTGATTGCGAGCCAGTGCTTGTTTGTTTGTTCGTCGCCGACGTTACTTTCCGCAGCTATCTCCCTCAACAGATTTTGGTCTCATTCCCATAATCCAGGACTTGAAGGAAATGAAAGGTTTCATTGAGGGCCTGGCTACAGGGGGGAGCTAACTACCTGAGACTCACGAGGATTACTCTCATGACAGCAATAAACTTCTTCAATGTCCTCCCTTTGTTGGAAAAAAAGGAAATTCCGTAACTCTATATTTCTAAAATATCAGAGATTAGATATAAAATTGGGTGTTGTGGTGGCGCGCGCGGGGAGGGGAGGGGTAGTTTTAGTTTGCTTTAAAAAAAATTCCTACCTTCACGTATACATTAATCCAATATTTCTTTTCCGATGCGCCAAACTTTGCACAGGATTTTGCCTTAAGTCCCCTTAACTTTGGCTGTTGTCATTGTTGTAGACAGTAGGAAGAAAGGGGAAGGCATATTATTAATAATTATTATTGGGCGATTTTTTTTCCAGACGGGATCCGCCGCTGTCTGACGCCCCAGGCGTGAATTAGCTCCCCCCTCCATTACCCTCCTCGCTTTTGTTTGTTTGGGTAACAGTATACCTGGTTTTTAGACCGTGTCAGTGTGAGAAACTCGGTTCAATGAAAATTGCCGGCGGTTCAGAAGCTTTTATGTGGAGAATAAAATAAGGTGGGAACGGTTCGGGGGTCGTGGAGTTCTACCTGTTGTCCGATTAGGGCTCCCCCCCTATCCCCTACCATGGTCGTGTAACGTCGACTGACCGCATCGCCGCCCCCCCCCCTTTACGCCCCACTCACCCCTTCCGCCCCGCCCCCCTCCAATGAGGTTGTCTCCGACTCCCGTTGAAACTGGAGCCCCGTTATAACGGAGACCCTCACTTACACGCGCTACGGCGTAAATATAACTGTTGGAGTGGATTAGCGGATTAACGGGAGGATCAGCTCTCGGCGAACATCGCGGCTTTACGAGCAGACGCGCCGTCTGCGGCCGGTGGAAAGCTGCTCCGCACACCGACGGTTCTCAAACCCGTTGAGGCGGGTGGGGTGGGATGAATCCACAGATTGAATTGGGACACCAACGACCCACACGACCGATAACTTTACTTTACTGGATATACACTGTTGGTCAAACATTTGGTTTATTTACTTGAACGTGTAGAGAGTAACTCAAGTACAGAAGTCTGTGGGAGGTGTGGGTGAGGCGCCCCTTTTGTTTTTTTATTTTATAATTAACCATCATCAAATCCTCTTTTTAAATCCTTTATATTAACTCGTGGTGTCTGCGGCCGACCGACCGACCTTGCTTGCTTGCTTGCTTGCTTGCTTGTCGCCAAAACTTTTGATCGATTTTTAACCCACTTGCTCGCAAGATAGCGAGCTGAAATTTTGCAGGCAGTTTCGTACCGATGATAAAAACAATGTATCAAAATTTCAGATCGATCGCATGTACCGTAATTAAATTATTGATTTTTTAGATTATTTTTTTTAATCCTATGTATCATGCTATTTTTTGAGATAGAGCGTCGCGGTACGTATTATATTGAACAACCTTTCTGTCGCGCAATAAGGTGCGTATTTTATTGACAGCTCTTTTTATAAACATATTCCTGATCGGTGCGTATTATATTAAACATGTTTTACGACACAACTTCAATTTTGTATTTCTGGATGGTCTGGCGCTGCGTATTATAATGAACATTCTTTTAGTTACTTCTCGTACATAAAGGATTTATAGTCAAAAACTTGGTTTTTTACGGGTTTTTCTTATTAAATCCTTTATATTAACTCGTGGTGTCTGCGGCCGACCGACCGACCGACCGACGTTGTCGCCAAAACTTTTGATCGATTTTTAACCCACTTGCTCGCAAGATAGCGAGCTGAAATTTTGCAGACAGTTTCGTACCAATGATAAAAACAATGTATCAAAATTTCTGATCGATCGCATGTACCGTAATTAAATTATTGATTTTTTAGATTATTTTATTTATTCCTATGTATCATGCTATTTTTTGAGATAGATCGTCGCGGTGCGTATTATATTGAACAACCTTTCTGTCGCGCAATGAGGTGCGTATTTTATTGACAGCTCTTTTTATAAACATATTCCTGATCGGTGCGCATTACATTAAACATGTTTTACGACACAACTGCAATTTTGTATTTCTGGATGGTCTGGCGCTGCGTATTATAATGAACATTCTTTTAGTTACTTCTCGTACATAAAGGATTTATAGTCAAAAACTTGGTTTTTTACGGGTTTTTCTTATTACTTTGTTCCCTTTTCCAAAATTAAAATATGAGCTAAAACAATGACGTCATATAATATTTTTTTACAGCGCATCTTTAATTTGCACACCTTTTGACGCACACCTTGTATTAAATATAAGATCAAACAATGACGTCATATAATACATTACATCCATGCATACATACAGATGACGGGAATTATGTATATTGATGACTGGTGTATTACCCGTCAAAAATGACGGAAGTTTTCAGCTGAAATCTATTTATTTTGAAAAAATGCACTTTTTTAGGGTGCCTACGGCGCCCACCTTTTTCAAAAGTCCAATTAACTTGTCCTTGTTTGATAAATACGAAATATTAAACAAAGTACACAAAGTATTTTATAATAGGGGTTGTAGGGCGCCTACGGCGCCCCCTTTGTTATTGTATTTTATAATTAACCATAATCAAATCCTCTCTTTACTTTGTTACCTTTTCCAAAATTAAAATATGAGCTAAAACAATGACGTCATATAATATTTTTTTACAGTGCATCTTTAATTTGCACACCTTTTGATGCACACAGTGTATAAGGTCAAACAATGACGTCCTATAATGCATTACATCCATACATACATACAGACACCTGGAATTATGTATATTGATATGTTACAGGCAATGTATGAAATCAGGCATTGTATAGAATGCCTAGGCAATATATAGAATGCCTGATGGTTTCAGGCAAAGTATGAAATTTTTCAAACTTTTGCATGTGTTGCCTAGGCATTCTAGTGGAAGTGGAAGTGAATTAATTCAAAAGAAAGCACATGATGTACGCTCTGTATTATTTTTTCGATGTCTTCCTCTGACTCCACATTTTGTAAAACATCGTCAGGTAGGGACGACGTTGTGAGGCCTACTTTAGCTCTGCAGCCAAAGAGAGCTTCGTATGGTTATATTTTAATCCCAGAATGAAAAACTCTGTTCTTCTTGAGTTGGACGAACCGCAACCCCTCACTCCAGTGGCCAGTTATTTCATCTTGCATCCAGGCACACAGCATATTTTCGATGTCCTGGTTAGCTCTTTCGATGTTTCCATGCATTTGTGAGTGGCTTTGTGAGTGGCACGGCTTACCATGAACGATCTTCAAGGTGCATGGGCCATTACTTCTTTAGGCTGCTTACCACATTGTTTGCAAATTCCCAGCCGTAATTGGACTGTAGAATCATTGGCGCACCAAGCAACGTAAATATATCAACAAGCTGGTAAGCTACTTCTTGTGCCCTCTTTGTCTTCAGGGCCCTAAACACCACGAGCTTGGTCATGAGATGATCTTGATACACCATTATAAACTTGTATTCCCCATCAGGATGTGATTGAAAGTCGATGAGATCGACGTGATAACGAGAGTTGAATACAGAAAAATCTATTGTCTTGACCACAATGACTTTTTTGACGCCTTTTGGTTTTTGTTTTTCTGGCAAGGTTCACTAAGGTTAATACACAGTTCAATGTCATGACGGGTAGCGTTCTTGTATTTGGGTGAACGTTCTTTCAACATTCTGTACCGTCCTCCATAAGCAGTGGCCAAATGGGATTTATGAAGTGCTTCAAATATCTCGGAGTCGATGACTCAGAATGGCACTCACGCCTTCTTTAACGGGTTAGATAAACTTACTCTTATTTTCCAACATCATGACATCATAGTGTTTCACCAGCCAATAGTCCCGTGGTTCTTGCTTAATGGTGGTCTTAGCCATTTTCACATCGTCCACCAATTTTTGGTAACAGTTTCGGTATAAAAAACGCTGTTTTTAGCACCATTTGCTCTTACTTTAGATAACTCATCGTAGAACCGTCGTTACATGCTCAACATGGCGTGATTCCTTCCCTAGCCCTACATTCTCTTCCGACATAGTCACACAGCAATCCAAGGGGAAACGTTATGGGAGAGCGTCTGGGGAAACTCGCCCGGATGATATAAACTGACGTCGTGAGAAGAATTTTGGCAATATTGTCTTTGATTTGGTAGTGAGCCTCGTAATGGCTAAACGCTGTCTTACAATAACTTTCAACACTCACAGGCTTCGATTCATCATGAAACAACGACCAAAGCGCCACCGCCAACATCAGTGGCTGGAAAAAAGGCGGGGGAAGGCCAATTACATACTTTTCCGGACGACAACACGGCATTCTATAGAATGTCTAGGCAATGTATGAAATAGCATTCATTTCATCCTTTGCCTGAAACCATCAGGCATTCTATACATTGCCTATGGCATTCTATAGAATGCCTGAATTTCACACTTTACCTGTAACATATATATCACAGGCTTTCTTAGCGTAATGTCCTAAAGTTATTCCTAGGAGTCTGAAAGTTATTCCTAGGAGTCTTAAAGTTATTATTTATGAGTCTTTTTAAGTTATTCTAAAATCTCATGTATGAGCTTTATAAGATCTCTTGTATTGCATTGTCAGATATTTAGGCAAGAGGCGGTATAGAAGAAAGTCAGAAAGGATTTTTTTTAACATCGCGAGAGTAGGGCGGCATACGGATTCAGATAATATGAATAAGCATGTATCCATAGTTATCAATACGTATACGCTTTCCATGGCATCGATCCATTCGTCCACAAATGCATCGATGACAGAGGAAATGTGAAGCGTTTCAGCTGCAGCTGTACGCCGACTAACTACAAGAATGTTTCTATTCATTTCATTTCTCACGGAACTTATTATCTCTATCGGTTCTTATCGATTCCTTTATTACTCTAAAGGTGTAAGGGACGACGACGTTACAGTTGCATCGCTACTGACTAATCACACAGTCGGATCCTTCTAGCTTTAACTACAGGCTTACATCATATCAACAGAACTTCACAGTGGAAACACATTACTTGTTGAAAGTCATAAGCATTTAGTGAATGATCTGCTCAAAGATTTCTGAATGTAGCAACGTCCCATGGAGTCCATCAAATAAAAAATCTTCCAATCACAACTTTGATTTATTGAGCAATACAATACAGTAGATCCTACCAAATTATATTTTTAAAAAAAATAATAAAATTTAAGCTTTTTAGGAAATTGAAATAGAGATATAACATCTGATGACTCGCTCCCCCCTTCCAGCTCCCCACGATTACGTACCCCGCTAGAATTAGCCCAATGCTATATATCGACAATCCCCCCCTGATTCTGCACACCTCTAAAACTTGCCCCAATGCCACATATCGACAGCTCTCTCCCCCCCCCCAGCCCCCTGCTTGCCGTGCCTCCACATCTATTCATCTCACAGAAGATTGCCGGCCTGTCCCTCCCTGTATTTGGCGTCTCTCTGCCAGGCCATAAATCACAGTGATTTAAAGCTGCCCCCCCAGATCAATGCGTCTCTAGAAGACATTGTCCCTTACTGCTGAAAAAATAAATATCAATCAAAATCTTTTGCTTTTTTTTTAAATATATATTTCCCCTTGGTTTTTCTATTTTCGTTCTCTACTTTTGCCACTTGTATTTTTGTGTATAGACGAGTATAGACGAGTGTAGAAGAGTATAGACCGATTCTTTCATAACGTGCTCTCTAAGACTGTGTTTAACACAAGCCCAAAATGATATTGGGGTGGGGGTGGTAGCATTCAGGGAGGGGTGGATGAGACAAAGGAGTCTTGAAAGCTTGAGTCTTATCTATTTTTATTTATTTGGAAAGGGGGGGGGTGGTGTTGGGAGTGTGAACTAACATTAAATTTGTTGATCAAGTTCTGATGTGTAAACAGTTGTGTTATGTAAACTGTTGTATTATGTAAACAATTATGTTGTGTAAACAGTTCTGTTGTGTAAACTGTTGTGTTGTGTAAACAGTTCTGTTGTTAAACAGTTTTGTTGTCTAAACAGTTGTGTTGTGTAAACAGTTCTGTTGTGTAAACTGTTCTGCTGTGTAAACTGTTGTGTTGTGTCAACAGTTATGTTGGGTAAACTGTTCAAAAGATTACAGGGCCACTCTCAGAAATTACCACATTTTAAAATGTGTCTAGTTTGTTTTTAAATGCTGCTCCAAAAAACTGATAAAAAGTGTATGTGTTTATTAGTGATGGGGTAGGGGGGCTGCATGGAATATGTCACGTGATCAGATCTGTCTTTGTTGTGGACATTTTTACTGATTAAAAAAAATGTTTATGAAACATGAAACACATTTTTATTACAACTATTCTCAATATTGCTGGACACTTTCAAATGTGTTGGTGGTGTCGACTGGATTAAAAAAACATAATAATTTAAAAAAAATAACAACAGCCCTTTAATATACCGATTACTTTTTTTTTACTTAAAAAAATTATATTAATCAGTTTTGTCTACGTCTTTTATTATCAGCTTATTTTCGAGTGAATATATCATAACCTTCTTTTCGTGTGCACTGATCGTTAAATGTATGATATACAGACTCAGTTGTTAAGCGGTATTTTATATCCCTGTTTTTATCTCTCGAGAAACAAAAAAGAAGTGTCGGTTTCTCCGTTTAGATGTTTCCACCATTCCCTGATGTTACAACAAGTAGGACAACGTAATGCAACTTAGTCACAACCTCGGACCAACATGTGACCTTGAACCCCTAGATCTGCAACAATACGCCGCGCAGCTTAAAACTCTCCAATCTGGATGTTTCTAATGAGTCGTGATGTGAGCCCACAGACCACAGACGCATTCCCTCGATTCAGTTTAGCATGGCTCCGAGCACAAGGCGAGGGCATGGGATAGTGGGGGGGGTGGGGGGGCGGGAAGAATGCCTTAATCATCCCCACTTGCTTAAACTCTGAGCCTGAAATCGGTCACGGCTGATTAATCACGTGAGGTGCCGCGCATAATTAGCCCTTGTCAGGATACTGTCGACATTTGGGTTCGCGTGACGTCACTAGCATGGCGGCTCTCGAAGACGAGATGGGTTTTTAAATATTTTAAAAATATATGTATTATTATTAATTATTATTTTACATGTGTATAATAATTGTTATTATTTTCAAACGTAAGATACGAACATAACTTGTTCAATCAGAACTTTGGACGGTAATCTGATTTTAATTGGTGGTAGATTATTCCAACAAGACTTAGTCCTTTTATTTATTGGCAGATTGTTCCAACAAAACTTGGTAATTTCAATCAGCGGTAGATTAATCCACCAAAACTTTTAATTAATTAATGATAGATTATTCCAACAAATTTAGGTCAATTTAATTAGTAGTGGAGTATCCCAAAAATTGGCTAATTTAATTAGTTGTAGATTATTTGTAAAAAATTGGTCATTTTAATTAGTGGTAGATTATTCAAACATAACTGTGTTAATTTAAATAGTGGTAGATTATTCCAACAAAAAATTGGTCCTTTTAACTGGTGGTAGCTTATTCCAACAAAACTTAGTCATTTTAATCGAAAAAACATCGGTAAATGCCGATATGTGAAAGATAGGTAATCTCTTTCATAAGTTGGTATGAATGGCTTTCAGTTCAAATATAAGACTTCTGTAACGGAGATTAAGAGTCATATATCCCCTGAGGTACTTGTAACTCTAAGGCAAATGTACATCTATTTGAATGTGGAATATGTATATTAATGCCCTTTGTTGAGAAAGCTCATCGGACAAAGGAAATTTCTAGACCCATGCAACCATTGTTCCCGGTGCGTTGGTTCGTGCGCAAAATAAAATACTCGTGAGCAAAATCCATTGAAAAATTTTTTTTGTTGTTTTTGTTGAATAATTTAATAGCCCAAAAGCACAGATTTTATATTATCTTTATCAAAATCAGCTGCGAGGTAGTTATAATCTGCTGCGCGGCGTCGGTTAGATATCTGCTCGGCGACGTAGCCGCGCAGCTTAAGGGGGATCATCGTACCATCTATACTTGTAAAATAGCAAACGCCTCTGAATGAGAAGGATAAAGAAATAATAAATCTTCAAAATATCATGGAAAGACAAACTGAGTGGCAGGCACGTGGAAATAGAAAATCTTCTTAATTCTTTAGTAAAAGTGATGGGGAAAAAAGACCTAGAAAATTCGGCGTCATGACTTCATGTAACAAGAAAAACGTATCCATTCCTAACGGTCGACATCCACGTCTGCTGTGCTAATGACGTGTTCTGTCACGTGGAATGACGGAGGGGTGGGGAGGGGTGGACTGAACGCGCCTCGGGCAGTGTCACAGCTGACAGCACGGCAGACTGCCAGTGTCATGAGCTGACAAGCGGTGACAGGTGCGAGTCTCACCTGTGACATCTGACTGTTGGTGACTGTGATACTCGTCAGCCTGTAACGTGCAGTGTGTGGTTGACTGAGGGGGGGGGGATTGTGTGTGTGGCTCTGACTGTGTGGTTGACAGTGTGGTTGCGTGCGTGGCTCTGACTGTGTGGTTGACGATAGGGCTGAGTGTGTGGCTATGACTGTGGTTGACAGTAGGGTTGTGAGTGTGTGGCTGGACGTAAGAGCCAGCCTTACTATGGTTTCTGGTTTAATATGAGCGCCCACATGTGTGGGGTTTAATATGAGCACCCAAATGTGTGGGGTTTAATATGAGCACCCGCATATGTGGGGTTTAATATGAGCATCTGCATGTGTGGGCTTTAATAGGAGCACCCACATGTGTAGGGTTTAATAAGAGCACTCACATGTGTGTGGCGTGTGGTTAGATATGAGTATCTGATTTTGATGATAGTTTTGAGAGCACGTAGGGGCGCGATGGTCTAAGTGGTACCGCACTGGACTATCGAACCGAGGCAGATCCCGAGTCGCGGGTTCGAGCCCGGGTACTGGCCAGGCCTCCGGGGGATTGTGCTGGCCACACATTCCCCTGCTCGTTAGTGGTGGCTAAAAACTTGTGAACGCTACATCACTTGCCCCATAGTCCGTCATGGACTGGAAAGGGGGTCATTCATTTGAGAGCACGTGGTTGAGTGGGTAGGATGAAAGTGGGTGTGGCTGCCATGCCTAACATCAATTCAGACGAATAAGTAAAAAAATAAGAAGAAAGGAGACAAAAAATCATTCAGTTGAGTTCATTGAGCGACCACAAGAACAATACGAGGTAGAAGTATTGACATCACAAGACATGGATTTCTTTAAAAAAATTTAAAAACAATTAATTAAACCAAATCACTGGCATGATGCAGGCTTACCAGTTATGTGTCAAAATACATTTTTAAAAAAAATGTTATTAAAATGGAACTGCAAGTCCATAATTAAACTGTTAAAAATAAATGTAAAAAAATGTAAACCGTCAATTTGGAGTTTTTGTTTCTATTTGTTTCAGTCAATGTTATATAATAAAAGAGGAATTTTTAATTTCTGAGAGCGTTCATAATGACTGCACGCCACAACAGTGCGCACCTCACCGCGACTTGCACGATCCGTGTCCGTAGTGTTTGTTGAATGCAAGTTGCCGGAGATCTCACATCGTCCGCAACTCTTCAGCTCAAATCAAGCACGACAACCGCCGCACGTGCACAACGCTGCCGCACTTCGCCATAAACTTTCTGAACGTTACTTAAAAACCCAAACTGAAAACCTATCGCCGCGACCCGCTCGCGGAACTAATTGCTACCTGCTGGCCTCCTGAAATAATACGTGGCAACAAAAATCCTCAACCCGCCTCTCTGCGGCATCTGTTTTGGTTTTGTTTTTAGTTATATTATTATTAAACGCCGTTTGACACAATGCTACACGGAAAGGGAGGGCTCCCTAATCCCGCCCCCCTCAGGTGCATGCGCCAGTGAGCCAGTGGCGTAGCGATGAAACCGGTGTTAATAGCAAAGTTGAATGAGAAAATCTCTTAGTTTGGCGTATGTGTTACCACCCGTCTGGGAGCGTGATACTCTCGTCATGCACCACAGGTGCGGAGGATGGCCCGGGGGGGGTAATGACACGTGACCAGACCGCATCAAGTGGCGTATGACTATCACTTCTCGATAACCCGGTTCTGTCTTTTCCCCGGGGCTTTGCTTATCCCGGGAAAATGTGAAGTTTTCCCCTCATGCCGAGTTCTCTCGAAAATAAAACTGTGTCAAATAATCTATTTTATAAATGTGATTTGTTTGTGTGCAAAAGTTGCGGTTTTGTGTTGGTTGTTGGAGCTTTACCGATTCTTGAGTCTTGGCAAAGGGAATGGATGGATCTTAACCAACATTGGTTTATGAGTCTTGCCAAAATGAGATAGATGAATTATAACCAAAGGGGTGGATGGATCATTACCAAAGTATGGCATAAATATCATCCATGTTATTATCCACATGGATCTATAGACTCTCATATGTGGGAATATTTGCTACTGCGGAGTCTAGAGCCTCGTAGAAGTTGTCTTTTAACTCTTCTTCGGAGCAGAGAGTTGGTGCATACAGGCTGAGGATATGGGCTGCGCCAGATGATGTTGAAAGTTTAATGCCGAGTATCCTCTCAGTGCCAAGTGCCGCCAGTTCAACGTATGACATAAGAGAGTTTTTTATGGCAAAACCAACGCCATGCTGCCTTGGTCTGTCTGATGGTAGTCCTTGCCAGACAAATGTGTAGTTGGCCTCAACCACTTTGCCGTTTTCAGCCAGCCGCGTCTCCTGTAGACATGCAATGTCGATGCCGAGACGGGAAAGTTCCCTGTCAATGACCGCTGTCTTCCTTATATCTTCCGCACATGAGGGGTCAGAGTTAAAACCAGTGCAGAGGGTTCTGACATTCCAGCTTGCTAAACGAAGTGCTGGTAACTTCTTTCTTATTTTTTCAGTTGGTGCTTGGGTTTATGGCTTGCTTGTTGAGTTGATCACTCTGAGCCCCATGCACCCAATGGGGCAGGCGAGCCATGACGGAACATCACCTTACTGGCTGGGGGCTGCCCAGCTTAAGGCGGGCGGTAGATGCTCAGTGAGACATGGCGATCTCTCCCACCGTCTGGAACGACCCCTGGCGCCTAGCTCTACGCCAATTGAGCAATGGCTTATAACCGGTAACTGCCGCTCCACGTGTTGTGTCTACGCCTTGCGGCGAAGCTGGAGTGACCTCTCCAGGATTGGGTCGAGGAGGTAGAGAAGGAAAACACAGGAGGCTACGATAGCCTAGGCAGAGCTTTAGAAAGACCAGCTGTTGCCCAGGCAGCAGGCCCTCTCTCTCCACACAGATGGTGATTCCAGGGGAACAGCTTAGCTGATACAACAAGGTGCCATCTGCATCGCAGGAGTTGCCAGAGATATAGCGCATCGCAATAAAACTGCCTAAGGGACTCCGTCTCCTGATTTTCTGTTAGGGTTTACTCCCTTAGTCTCTCCGTGAACAGGTGTGGCCGCGAGACAACGGAGGTTTGAGATTGGAGTTTCCCTCTCCTAGATGAGCTACCTATCAAGGTTAACGAGCCCCATCTGCCCGAAGCGGCTGGTTTTAAGGCGCCAGCGGCCCGCCTTCACCCCTTCTCCTGTCAGTTGAAACGTGATCCGCCAGACTTCGTTACAAGTCATACGAGAAGGCCAGGAGTTGGACTTTGGTTAGCAGAGGCTATTATGAGACGCAAGCTATGGGGATATTTCGAGAGGAGTGGGTGCTTATTTCCCACTCCCACCCCCGGCAATACTAACCTTGGACCACACTATGCAAAAGCATTCAATCT
This sequence comes from Ampullaceana balthica, assembly GCA_944989445.1. Classification (NCBI taxonomy): domain Eukaryota; kingdom Metazoa; phylum Mollusca; class Gastropoda; family Lymnaeidae; genus Ampullaceana; species Ampullaceana balthica. The sequence continues at coordinate 372,202 of CALYLW010000369.1, forward strand.
GCTGCTGATCAGGGAGATATAAAACAAATGTACGAAGGCATAAAAAAGGCCACTGGGCCCACAACTTCAAAGTCAGCTCCAATCAAGACAAAATCAGGTGAGATGATCACAGAACGAGACAAGCAGATGCGGCGCTGGACTGAGCACTATCTAGAACTCTATGCGACACAGAATGTAGTATCTGACTCTGCCATAGAAAGAATACCAGATCTACCAGTTCTAGATCAGCTTGATGCTCCACCGTCAATAGAGGAGCTTGGTAGGGCTATCGATCATCTGAGAAATGGAAAGGCCCCAGGCAACGATGGCATTCCTGCAGAAGTCCTTAAACACGGCCAGCCAGCACTACTGAAGCCTCTGCACGAACTCATATGCGATTGCTGGGAACGCGGTCACATCCCACAGGACATGCGTGACGCCAAAATAGTTACGCTTTATAAGAACAAAGGAGATCGCAGCGATTGCAATAACTATCGTGGTATCTCCTTACTGAGTATTGTGGGAAAGGCTTTTGCCAGAGTGATCCTTGCACGCCTGCAAATTCTGGCGCAAAATGTCTACCCAGAATCACAATGCGGTTTTCGGGCTGGCCGGTCAACAATGGACATGATCTTCTCACTCCGTCAGCTACAAGAGAAATGTCGGGAGCAACAGAAAGCCCTCTTTGTTGCCTTCATAGATCTAACAAAGGCATTTGACCTGGTCAGCCGCGAGGGTCTGCTACGTATATTGGAAAAAATAGGATGCCCGCCGCGGCTTCTCTCCATCATCGAGTCCTTCCACACCAATATGCACAGCACAGTGCTCTTCGATGGTGCCACCTCAGAACCCTTCCCAGTCTGTAGCGGAGTCAAACAGGGTTGTGTACTGGCTCCAACACTCTTCGGTATCTTTTTCTCGATGCTACTGCGTCATGCATTCGAGGACTGTTTCGAGGGTGTAAACATCCATACCAGGGCGGATGGAAATCTGTACAACATCAGCCGTCTCCGTGCAAAGAGAAAAGTGGAAAATGTTTTAATTAGAGAGCTGCTCTTCGCGGATGACGCAGCCCTTACCTCACATTCAGAGATAGGTCTCCAACTTTTGGTCGACAAGTTCTCAGAGGCATGCAAAGATTTTGGTCTAACGATAAGCCTCAAAAAGACCAACATTATGAGACAAGGAACTGACTGCTTCCCAGCAATCTCCATTGAGGGAAACACCTTGGATGTCGTCGATGATTTTACCTACCTTGGCAGTAACATCACAAGCACACTCTCCCTGGAAAAGGAAATTGAAACCAGAATCGGCAAGGCTTCATCATTAATGGCTAGGCTGAATAAAAGAGTGTGGAACAATGCACAGCTCACTGCTAGGACAAAAATCACTGTGTACCAGGCCTGCGTGCTCAGCACACTCCTCTATGGCAGCGAGTGCTGGACGACCTATGCCAAACAAACAAAGCAACTCAACAGCTTCCACTTACGATGCTTGCGCAGGATTCTGCACATCAAGTGGCAGGACAAGATAACGAATGTCGAGGTACTCAGAAGGAGTCATATGCTGAGCATGCACTCAATCCTGAGTGAGAGGCGCCTGCGGTGGCTGGGACATGTCCGCAGGATGAACTCGGAGCGCATTCCAAGAGCCCTGCTTTACGGTGAGCTGGCAACTGGTGTGCGGAAGAGAGGACGCCCCTGCTTGCGCTTCAAGGATGTCTGCAAGAAAGACATGAGTCTGGCGCAGATAGACCATAAAACGTGGGAAACCATTGCTGAGGAACGCACCTCCTGGCGGGCTAAAGTACGCGAGGGCATCCAAGTCGCGGAAGCTTCCCTTACAGTCAAGAGCGAGGAGAAAAGGGCCAGGAGAAAGGGGAAGGGGGGCAGAGGAGCAGGAGGAAACGCCATCATCCCATGAGGATGGACGGATGCCATAGCATAGGATCTATAGACGAAAGTTACTTATACAACTCTCATATTGGATGATTTTAGAGGTCAAATTTAATTTTCCACATACACTATCATCATTGGCACATAGTCACATAGAGATGATTGGGTAACGTGCCCTTTGGGGTTTAGTGACACCTCATTTTGTATATACAATTATATAAAAACATTCTAGTTCACATGAAAGAGAATCTTTGAAAAAATGATACTTTGAAAGATTTATTACAGGTTTTGTAATTGTTATCGTATCAACGAATAAATGATGTTTAGATTTCTTGACGTTTTCATAGACATCATCCTTGATGATTGAATTTTTTTTGAAAAGTTCAATTTTTTTTATTATATTAATATTCAATACTGTGTTTTTGGATTTTCTATATAAAAAAAATCAGTTAGTTACGTTGAATTTATAAGGAACTTAAAGAAATCACAGATAAATTTGCATCCTCTAGGACGTTTGTAATCATGCAATTTTACCTGTCTAAGATCTTAACATAAATGTCTATTACAGTTAGTGCTTCTAAGCGTTTACTTTGATCTTTGATACTTGTTGGACGGCATTTGCGTTACACAACTTTTAAGGCCCGCAGGTCGGGTGGACAGCACTGTCGTAACACATCGTAGGCCCGCAAGTCATGGCTCCGACAGCACTATCGTAACACATCGTAGGCCCGCAAGCCATGGCTCCGACAGCACTGTCGTAACACATCGTAGGCCCGCAAGCCTTGGCTCCGACAGCACTGTCGTAACACATCGTAGGCCCGCAAGCCATTGGTCCGACAGCACTGTCCTAACACATAGTATGAAGCCCGCAGGCCGCTTGGTGAACAGCACTGTTCCAACACACAGTATGAGGCCCGCAGGCCGTGGGATTGGATCGCTCCACTTCCACGTTCTACATTCTTTGAGCGCCCCTATGCCCAACAGATGCACCCAAGATCTGTTAATCTGTAGCGACCCTTCTGTCAACCTTTAGCGGGTTGGTCGATGGGTTGACTGATGGTTGCGACAGACAGCTCTAGAATCAGTCTTAGTAAAAATCACGAGCCTAACCGAGCCGAGAAATCGACATTGAAAGTCAGCCGAATGTCCCCAAACCCCATCCCCCCCACTTTTTATGGAACTTAATTACAACCCTGCGCACACGCGTCCTCTCGTAATTATACGTCATAACCACCTCTTTAATGCGTCGATTTTTTAACATCAGCATATGCCAAGGGGGAAATGACTCTTTTACGCTGATTTTTGTTTCGTTGCTTTCCATCGCGCGGAAATCGATATTTTTATTGGGATTTTTTTTCCTTCTCTGCATGCAGAGATGACACGTCGCTTAAAAACGGTGACGGGTATTTGGAAAGTTTAACGAAATAATAGAGCGACCAAAGTTGGCAGTCGATTAACTTGTGTCTTAACCGCCAGACCTTTTTTTTTAATTAAAAAAAATAATATGTTGAAACATCTCAAACATTGGATTGAAATAAGTTCCAACATCGCCAACTTTCGATTGAATTACGTTGATATATCATCAAATGTTGAAATATCATTCGATTTCATTGAAGTATGCTGAAATATCATAACCATATTGAAATATGATAACATTTTACCAACATAATTTGAATGAAATATGTTGGAATTTTATCATTACACTAGTATATTACCCGTCAAAAATGAAGGAAGTTTTTTTACAAAAAAATAAATTTCAGCTGAAATCTATTTATTTTGAAAAAAATACACATCAGAATAAAAAGTAATGTAATACAGAACTTTTAATTATTTTATGTATTTTTTATTTTATTCATTTATTTTCATATTGCACAATTTTATGTGGAACTTTCGAAAAGAGTTATTATTGGTGCAGTAATTTGGTGCGCTGCTTTCTAAAATTAGTAGCGTCACGGACAGACATGACAGACAGACGTGACATACATTGCAAATTATGTATGTTGATTTTTATTTGTGCATGCATATATTGTGATGACGAAATATTGAATTAAATTAATTCGTTGATGTATTTTGTGGTGCAATTTGTCAAAACCTTTTCAAACATATCTCATCGATTGGAGTCCAGCCAGGCTCATTTTACGAGCTATAGAAACAAATTATTAATAAACATAATAGCTACTTACTAAATAGATGGATCTTGATCAATCTTGGTACGTATAAAAAAATTGGCGGTCCATATTAAAATACTAAGGGCATGGAACTCCTAATATCCATTTCAATTTATAGGGGTTTTGAAATTTACATCTGTCATTAATTTCTGATATAAATGTTATAACTTTATAATTTTATTCACCTAATCGCACTGACACTTGTGAAGGTTGCCGATTACAGTGGCTATATATATATATATATATATATATATATATATATATATATATATATATATATATATATATATATATATATATATATATATATATATATATATATTACATTTTCACTCATTAGTGGCCGGGGTCCCTTAATGTTGTTTCTATCGTTATATTAAATATTTTGTTAATTAAACGATCACCATACAAACTTTGTGAATATGGAAGTACAATTCCGTGTGGGTTTCTGGCAATAAATTACCACTCATTGGTTTTTTTGAGTTTCATTTCTTCTGAAATCGTAGCAACGCGCAACGGGTCGGCTATACACCTTGCGGATAAATGTATCAGTTATTTAAGATATGACAAATGATAAATGACACATGAGGGTTAGGTATAAGACCTATTTGTCCAATAATTCAAATGTTAGGGTAAAAGACCTATTGGTCAAATAGCTATAATGTTAGGTATACAAGACCTAATGGTCAAATATCTATAATGTTATGTATACAAGACCTATTGGTCAAATATCTATAATGTTAGGTATACAAGACCTAATGGTCAAATACCGTATATACTCGCTCTAAAGCCGACCTTTTTTGGACAAAATCTAGGGGGAAAAGTTGGGGGGTCGGCTTATGAGCGAATCATTATAGGTGATTTCTGCATTGGTATTGATAATTGACTATCGGTTTTGTTATTGTAGATCATCAAGGTCCTTTTCTACATTCTACAAGATTCGACTGCTCTACCAGAAGCTAATCACATCTGCACTTACCTTATTTAATCATTTTATTAATTTTTTTTTGTTGAATGTTTTAATAAATTCTTTTACAAATTTTGTTTTCAACAACGAATTTTAATATTATGATATGCGCTGTCGCCAATGTTTACCAAAGAATTTTTTTAAAAATACCGCCAACTCTTGCCTAACAAAAAGCACAAAGACAAAGATAGGCAGTACAAAGTAAACAATCATAATGACCGATTTAGCTTGTAGTTGTAAAAAAAATGGGTACCATTTTGTTTAAGCTGTCCTATTATTTTTTGGGGGTTGGCTTGCGAGCGGGTTATACACTTTAAATACTTTTTCTCTTCCAAAAGTAGAGGGGGTCGGCTTATGAACGAACGGGCTATAGAACGAGTACATACGTAATTATAATGTTATAAGGTATAAGACCCAGTGGTCCAATACTTCTTGTCGTGGCCGTTTTGGCTTGGGCCGTTTTGAAAGGGATCGTTTTATCCGGGCCCGATTGGACCGGGGCCGTTTTGACAGAGGCCGTTTTGACCGGGGCCGTTTTGACAGAGGCCGTTTTGACCGGGGCCGTTTTGACCGGGGCCGTTTTGAGGGGTCACCAGAGAGACAACTCAAAATTATTTGGTTTCTTTTTAACCACGATGATGTAAACAACACGATTCTGTTTCTTTTTAACCACGATGATGTAAACAACGCGATTCTGTTTCTTTTTAACCACGATGATGTAAACAACACGATTCTGTTTCTTTTTAACCACGATGATGTAAACAACGCGATTCTGTTTCTTTTTAACCACGATGATGTAAACAACACGATTCTGTTTCTTTTTAACCACGATGATGTAAACAAAGCGATTCTGTTTCTTTTTAACCACGATGATGTAAACAACGCGATTCTGTTTCTTTTTAACCACGATGATTTAAACAACACGATTCTGTTTCTTTTTAACCGCGATGATGTAAACAACACGATTCTGTTTCTTTTTAACCACGATGATGTAAACAACACGATTCTGTTTCTTTTTAACCACGATGATGTAAACAACACGATTCTGTTTCTTTTTAACCACGATGATGTAAACAACACGATTCTGTTTCTTTTTAACCACGATGATGTAAACAACGCGATTCTGTTTCTTTTTAACCACGATGATGAAAACAACGCGATTCTGTTTCTTTTTAACCACGATGATGAAAACAACGCGATTCTGTTTCTTTTTAACCACGATGATGTAAACAACGCGATTCTGTTTCTTTTCTCAAACATTCCTTCTTAGTCCACTTGTAACCTTGTATGTGGACGTCCGAAACGTTAAGTGGTGGTAGTGAGTCAAGGGGTGGACAGGGCCCACGGCTGGTGGGGGGGGGCTAAATGTAGACCGGGGCTGGGGGGGGGGCAAGTGTGGATAATGCCAGAGGCAGGGAGCTGAATAATCTGTCTTTTTTTACCATTCGTCAGACATCCGTTAAGAACAGCCCATTATCTGATTCCCGACTTGTGGTTGTGTCTGTGGTTTGAGCCACACAAACCACAAAGATAAACCGAACAAAGAACATGTTTTCTCGGTCTGTAGATAGGTAAAAGTCTTTTTGCTCTCTGTTTTTTTTCTTCTTTTATCAGAAAATGCAACGACTAATTATTTGATCAATGGCAGACTAATTTGATTTTTGTTTCATGTTTTATTCCTGTTACTGGAAGGACGGAACATAATAAAATAGTTTCCTGGTCGCGAGCTCAATTAACTTCCTCCAAGATAAAGGATACCAGGCAAAGAAATCAGATTGGAGGTTGAATTTTGTGTGCATCTAATTACATACTGTTGCTTTTGGCAGTGGATTTATCGAACGCGGTATAGCGTGATTGTTGTCGCATATCGTACTACATAATGACACCCTAAGCAACGGTGGAGTGTAAGTTTATAGCGTCTCAACTGTGTTCATTCTTTGGGTTGACATTAAAATGTCTCTTTATAAATGTTACATTATCTAGAAACTAGATTGCACCAAATATCAAATGAATAATAATTTTAAAAAATAATTAATTAAAATATAAAAAAAAACACTTGCGAACAGTGGCATACAACTTTTAAAAAACACAAAACAATGATAATAAATACATGTTGTGTTACCTCCCTTGCTTTAATAACCGACCAATCGATTTAATGAACGTGGCGGGGGGAAAACATGTGAATTGGGGAATGTGAGGAGAGGACGGGGAGGTGTTATTGACGAGGACACCAGGAGTCGTCTGCTAAGATCACCACGTGATGCCAGAGCGATGCCAGCCCGAGCAGACGTTACTCAACCGTAGGGCCATAAGGGCGGGAACAAAAACAAAACAAAAATAATAATAATAAAATACAAAAAGGAAGCTAATTCAAGAACCCTCGAGGGCTTCATAGACCGCGCGCTTTCAAAGGCGAGATCTCGACCCCTCTTCTCCACCTCGCCCCCTTCTCTACCCTATCTACTCAACAAGCCATTGGCAGAGATAATAAAAATAACACTAATCACAACTTAAAAAACCTGGTTTTTGTTTCAGAGGTCCTGCCCTTATGCCACTAAATCAGGCCGATACAGCGGTTTTTGCTTTTGTTTCAGAGACCCTGCCCTTATGCCACTAAAACAGGCCATTACAGCGGTTCTCGGTTTTGTTTCAGAGGTCCTGCCCTTATGCCACTAAAACAGGCCATTACAGCGGTTCTCGGTTTTTCTTTAGCAGTGCGTCAGGGAGACGTTCACGAGAAAATGCGACACACTGTTCAAATTATGAGTATTGGGAAATTAAGTTTTTGAAAAAGATTGATGTTAAAATATCCAGAGTCCATGAACCTATAAATTTACTGTGCTGCTGGTGCGGATAAGAATGAAGGGGCGTTCTACAGCCATCAAAACTGCAACTGCACAGAAGGCTCTAGACCAGGGGTGGCCAGACCTGTAGTAAGTGAGAGCCACTTTATTAATATTCAAAAATTTTGAGAGCCGCCTTGAGACATTATCGCTTAAGTCCCCACAAATGTTCCCTTTAAGTTGCGCGGCTGCGCAGATATCTGACCGACGCCGCGCAGCAGTTTAGAATTACCGCACAGCAAAATTGTGTTAAATATTGCAGACAAAATGGATGTTGTGCAACTTTGCACTCGAGTTTTTTTACTTTGCACGCCATGACCAGCGCACCTTAGAGAGATAACATTGGTCCCCACTCACAATGAAAAATTCCTTTGGTGATTCATTTTTCAAAATTATTTTTTATGTCAATTTAATGACCTGAAAATTGCAATTGCTTTAAACATAACCTTATGGACAAGAAATATATGCGTTGCAGTTACTCTATTAACAAACATTTAAACATGAAAATTCATGAATAGAAACACGTTGCATTATAAGGCTCACTGTGAACATTAATTGTTATGACTATGGTAAGAAGACTTTGAACTAGCAAGTTTCTTTAAAGCTGGTTGGTAGCTAGTAGTAGTGGTGCGAAGAAGTTCTGTCAGGTGCTGACTTCATTATGGAGTACAAAGATTCACAGCAGTAGGTTGTACTGAAAATGGATAAAAGTCGGCAACTAGCTTAATTAAGTTGAGGGTATATTCCTTCAGGCACGAGCTTCCAAAAATCCACCACAGATTGTGATCTGTGAATCATCGCAAAACCCCGATCTTCCTCTAACTCTGACAGCTCCCTTTCAACAGCAGAAGGTTCCATAACAATGTTCATTTTTTATTACATCTTGGTTGAAATCTTCAATTTTCTTCTTTATATTTTCCTTTCCTGCAACTTTTATGCTATATTTTGGGGATTTTTACCGAAGCGGGAAAAAGAAATTTAACAATTAACATCAGCAACAACTTACAAACCAATCGCTTACTTCAATTTTTTAAATGTGAATAATGGGCCGTCCATAAATGAAGTTACGCAATTTTTGCCAATTTTGGACCCCCCCCCCTCGTCACAAAAAGTTAGACCCCTCCTCTAAAAATACGTCACAAAGCTTTGACCGCCCAAAAAAAACACAACAAAAACAACAACAACAAAAAAACAAAACAACCAACAACAACAACAACAAAAAACAAAACCACCAACAACAACAAAAAGCAAAACAACCAACAACAACAACAACAAAAAACAAAACAACCACCACCAACAACAACAAAAAACAAAACAACCAACAACAACAACAAAAAAAAACAACCAACAACAAAAAACAAAACAACCAACAACAACAACAACAAAAAACAAAACAACCAACAACAACAACAAAAAACAAAACAACCAACAACAACAACAACAAAAAACAAAACAACCACCAACAACAACAACAACAAACAAAACAACCAACAACAACAACAAAAAACAAAACAACCAACAACAACAACAAAAAAAAACAACCAACAACAAAAAACAAAACAACCAACAACAACAACAACAAACAAAACAACCAACAACAACAACAACAAAAAACAAAACAACCAACAACAAAAAACAAAACAACCAACAACAACAACAAAAAACAAAACAACCAACAACAACAACAAAAAAAACAAAACAACCAACAACAACAACAACAAAAAAAACAAAACAACCAACAACAACAACAACAACAAAAAACACTTTATTTTCTATTTGAAAATAAGTATGTTTCAAATCAATTGTATTGTCATTTAAGTATTTATTATTTATTTAGTGAAGGTCTACATTGTAATATCGTAACCCGCGTGAAGCATTTTTCAAAAACGTTTACCCGGCCTTCAGAAAACGAACTGTGTTAACATCCTTAGATTATTTATTTATTTTAATGCATACAAATTTAATATTGACTATTTATCATCACGGTTAACGTCTTTGTTTAGGAAAAAAATATTTAAAAATAATATTTTTAAAATGTATATTTTAAAAATCCCTCAATTGACTGTCGGGCATCCCGTAAGAAAGAGGTCGGCGAACAGGGGTAAATAACCTCATCTGGGGTCGAAAGGGAATTCATGAGGGTAATGCAGACTCATTTGGGACATATAACATCCACTACAATCCACTAGATATATTAAAATACGTCATGCGTACGTGTACGTTTGGAACATATGCCCATTATTGAACCGGTTCCTTCCAGAAAATTTGACAATTATGTAGATTTCTTACCTACGTACTATACGAAGACACATAAATCCACTCTACTTTCATTTATATTGACACGAGTGACAATAATCTTAATCCACATGACTTGACTGTATCAAATATCCTTTCTGTGATATTTAAAATTAATGCCTTAAAAACTAAACTAAGAAGAAAAGTTGTTTTGTGCTCCTCTCGAATTGCGATGTCAAGAATTTGATGTATTCAATAAAGTTAATGGATACTTGACTAATTTTAAATGGGCTCATTTATCATTATATCTAGAATGGCTAGGCGCGTTTGACCAAAAGACAATCGAACAATTATATCAAACTCAAAAAACGTTTATAATTCTATCAAATAGGCTCCTCTCCTTTTTTTAAAAAGAAAAAGGATATTCCATGTCATTTTGACTTAAAATATCTACACATTATCATATTCAGATCATTTTTAGACACTTGTCATGCTTGTAAAACTCACCAGTAGCATTTTCGCTAACGACGCTCGCCCAAATCCCCGAGTCATATGAGCAGGACCTAGAGTCTGGGGGTTGGGGGGGGGGTAACGCACATATGCACTTGTATATTTTGGGGTAACGGCAAAAAAGTTCGCCGACTCCTGCAGTGAGAGAACCATACGGAGGTGCGGTTACATCACAAATGCTTTAATGTCAACATTGAACTACACAGGGTAACAATTTCAAACGTTATCTAGTGGGTTCTCAAACTTAAGGATTATAATTAAATTTAATTTTCGTGTCTTGATAGCTTACACCAACCAGCGTCCGATGCCCTACCGACCGGCACATTATGAAGCACCGATTTAAAAAAATACATTTAAAAAAAAGTCATTTAATATTAATTGTAAGCGACCAAATATTTCAGTGGAAGTTTTATTTAAAGTTACACTTTTGATGTGACGTCACATTTATTCAACCCCCTCCCTCCCCATCGTCACGCATCGTCACAAAAGTGTGACCCCCCTCCCACCCTAGGTGTGTGACGTCATTTATGGATGGCCCCTAAGCCAAAAATATTTTCAACCCTTTGATTCTTTCCAGATTTGTTTTTTAAACGTTCATTAATTTTTGTTATTACAGTGAAAATCATTGAACGACTGAATTTTCGTTTTGTTTTTTGAAAATCTCAATAATAGATTATGAGTTTTTTCAAGTATGGTGGGGATAGGAGTGGAGGGTGGTGGGTAGATAAACAACATCGGCTCGTCGTCTCAACCAAAAGCTCAATAATTCAGTGTATTTCAAAGTGAGGTTAGTGTTCTGTCATAATATACTAAAAGCTGGTTGGTTATTATTAACGAGCAACAAAGCACGTCTAAGGACTATCCGCCACCGTTCGGTGGCATGTTGTCACTCCCCTCCAACAGCCATCTCGACCGGCATACATGTGAATAACGTCAAAAATACTATACATTAAAGTTAAGATAAATAACTCGTAAACACAGAGCTTTTGACTATAAATCACAACGCGCATAACTCAAAATAAAGTCTTGGAAGAAATACTGCACCAAAAATAACTAGTCTTGAATGTCCGCGTAAACGTGTTCAATATGATTGGCTGTAGGAGTCATATGTGTTTGAGGGACCAATCGCTATCGATGACCGGACAGAACATTGCCTTTTATTATATAGGAGGATTATTATATAGGATAACACACACTACCTACCCCTTTTAATTTTCTGGGCTGCGTTCGTGTTTTCCTTGATTCGTAGAAAGAACCTAAATCTTTTAGTGTTAATAGATTTTCTTCATGTTCAGGGAAAAAGGGTGTATCAAAATACTTTGTATTTTGTTGGGAAAGTATTTTACTTCCCGTTGACAGATATTTATTCTTAAGCGTTTTCCTTTTAATCCTATTTCACAGCATATATTTGATATATGTGTCAATATTTCTGAAGATCGTGTACAATCGAATGGGGAATGAAATCTTAAACGTTGACGAAAAGGAAAAAAAAAGGAATTGGGGCACCTGGCCCTGAAGGAATTGACATTAGGAGTGCAATGTCCTATTGAGTTTTAATATGGGCCTTAATTTTTAAAAAAAATTCAAACCAGTGGTGCATGCACCCCTTGGGGGTTCATGAGCAGGTTCCAGGGGGTGCATGAACCATTCAGCGAAAAAAAAAGAAAAAGAGGAAGAAAAGAAACAGAAGGGGAAAAAAGAAAGAAAAACTGATAATCTGAAAATGTAAACCATAAGCGAGGCATGCAGCGTCAAAGGGAGCCCATTTACAACCCTTTTGATACTCGTTTGCGCATGTTCCTCGGAATTTCGTGTTGTTTACGTCACAGTTTTCTAAAAATAATTTAATTTTGTCATCAAATACGTCAGATATATGGCTTCCGGTGACCCTCTAACTGTTTTGAGCGGATGTAAACGTTGGGATTTTTTTCCTTCACTTTTATCGCTCGGTACGCTGCAACGGTCTTAAAAACGTTAGATGTAATTCATTATTCGTCCTTGAAACATAAAATCTTTAGTTGAGCATCCCATTACGGTCATTAAAAACATCAACTTCGTAGGTTAAAAATTTGCCTGTGACTGGTACGACTTTCCGATTGTCATCACCCCCTCAAAATCGTTAATAAATATAAAAAGAGAGAAAGAGATGGAACACAAAAGCCTCAGTGCTTCAACTGTCGAAAAATCCTGTGCAATGACAACATGAAGCCTTTTAGACTACGAGAGCACTTGGAGAAAGTCCATCCATCCAATTCCAAGGAAAGCGTAGAGGTCTTCAAGCAGAAGAGAGCTCCCTTCTTGACCTCAGGTACCTTGACCAAGATTTTCTTTGTCACATAAACCTGCACTGGAGGCATCATTCAAGGTTGCATATCTTATTGCAAAAAACAAGAAGCCCCACGCCCAACACCATTGGAGAAACTTTGGTGAAGCCTTGTGCTCTAGAGATGGTGGAACTGATGTGTGGTCAACAGTCAGCAGCAGAGGAAGCAGGTTGAGAAAGTTCATTTGTCCAATGACACTATTCATTCCAGGATTAGTGACATGGCTGCAGACTTTCTGCATCAAGTCTTGTGCAAGATGAGAAGCAGTCATTTTCCATTTAGCATGCAGCTGGAAGAATCCACTGATGTAGCACAATGCAGACAGATTCTTGCATTTGTGAGATATATGTTCACAGTGGATTGCTGAAGGAGGAATTTCTCTTTTGTAAGCGACTCCTAGCTACTAGCAAAGGCTTCTGATGTGCAGCAGCTAGTCAGGATATTCTTCACTGAAAAGCAGTTTGACTGGACGTCAAGAATTTCTTTAATTTGTACAGGTGGTGCTCACTCCATGCTCGGTAATAAGTCAGGATTTTTAGCACAGGTAAAGAATGAAATTCCAGATATTGTTACTACACAGTGTATCCTTCATCGTCAGGCCCTGACATGCAAAAATCTACCTCCAACCTTGAAGTCAGTTCTTTCTACTGTAGTCCAAGTTGTAAATTTTATCCGCTCACATGCCTTGAACCACTGCCTCTTCAAGTTGTTCTGTCAGGAGGTGGGCTCTGAGCATGAAGTTCTGCTCTATCACACTGAGGTGCGCTGGTTGTCCAGGGGACGGATACTTTCTCGGTTAGTAGAACTGAGAGTTGAGCTTGCCATTTTCTTGCGAGAAAAAGAGAGTGACCTTCCTGACAAGTTTGACTGTCCAAATTTCATTCATTACTTGGTATACCTGGCTGACATCTTCACCATCTTGAATGAGTTGAACACATCTCTCCAAGGACCTGCTGTGACTGTAATGTGATGCTACTGAGAGATTGCAAGCCTTTCTTAACAAAGTGCCACTATTCCAGCGACGACTAGAAATGTCCAACTTGGCCAACTTTCCACTCTTGGATGAAGTTGTAATATCTGCTGCAGAAGGAAGCACTGAGGGAAGCCTGACAACATCAAAGGGGAAATTTCAGAGCTTCTTTCAATATTGCAAAGGTCCTTTAATGGGTATTTCTGTCAAGAAATTGCCAGGAAAGACCTTTGGATTCGCAATCCTTTTCTCTGTGACTTGGACAACATTGATGACAGTGACCTTGCTAAAGATTACCTGATTGATTTGAGAACCAGAGAAGTACTGAGGAGTGCCTTCAGTTGCAATACCTTGATTGAATTTTGGTGCGCTCAGATAGATTCCTACCCAACAACTAGCCAAGAGGGCATTAGTGACTCTACTTCCATTTGCCACAACCTATCTCTGTGAAGCAGGAATCTCCACACCTTTGACGATTAAAACCAAGGAAAGTAATAAGTTGAATGCAGGGGATGAAATGATAGTTGCTTTGTCCAAAACAGTCCCCAGATTTAAATCGCCGATTGCTCATAAGAAGCAGCAGATCTCTGATTAAATTCCCATGTTGCCTATTGTCAAAACTGTAATGTTCCTAAAATAAACATAGTTTATTATACATTTTCTGCAATTTTCACGAGGGGGTGCATGAACTTTGTTTGGGCATCTGAAGGGGTGCATGGACCCCAAAAGGTTAGGAACCACTGTCCTAGAGGGTACATGCTGTAAAGTTTAAAACACATCTAGATTTCCAACTGGATGATTATGGATATGTGTGCCAAGTTTTGTGGAGATCCATCAATCCATGTTAAAGGTATGTATGCCTTATAAAGTCATATACAAACTTTGTAACATATATATGATTTATTATCATTTTAAGTGTTGATCTGGTTAAGATTTATGTAGTGACAGACGAGAGGTGGTTCATCCAATCCAATACCACTTCCGTTAATGCCGGGTTGTCAAATGGACGCCATGGAAAGTTAAAAATAGTTCCGACTTGATAGAAACACTGGACGGCGAGAGGAAACGATGCAGCGCACGAGTCGGTGACGAGGGCCCCGAGGTCCCCTGAGATGCATAACAGGGGCTCAAATTGAATCGCAGGCCTGAAGGAGCTCGTTCAGACGAGCCAGACAAACGGAAGGTCGTCAGCCGAGAACAAGGGCGGATAACAAGCTTGGATTAGCTGCATGGCTGCGCAAACAACATGGCGGCGACAGGCCGCATGTGGGTCTTAAAAAATGGGAGGGAGGGGATGGTGAGACACAAAGTGGACTGACTAACCCGTGCAGTTGTAGTGATCGGGCGGGAGGGGGTCGCGATTTGAGGGAAGGGGTGATGGAGCTGGAAAGGATGATGGAGGACTGGGGACTGTGCGGAGGGGGTTGTAGCGGAGAATGAGAGATAGGGGCTGAAAACTCGCAGCATATTTCTTATTTTAACGACAGCCGGAAGAAACCGCAGGGCGCATTAATGTTAACAGCGCCCTGGGGTGTGAGGACTCGCGGGCCAGCAAGTTGTCGAAAAGAAGCATTAGAAAAGCTGGAACTTAGTTGAATTATTTGTTGTTTTTTCTTTCTGCTTGACATTGTCTATAACAGTGTGACCCGTCAAAACGGCCCCCAGGAAAAACGGCCCTGACATAACGGCCACGGTCAAAACGGTCCCAGACAAATTGCGAACATTTTTCAACAAAAACTTTTTTTTTCATTTTAATCTTTTGTCAACCTTTTCACCCTTAAATAAATTGGTAAAATTGTAAAATTATATCTTGTGATGTTATTATATTGTTTCTTGTCAACAAACAGCTGCGATTGGTACCGTTTCGCGTAAAGGCTATTAAATTCACTATTGTGATGTCCTTATTATTGTTTATTATTAGCAAAAACGGACACTGAATATGTGAGTAAAAGTACGAATTTAATATTTGATTGGACGTTTTACTTTTAGTCGTTCTATTAGTCCGGGGCAGTTTTGTCGGGGCCGCTATGTCGGGGCCTTTTTGTCCGGGGCCGTTTTGTCGGTAGGCTTTGTCAGTCTTTGCAACTGTGTTGTTTGTTGATTCTCGGCCTTTACAATTGTGTTGTTAGTGGATTGTCGGTCTTTCCAACTGTGTTGTTAGTTGATTGTCGGTGTTTGTAACTGTGTTGTTAGTTGATTGTCAGTGTTTGTAACTGTGTTGTTAGTTGATTGTCGGTGTTTGTAACTGTGTTGTTAGTTGATTGTTGATCTTTTGCAAGTATGGTGTATGCGTGCATATCATTAAGATTTTCAGGATATTTAGTCTTACTTGTGTATGTTTTACTATGTTGAAGACTTCTTGAAAGTACCGCCCAAAACAAGGACTAGATTTACTTCAAGAGTGTTCTGTAGCGGGAAAGAACCCTTTTATTTCAGTGTCTTATTGAAAGCAAACTTTTATACATTCCAATCTCTATATTTTCCCTTCAGTTTCTTGGGGCTCTGAAATTTGGTCTATCAACTGTCTTTATAGTTTGTCAGCTGTATGTCTTTTGTTTTGTCATCTGCCTGTCTTTTGTCTGTCAGCTGTCTTGTGTTTTTTTTCTGGATCCGTCTATAGGTCTGTCTTTTAGTATTTCGATTGTCTGTCATCGTTCTCTATGGACTGTCGATTTGAATGTCTTAGTGTTGTCTGTTGATAGTTTTCCAAAGTTATTCACATTGCCGAGAACTTTCCCGGAAATTTGTGTCGCACGTGGCATGAGCTCACGTGTACGCATGCTAACAATTTGGGAAATATTCAAAACTATTTTTTTGGTTCAAACCTTGCCACGCCAGCGCCTCGTTACAAAGATAAACTCATCCCACGAGTGTATACAAATGAGCGGCCTCGGCAAACACAGGCGTTGGGGGGCTGGGATAACCTCATCACCATTAACAATATCATAATTAACGAACGTTTCGACCGGGGCCTCGTGCAGCAGCTTAATCTGGTCACACTTCACTCAGCGGACGCTCCCTTTGGGGGAGACAACTCGATACGACAATGGGATGCGCGTCTCTAAGCCACGCGGCAGCGCTAGTGTAAATATCAGTGGCGGTGCGCACCGAAGATTGGCGTGCAAGACTCAAGCACCATTAGATCCACTACAGCCCCCTTGAACGTCTCTCTCACCGGATGTGACGCCAGGGCTCGTTCCGTCGAGGAAGGAGGCCATTCTGGTGTAGAGAGTTGTGACATGATCGTTCATTTTGAATTGGAGAGTTTAGCTCTTTAGTTTGTCCGGTCATTTATTACCAAGAGCACACACCGCGCTGGTGTTTCCTATCTGAGTTCATCACATTAGGTTTCTCAGCTTTATTCATAGCTACAATATCTATTTCTGCACACAATACCGGCGTGTATAGAAACATCTATCTGCTTGACTTGCTTATATGCAATATAGTCTATAAATATTTATATCAGAGCCACACCTTAACCAAAAACATCCGGGTCACATAACATTTTTTTAGAAGCAAGTTTTCTTAATTAATGACATCAGATCAACAAATCGTTTCAGTAGTTACAGTTTAGGGAGGCGTTATTCGGAGATTTTTCCCAATAACGCTAGGCGTTATTCGGAGATTTCTTTTTTAAAAAAAAACAAAATTTCCATTTTTTTTAAACCTCGTTCTAATTTAGTATACGTAGTTAACATAGCTTTAAAAAAATTAAATAAATAGTTGTGCTTAGTCTTGTCACCTCTAATTGAATTGTAATTATAAGTTAAATTGATTTCATTAGTTCTAGCCCCAATAATAAAGTAACAAAGACTAGACATTTACCATAAAATATAGTATTAGTATAATGTTGATATATTTACATGTGTTATAGTAGGTCTATACGCCTTTTAAGTGGTATTGTGATTTTCAGGTAGTATTTCCAGGTAGTATTTCCAGGTAGTATTTCCAGGTAGTATTTCCAGGTAGTATTTCCAGGTAGTATTTCCAGGTAGTATTTCCAGGTAGTATTTCCAGGTAGTATTTCCAGGTAGTATTTCCAGGTAGTATTTCCAGGTAGTATTTCCAGGTAGTATTTCCAGGTAGTATTTCCAGGTAGTATTTCCAGGTAGTATTTCCAGGTAGTATTTCCAGGTAGTATTTCCAGGTAGTATTTCCAGGTAGTATTTCCAGGTAGTATTTCCAGGTAGTATTTCCAGGTAGTATTTCCAGGTAGTATTTCCAGGTAGTATTTCCAGGTAGTATTTCCAGGTAGTATTTCCAGGTAGTATTTCCAGGTAGTATTTCCAGGTAGTATTTCCAGGTAGTATTTCCAGGTAGTATTTCCAGGTAGTATTTCCAGGTAGTATTTCCAGGTAGTATTTCCAGGTAGTATTTCCAGGTAGTATTTCCAGGTAGTATTTCCAGGTAGTATTTCCAGGTAGTATTTCCAGGTAGTATTTTACGTCCTTGCTAACATTTACATACTACTGACAATTACTTCATTTTAGTTTTTAGCCTTTTATTTAAAAGAATTATGTCAAAATATACATCTGAATGGCTTGCTGTTTGGTGTAATAGAAATACTTAGTAATAGTTATAGCACCAGTAGTAGCTTGCATAAATATTAAAACTCCCTATGTCAACAATTTGGAGTATATTCGGCGGGCTGACAATACTTTTCTACGTTAGCATACTACTGAACCCTAAACATAACCTCATAATTATAAATTATAGATCATTTAAATAAATTGAAAAATAAATTTGAAAGATATAAATAAATAATAAAATCAAATTTAAAAAAAAATAATTTAAAACAAAAACAAAAAGAATTGAACAACTACCTGGAACGTTCAGTTGGAACTTTCAGTTGGAACGTTCAGTTGGAACTTTCAGTTCAAGAATTCAACGCACTACCATGAGACAACAGTAGCTTAATGAATTGACCATTTTAAAATCTTATATCAGAAGCTATTAAGTGTCGGCTTTTATTTTACCATTGTACCCGCTATTGGTAATCGAGTACCAATAGACACTTCCAAAGGTAAAAGGTGTACGTATATATTTCATCACACTGTGTCATGTACCACCAACTACTCGACAAGTATCACTTTATAAAACTTTATAGAATTTTAATTAACGTTCATGTGACCCGCCAAAAAAAATCTCCGTATAACTCTAAGAATTATGTAAAAAAATATCCATATAACGCTCCATATATGTTGACGTTACCCCCTAAAGGAGCGGATTTTATATACCCCTATTGAGTTTGCATTACCCTCAAGAGTTCCCTTTTTATTCTCGGGGGGTAATTTACCTCTGTTCTCCGACTCCTGTTTAGATAAATGAAAAAAAAATGCTTTGAACAAGCGATCCTCATAAACTGGTACAAATATTTGCATCTGTGTATATTAAATGTGAACAGTTTACATGAGGAGAAAGACTGGTGCTTAGGGAGGAGAGAGGCTGGTGCTTAGGGAGGAGAGAGACTGGTGCTTAGGGAGGAGAGAGACTGGTGCTTAGGGAGGAGAGAGGCTGGTGCTTAGGGAGGAGAGAGACTGGTGTTTAGGGAGGAGAGAGGCTGGTGCTTCGGGAGGAGAGAGGCTGGTGTTTATGGAAGAGAGAGGCTGGTGCTTAGGGAGGAGAGAGACTGGTGTTTAGGGAGGAGAGAGGCTGGTGCTTAGGGAGGAGAGAGACTGGTGTTTAGGGAGGAGAGAGGCTGGTGTTTAGGGAGGAGAGAGGCTGGTGCTTAGGGAGGAGAGAGGCTGGTGCTTCGGGAGGAGAGAGGCTGGTGTTTATGGAAGAGAGAGGCTGGTGCTTAGGGAAGAGAGAGACTGGTGTTTAGGGAGGAGAGAGGCTGGTGCTTAGGGAGGAG
This sequence comes from Ampullaceana balthica, assembly GCA_944989445.1. Taxonomy (NCBI): domain Eukaryota; kingdom Metazoa; phylum Mollusca; class Gastropoda; family Lymnaeidae; genus Ampullaceana; species Ampullaceana balthica. Next base: position 391,947 of record CALYLW010000369.1, read on the forward strand.
AGAGACTGGTGTTTAGGGAGGAGAGAGGCTGGTGTTTAGGGAGGAGAGAGGCTGGTGCTTAGGGAGGAGAGAGGCTGGTGCTTCGGGAGGAGAGAGGCTGGTGTTTATGGAAGAGAGAGGCTGGTGTTTATGGAGGAGAGAGGCTGGTGTTTAGGGAGGAGAGAGGCTGGTGTTTATGGAGGAGAGAGGCTGGTGTTTATGGAGGAGAGAGGCTGGTGTTTATGGAGGAGAGAGGCTGCATGGTGTTTATGGAGGAGAGAGGCTGCATGGTGTTAAGGGATGTGGTTTGAGCTCAACAATTATTTACACCTTCTTGTATTTTTAAAACGCAAATAAAATAATAATAATAATTTGATAATTTATACAGCGCAGTACCACAGCTAGCAACTTGGCTCAAAATACTTTAGATAATAAAGTATTATGCAGAGAATAGTTAAGATTTTAAAATAAAAAAGATATTCAAAACAATTGAGAGCGTATCTGAATAAAATTAACGAGTTATTTCTAAGCCAACTTTTAAGTCGACCCCTTAGGTCAGGCCAGCTCCTTTTTACCCCACCCCCTTTTTTTCCAGCCCCACTGTCCGAGAACACTGTCTTCCATTTGGTCCTTGTCATGACCTCCCTTGTCTGGTTCTCTCGTTCGGACTCCATTCAAAGCGCATCGTCTGCTCTGACATCCCCAACCACTCCATCTTCTAGTGCCCCCCCCCAACGCCCCGCGCTCAATGCAGCTAGCTGTCACAGTTCGACGGTCCTCAAAATTGACTTCTTAAAATCGTTAACTTTTAGTGGGTGTTGTTGGCTATTTTATAACCCCCTCCACCACATAGCCACCATGTACAGTTACAAATTTAACGTTTCCTCGCCTTTTTGTTTGGTGTAGTTTCTTGTCCTATGGCTCATGTATCTAATCTTATTGTGGAGCCCTGTTGCTAAGAAGAAAGAAATTTTATAAATAGATTTTTTGAGAACCCCTGAACAAGAAATGACTTCTCTCGATCACCACACCACCCCTCCCCCATCTCTTCCTCTCTCGTTACCAATGGTTCGAACGCCACCGATTACCGGGGGAAAGCGGGGGTCATTAGATGCTGAAAATTGAGGAAAATTATAGAAAATTACCTCGATCTCCGCTCGGCAAAGAGAAGCCAAGGGGAAGCCCTCGCGAGCAATTATAATCAGGCTTTTATTTCGACTTGATTGCGCGGCAAGACCCGCTTAGATGCTTCGTAATTTATAGGCGCGAGAACAACAAGTTACCGCCCTGCAAGACCCATCTATGTGGTTGTGTGTGTGTGTGTGTGTGTGTGTGTGTGTGTGTGTGTGTGTGTGTGTGTGTGTGTGTGGTGGGCCCTGAAAAATCCATCTAAGTTGATGTGTGTGGCGGGCCCTGCAAAACTCCTCTATTTAGTTGTGTGTATGTATATCTGTGTATGTATGTATGTGTGTGTATGTGTAAGAGTGGCAGAAGGGGGGTCCATGTGTTTCTTGATGCTGGCACACTGTCTCGGTTTTTAAATGATAAAATAAGATTTTGCTGAAGTGAATTCATAAAACGAAAATCTTTCGTTTTTGGCCTAACGGTTATAATAAAAAGGACGTTTTGTCAACACGCTTATTTTTTAGTCGATTATTTTTTTATCTCACAATTTTTATTTTTCTATTAAAAAAATAAAAAATTGTATTTTCCGTAACCTGATAACATCACGTCAAAAATACTATTCATTATTATTATAGTTAAAATAAATAACTCGTACAAATAGAGCTATTGACTATAAATCCCAACGCGCATAACTATAACTCAAAATAAATTCTTGGAAGAAATACTGTGCAAAAAATACCTCGTTTTGAACGTCGCGTAAACGTGTTCAATATGATTGGCTGTAGGAGTCATATGTGTTTGAGGGACCAATCGCTATCGATGACCGCACAGGACATAACCTTTTATTATATAGGATTATGTCATTTATCTCAATCTATTGCCTCCTTTAAAATGTCCTATATCTTGCATATTGCCTCCCCTACTATCTATTATATATCACAAACTATTGTCTACCTTATTAAGTCATGTAAATCACACTATTGACTCCCTTAAAGTGTCGTATATCTCACAGTATTGCCTCCCTTACTATTTCTTATATCGCACACCATTGCCTCCCTTAGTACGTTTTATATCTCACACTATTACCTCCCTTATAGTTTTTAGATTAAAGCCCCTATTCCCCTCACGTGTAGCACTCTTAAGTCTGACGTCAAAACTAAAGGTCATTTCTGGGATCATCACATGACCACCATTTTGTTTTAAAAAATTAAATATGACCATTCGTAATTTTTGTTTTTGTTTTGCGTCTTGCTGGAACCAGCGACAGAACCGGAACCATTCGACTGCTCAGTGACCGAGACTTCGACATGGCTCAGTGAACATGGTTCTGGAACAATTTCAAGGTTGTCATTAATCTAAAGTCGTTTCCGCTTTGCACGTCTGTTGTTCTGCGCCAATAAGTACCAAGAGGTTGTATTGAATGGTATCAATATGTTGTATCCAATGTAATCAATATGTTGTATCGAATATTATCAATATGTTTTACTAAATTATATCAATATGTTGTGTCTGGTGCTGTTATCGATTAATTTCAATGTAATAGTTAAATTTTGAAAAATTAACGATTAATTAATCGATGATTTTGATTAAAGCCAAAAATAGAAAATTATGACGTCATTAAACTGAACATTTCAAGGGAAGTAACAAAAACAGGTAATTGACTTTTTGTATTTTATTGAGTTATTTCCCCTATCTCACAGATATTGAAAAATATGAATATTTTGAACTAAATTTTATGACAATGTGTTGATACTTGATCGGATGTTTGTGCCGAAGGTGGTATGTCACCGATGTATTTGATCCTTTAAAAGAGAATTGTTTATGGCAGTAAACACAGTAAACTTTTTCACCATCTTCGACCTTGCCATCCGCAGTTAGCTTAAAAACAAAATCTTTGCTCAACTTTCCAGTTATATGTTTAAATTCAACTGCGCTGATGTCAGCCATTTTTTAGTTATCGTCTGCCGGTCCACATAAGTAAATAAAATAAATTAAAATATTACGCGGGAGAAGTTTGTACGTAAAAAAATATTTAAATTATTAATAATTAATTATTTATTAATAAAAATTATAAAAAATATTATCAATATTTTCTTTAATTTTGATCGAAATTTTATCGATTAAATTTTTTTAAATCGATAACAATTTTTAACGATTAATCGAGAAATTAATAGTTAATTTCCTGGTATTGAGGGTACAGTAAGCCCCTACACGGCCTACTGCCGTAAAACATTTGCCAGAATTCGGTTAGTTACATTTAATCCAACAACTTTGAAAAGAATAATCACTTGTCTTTCACTTGTCTTCACTGGTCTTGATGGTCGTGGGCGGTAACTACTTTACTTCAACTAACTAAGTGCTTCAACGTCAAAGGCTGGAACTATGAATTTTGTTCAAGAAATGTTGCTCGAGGATAAAATTTGTCAAATGCTGGGCCTCGTTTTTATCAATAAAAATGATAATATTATTAATAGCCAGTGATTGTCTTAGTGATTATGTCAGCAACAAAGTCAATTTTTATTATGTTGATTTTTTTTCTACGTTCAAGTTACCAATCTTATGAAACATTAGAAATCGAACAATCGTTTAAAATAGATTTTTGGATATATACCGTATATTCCGCAGTTTCAAACGGCTGGGGGTATAAGACAACAGGGCGTATAAGATGACCCCTTACTTTTCCTATTAAAGTATAGGCTTTAAGCTATATATATATTTGCCGTATAAGAACAACCCTCCTCTAACACACTTTAAGTTTAAGACTGCTTCATATATCTTTCTTCTTGTTGGTGAAGACATGCTGGGGTCTTAACTGTTAGCCCCTTGTATACTGTACTGTATTACGGTACTGGTGCTGTAGATTACGCACAGGTACAAATACGATAAGACGACACCCGGCGTAGAAGACGACCACGGACTTTTGAGAGTATTTTTAGGGGTTAAAAAGTCGTCTTATACGCCGGAATATACGGAACAACGTCATCTCATGTAGAGCACGTTCTTTCGTTGACTTTCATCGTCTTGGCATGTGTAACTTATTACATAAGTGATAGTGAGACTGAACTCTCGCTACAACGTGACTTCAGCATCGTCTTGGCGTGTGTAACTTATTACAAGAATGGTAGTGAGACTGAACTCTCGCTACAAGGCACAAGGTGATACGGTTCAACCTGATAGAATAGAAGTGATACAGACTACAACGAACGACGGGACGACCATTGCGATTAAACTTCTAGGTGAAATCTTGAGAACGAGGCTACGCCTAACAGACATGCTTAGCCTTGAACTCTTATTTTGATTATGGATATTTGTCTTGTTATTATTTCTGGATCAGGATCTGCATCAGGGGCCATCCATATATTACGTACTCAAGGAGGGGGAGGGGAGGTCTTAAATTTTCGGCATTTTGCGTATGCAAGCGTACGGGTCTCGACTGAATGTGTACGTACGCACAACAAATTTAATTTGCAAAATATTAAGCATAGACTGTATAGAAACGTGAACCGATCTGGCTGCAAACGGCATTCGAGACGGCATTCGAGACTGACTGAGTCAAGACTGATATGCAATAATTTCTTATAATTTATTGCAAGCGAAGTTTTGAACTTTTAATTACTTGAAAGTAAAATAATTAACATTTGATTCAGACCAAACGTTTACACATTATAAAAATATATTAATCAGATTTACGTTTCCTTTTCTTGAAATGAGATGAAGTTTCTCTTTCGCCCACCGGTGCCTTAGTCGTTATAAACACACACAGAGTCGGCGATTTCACGCACCTAGGGGAAAAGAAAGGGGGGGGGGTGTGTCTACATATTTGTGACGATGTGTGACGTGGGGGAGGGGGGCCGTAAGATAAATGTGACGTCACATAAAAACTCGCAACTTTAAATAAAAATTCCACTTAAATTTTTTATTTGTTACGTTGTGCTTTACATGACTTCACTCGTGTCACGATATTAGAATGCATGCCTACACTAAATAAATACTAAAATGACAAAAAAGTGATTTTAAACATGCTCTTTTTCCAATAGAAAATACAGCTTTTATGAGGGGGGGGGGTGGCAAAGCTCTGTGACGTCATATTGGAGGGGGTGGTCTAAGTTTTTGTGACGACGCGTGTTGAGGGGGAGGGGGAGTGAAAAATCTGCCAAAATGACGTTACGCACCTAGAGGGGGGAGGGGGTCGACCATTTGTGACGAAGGGGAGGGATAGATTAAGCAATGTCACGTCACATCAAAACGCGTAACTTAAAATAAAATTTGTTCTTAAATATTTGTTTGTTTACAATGTATTTAATGACTTTTTACATGGGCTTCGCGCGTGTTACGATATTAAAGTGCAGCCTTACACTGAATACATACATAAACGGCAAAAAGTGATTTGAAACATGCTAATTTTCAAATTACTTTTTTTTTGGGGGGAAGGGGTATTTTTGTGACGTAATATTGGAAAAGAAGGGGGGGGGGTGTCTAACTTTAAGTGACGTCGCATGACGTGGGGGGGGGGATGAAAATCGGCCATAATCGCGGGACGTCATTAATGGACGGCCCCAAAGCTTTGACCCCCCGCCCAAAAAAAGCAGAAAAAAAAGCCGCATTTTCTAATATTTTAGTGCACATTTTGATGTGACGTCACATTTCTTAAACAACCCCCTCCCATCGTCACAAATGCGTGTCCCCCTCCCCCACCCCATTTTTAGGCGTGTGACGTCATTTATGGACGGCTTCAAATAGTAAAACCAATATCTTCTGACTCCGGCTTACAATTTATTTTATTTAAAAAAAAGGGGGGGGGGTGATCGAATTTGTACGTACGCATGGGGGGGGTCCAGAAAATGTACGGGATGCAACGGGGGGGGGGTGGGAGGGGGGTACAAACATACGAATTTTGTGCGTTCGTAATATATGGATGGCCCCTCATGGATTCTTGTTTCGCTATAGACATTCTTTTAGTCCATGACACTTTTTTCGGCTGACAAGCGGTGAGGTGCACTGATCTCGCTCCATCAAATTAACAGTCTATGACGGTGATGAGGTGCACTGATCTCGCTCCATCAAATTAACAGTCTATGACGGTGATGCGTCCATTTCTGACCATTTATTTAAAATGTTGTGTGTGTATCTATGTTTAGGATGATTTAGAGTGCAATGTGTTTTCTGTAGTTGTTGAACATGTTTGTAAAGCGCAGGGAGCCAAGCCGTTGGCTGGGGTACTGCGCTATATAAGTGAACAAAATAAATAAATATTTATATATATTTTGATTTAGTGTTAACCTATAGGTACGAAAATCATTGCATTTCATTGTATCCCTAAAAATAGGGATCGAAGTTAAGTGGCATGCCACTTATATAAATAATTTATCTCAGTAGTACTAAGACTAAAACCACTAGATAAACAAGGGTTAAAGATGCATATAGATGAATCTTAATATATATATTAATTTCACAGTTTCTGTAGGTATAAATAAATGCAACATTTAAAATGTATTTTTTAAATTGATTTTAATATTTGTAAACGTAAGCTTCAGTTACTAAAAGTAATTTTTATAGTAATACAAGTTAATAATAATATGTCTCACAGCATTGTAAATTAAATTTCAAAAGAGTTGTAAACAATTTAACAATTCTTATTTTGTCACCTGAATTTTCTCAAGGGCAATGCAATTGATAAAATATATTTGTGCCGGTGCTTTGTGGTGCAGCGATTACGGGCAAATAAATTGTAATGCAATCATATGATGACAATCTTATATATATTATTCGCCAGAAACTAGAGTAAGCAAGACGCAGTCTATATATATGTAGCGTGTGCACACCCGCACCGCGCCGCACTATGCGCACCACACTGACACCCGCTATATAGAAGGGAAGGAAGTAATGCTTCAAAACAACTACCATTATGCGCACTGCGGGAAGCTTGTGCCCGTTCCTTTCCCCCGTTCTTTGCACTATCTATGATCTAGTACAAAATAAATAATATAATAGCCCAAGTCACTCACTCACTCATTGGATGTATGTATAACGCTATGACGTCATTTTTAAGCTTATATTTTAATACAAGGTGTGCATCGGAAGGCGCGCAAAAAGGTGTGCAAAATAATTTTAAATTAAAGACGCGCTGTAAAAAAGTATTATATGTCGTCATTTTTTAGCTTATATTTTAATTTTTGGAAAATTGAACATGTAAAAACAAGGATAAGTTACTTGGGCTTTTGACCAAAAAAAAAGTGGGCGCCATAGGAGCCCTTCAGCTGCATTGAGCGCCGTAGGCACCCTACAATCCCCTATTATAAAATACTTTGTGTACATTTCAGGAAGTTTAATATTAAGTTCTAGGTTGTGCTGCGGCACCCACTTTTTTAGGGCGCCCACGGCGCCCACCTTTTTCAAAAGCCCAACTAACTTGTCCTTGTATGATAAATACGTAATATTAAACTTCCTTAAATGTACACAAAGTATTTTATAATAGGGGTTGTATGGCGCCTAGGGCGCCTATGGCGCCCACTTTTTTTTGTTCAAAAGCCAAGTAACTTATCCTTGTATGATAAATACTAAATATTCCTTAAATGTACACAAAGTATTTATATATATTTCTTTTACAGGGATGATCACCACACGATTTTAAAACTAATTTTAAAAAGCAGCGCACCAAATTATTGCCCCAAAAAATAACTCTTTGAGTCAGTCAGCACTGTTTACAACACAAATGCTGACGTCAAAGGTTCGTGCGTTGTTTGGTTAAAGTTAATCTGGAAACCAAAATGATTATGATTTTTAACTCTATATTTTCAATTTTAAAAAAGCAGAGTGATGTCCCTTAGCGTTAGGCCAAAGTGAGTCAGTCATACATAATTGAGGGTAAATATATATATGAGGATTTATCAAACAAGGATAAGTTAGCTGGGCTTTTGAAAAAAGTGGGCGCAGTAGGCGCCAAGGCGCCCCAGTGCAACCTAGTTTTAAGATAAAGTGACAAAATATATTGCCTATTTGCACAGCCATATAGTTGAAAATATAGTTTACATATTTATGTATATTTAGATACACATTATGTCATCCAACAATTTTAATATATATATTTAGATACACATTATGTCATCCAACAAATTTAATATATATATTTAGATACACATTGTGTCATCCAACAAATTTAATATATATATTTAGATACACATTATGTCATCCAACAAATTTAATATATATATTTAGATACACATAATGTCATCCAACAAATTTAATATATATATTTAGATACACATCATGTCATCCAACAAATTTAATATATATATTTAGATACACATTATGTCATCCAACAAATTTAATATATATATTTAAATACACATAATGTCATCCAACAAATTTAATATATATATTTAGATACACATTATGTCATCCAACAAATTTAATATATATATTTAGATACACATTATGTCATCCAACAAATGTAATATATATATTTAGAGACACATTACGTCATCCAACAATTTTAAAAAGAATAATGTTAAGTATTGATTGATTGAATGCTTATTGTTTATTTACTAAAGTCTTCATTAGTATTAAATTATGTTGAGAACATTCGATAGAACATTGCTGCAACTAACACCGTGAGGTGTTGGGATACCAGCATCATCCACACTTACACAACCGAATTGAATATGTGAAGAGTGATATTTTCAAGTGAGGCTACAACGATTTCGTTTCTCTAATGAAGCTTCGGTTTTGTTTATGTTTTCATCATGTAACTGTGGAGAAGAGTACGAATTTGTTTGATGCTCAATATTCGTGTTTCTTCTCTTTACAAACAGATCTATTGGTCCTCTATTTTCCATATATAAATTGGGTTTAATTTAATTAATATTTTCGGTATCAAATATCAACTTCATTCTCTCTATTATTAATTTTGAAGTTTTGAAAAAAAAATAATCAAAATTTAATTTGTATATTTTACAACACACAGGAGTGCAAACACACAGGAGTGCAAACACACAGGAGTACAAACACACAGGAGTACAAACACACAGGAGTACAAACACACGGGAGTACAAACACACAGGAGTACAAACACACAGGAGTACAAACACACAGGAGTGCAAACACACAGGAGTACAAACAGACAGGAGTACAAACACACGGGAGTACAAACACACAGGAGTACAAACACACAGGAGTGAAAACACACGGGAGTACAAACACACAGGAGTACAAACACACAGGAGTACAAACACACATGAGTGCAAACACACAGGAGTACAAACACACAGGAGTACAAACACACGGGAGTACAAACACACAGGAGTACAAACACACAGGAGTACAAACACACAGGAGTACAAACACACAGGAGTACAAACACACGGGAGTACAAACACACAGGAGTACAAACACACAGGAGTACAAACACACGTGAGTACAAACACACAGGAGTACAAACACACAGGAGTGCAAACACACAGGAGTACAAACACACAGGAGTACAAACACACGGGAGTACAAACACACGGGAGTACAAACACACGGGAGTACAAACACACAGGAGTACAAACACACAGGAGTGCAAACACACAGGAGTACAAACACACCGGAGTACAAACACACGGGAGTACAAACACACGGGGGTACAAACACACAGGAGTACAAACACACAGGAGTACAAACACACAGGAGTACAAACACACAGGAGTGCAAACACACAGGAGTACAAACACACAGGAGTACAAACACACGGGAGTACAAACACACGGGAGTACAAACACACAGGAGTACAAACACACAGGAGTACAAACACACGGGAGTACAAACACACAGGAGTACAAACACACAGGAGTGCAAACACACAGGAGTACAAACACACAGGAGTACAAACACACGGGAGTACAAACACATGGGAGTACAAACACACAGGAGTACAAACACACAGGAGTGCAAACACACAGGAGTACAAACACACCGGAGTACAAACACACGGGAGTACAAACACTTGGGGGTACAAACACACAGGAGTACAAATACACAGGAGTACAAACACACGGGAGTACAAACACACAGGAGTACAAACACACAGGAGTACAAACACGCAGGAGCACAAACACACAGGAGTACAAACACACAGGAGTACAAACACACGGGAGTACAAACACACGGGGGTACAAACACACGGGAGTACAAACACACAGGAGTACAAACACACGGGAGTACAAACACACAGGAGTACAAACACACAGGAGTACAAACACACAGGAGTACAAACACACAGGAGTACAAATCTGTTGTTTTAGTTTGGAGGACATCTCTATAACAATTCTGTGCTATCATTTTTCCACTGATTTTCTGGAGTAGATTGAAATAAACTAATCTCCAAATTTTTGGGCATCTCTTTCATCCCCCATGATCTGCGATTATGACTACGTATTCAAATAGATGCAGACTAAATTTCATTAAGACTTTAAATAAATCAGTTCATGCTGTTAGTAAAAAATAATAATAACAATTATAGGGCTGGTACCGTTAAAAAAAATTTTGATCGATTATTTGGGACAAAATGTAATCGATTAAATTCGATTAATTATATTTGTATAACGCATATTTGGATCCACTTAAGTCGAGATTCAATATTTCTCGAAATCAATTAAGTCGCGGTAATTCTTTGGCTCCAAAATTTTGTTACGTAACTCAGCAAATTCGTTCTTCTATGTAAGAAATAAGGAAGAAAAACCTTTTTGTTTACGTATGCATGCCTAAATAAATAATAATAATACGAGTGAAAAGTATGCAAGTAACAAAAAATATAAATTATTAATAAATTGGAGAAAAAATATTAGAAATATTTTCTTAAATTGTAATCGAATTTTAATGTATCAAATTAATTGTAATCGATTCAAATGTTTAACGCTTAATCGATTAATTAATCGATAATTTCCGCAGCCTTAATAATTATTGTAACTAATTATAATATTTTTTAATTGTATCTGCCAATCGTTGAAAAAATAGACATATTTTTAGGGTTAGTATTAATGACTGTAAATCGAAGATTATAATTATATTTTTCTTTCCTTTCTTGCTAATTTCTGCGGACCTGCACCAGTCCGCGGCAGTGGCGTACCTAGAACTTTTGCCGCCCGGGGCGGTCTCAAATTTTCCGCCCTTTTAGGGGCCGTCCATAAATGACGTCACGCACCTGGGGGGAGAGAGGAGTCACACATTTGACGTTACATCAAAACGCGCAACTTTAAATAAAAGTTCCACTTAAATATATGATTACCGACACTTTATTTAATAACGTTTTACATGGATTCACACGTGTTACGATGTTAGAGTGCAGCCTCACACTAAAAACATATTTAAATGACAAAACAAAAAGAAGGAAAAAAAAAGAATTTGAAACAAGCTCATGCCCCCCCTCCCCATGAGCTTGTTTCAAATTCTTTTGTGACATCATTTTGAAGAAGCGGGTGTAAGTTTTTTTGACGACGTGTGACGAAGGGGGAGATGGTGAAAAATCAGCCAAAATCGCGTGGCGTGATTTATGGACGGCCCCTTAAGTCAATCATATGATGTTTTTTTTATAAATTAATAAACATGAATAAATAATTTTAATTGAAAAAACCAAGTAAAGGTGGGGAACATTTTTACCCATTACATGCCCTATTTATGTAAGCAGTAATAAAAGAGGCCGCATAAGATGATATACCTATAAATTCACATTTATAAAAATACAAGATACTTTTTTTTAAAGGCAACAATAAAGTTATTGAGGTCGCAGGTCCGCCCCCCCCCCTCCCAAATGAGACAAAAACTTTCCAAATTTACACCCCAAAACATTACCAATTAATATGCTTGTATTTTTATTTATAAATATATGATTTTTAAAATAAACAATGAAATTGTAAACATTAGTATGTAAACATATTTATTATGGCTGTTAACGATTAATATAAGTTTTATCGTTAACGATTAATTTAAATTTAATCGTTAAATTTTGAAAAATTAACGTTTATTTCGATTAAAGCGAAATATTTATATTTATGGTGTCATAAGTTACATTTATTTAACGTACTTGTCGAAAATCGAAATAACACTTGAATCTCTTCTTTATATGACATCTTTTAACCAACAACGCAAACAGACAACTATGTTGACATTATTTGATTTAAAAGATGAGCAGGTCTTATTGACAATAAAGCCAACCGAGCTGAACAATCGTTTAAATAGCTTTAGAGTGTCTCAGCTGAAGTTTCTAAAACTGTGGTGGATGTTTGGTTTGCAGGTGATTTGTAAGCGAAATGTTAGAACCATGGTAGCAATGTTCCCTTTAAGCAGCGCGGCTGCGCAGATATTTAACCGACACCACACAGGAGTTTAGAATCACCGCGCAGTAAATTTTGTAAAGTTTTGCATAAAAAATGGTATTATTCACGAATATTCTCTTGCAAGGACATGCAACTCATCAGCGCGTTCTTTTTTTTTCTTTTATAAGTCTATCCATGGATAACAACATTTCTCGTTGTACTTCTTGCTCTAAAGAAAGAACCACGTCTTCTCAATTTTCCCCACTCATATTTTTTCTCCTTCTAGCTCGGCGTTCAGTTGACATCTCCAAATCTCTATAACAGAGTTCTGTATTAGCACGTCTCTTTGTTCCATGAAATGGGTTTGCATTAATTAAAAAAAGACGGGTTCCCATAAATTAAGATAACATAAAAAAGAAAAAGATTTCATTGAACTGAGTAAAACTCCAGCATCTGATCTCGTTTAACTAGTTACTACTTCAGATGTCAATTTTTCCAAGATGCTTGAAATTTTATAGTATGTCTTTTTCGAAATTATTTATGTTATTGTGGTGTTTATTAACGTAGAAATTTGAATATTTTTATGTTCTTGCCATAAATCTCAAAAAATTTCCATAAAATAGACGAATTCATATTATTTACACATTACTTTAATTGGATAGGCGTAACATTTTTAATGAATTTGAATGAAAAACATAAATTATGTGTGCTACTTAAATGCAATTAAAACGAAATAAATTTAAATTTTAGTAAGTTACCTTAAAATAATTTTCTGAAAACTGAAACAGTAATATAAATTACTAATTGCAATTAAGTTAAACAATATTTACCAATATTTGAACCACTATGTCATGTAAGTACTTATTAGCGCATCATTCTGCGCATGTCGAAATTCCACGCAAAAACTGTCATGGTGATATTAATAACACGACATATTATTCGGCCCAGCGGTGATGTGTTTTTTTTTGTTGTTGTAGTTTTTGTGTGTGAAGTTTTCTTTAAAAAGTGCCATCTATGACGTATACTGATAAATTTTTCAAACAAATCGATACCTTTTTTGAGCGATTTTAAATTTTTGACCGGGTTTTACGTTAGTTATAACAACCACTATGTAATAAAAAATTTTTTTGCGCGAATCCATTAATTAAGACTCAAAATTAAGAATATTTTGTTTCACCTTGGTTTTCGCCCTACAAAAAAATAAATAAAAATGCCCAGAAATGCTGCCCTCTAAATGTGTGCCACCCGGGGCGGACCACCCCGCCGCCCCCTCTAGCTACGCCACTGGTCCGCGGACCACCACTTTGAGTAGCACTGTTCTAATGAGTGCTATCAATTTGTTGTATTCAATGGTATGAGCATATGGATGACTGTCTGACGGACAGGCGCGCCTTAGCGCATTTTATATTATAGGTGTACTGTATGTATGGCAACCGTAGGTCCTCATGGGACGATGGCGTGTACTCCTACTCCTCTGCCCCATATCTGCCCTTTATCCTGGCCCTTCTCTCTTCACTCAAAGCTATGAGGGATGCTTCCGCGACATGAATGCCCTCACGCACTTTTGCCCGCCAGGAGGTGCCCTCCTCGGCAATGGTCTCCCATGTTTTATGGTCTATCTGTGCCAATGACATGTCTTTCTTGCAGACGTCCTTGAAGCGCAAGCAGGGGCGACCTCTTTTTCTCATACCGGTTGCCAGCTCACCGTAAAGCAAGGCTCTAGGAATGCGCTCCGAGCTCATCCTGCGGACATGACCTAACCACCGCAGGCGCCTCTCACTCAGAATTGAGTGCATACTCAACATATGGCTTCTTCTGAGTACCTCGACATTGGTGATCTTGCCCTGCCACTTGATGCGTAGAATCCTACGCAAGCATCGTAAGTGGAAGCTGTTGAGCTGCTTTGGTTGCTTGGCGTAGGTCGTCCAGCACTCACTGCCATAGAGGAGTGTGCTGAGCACGCAGGCCTGGTACACCGTGATTTTCGTCCTATCTTTGAGCTGCGCATTGTTCCACACTCTTTGATTCAGCCTAGCCATTAATGATGCGGCCTTGCCGATTCTGGTTCCTATTTCCTTGTCCAGGGAGAGTGTGCTTGTGATGTTACTGCCAAGGTAGGTGAAATCATCGACGACGTCCAAGGTGTTTCCCTCAATGGAGATTGCTGGAAGGCGGTCAGTGCCTTGTCTCATAATGTTGGTCTTTTTTTAGGCTAATCGTTAAACAAAAATCCTTGCATGCCTCTGAGAACTTATTGACCAACTTTTGGAGTTATAGGTGTACGGAAAATATAAATTACCGAATGTGCGTGTTGTATTTGCAGAAAACTTTATTGTAGCAAATATCGTGACCTGTCTCTAGCTTTTTTAAGTTGATCTCAACAGAGTCTTATTTTAGTGGTTATGTAGTTTCACTGACAATTTCAGCGAATGTATACAAGTTTAAATGCCCATATGACATGACCAGTGAGGTATAGCTAGAATCTGTTCTTCCCCTATGACGTGTAGTGATATATAAAAGGAGCAGTGCAGCAGTCGTACAGATAGAATTAACACCTTGGGGCGGGACAGCGTTCTCTTTCAACCCCCCCACCCCGAAACGACAGCAGTTTGCACCCATCTCTACCATCCCCTACATTACCTTTAGGAAGCTCTGCCACCTGGTGCGAACCAAAACTACCCTCGTTCTCTCACTAATATGTGTGACGCCCATTAGTTCCCTAGGAGCCACCCATGACAAATGTGACGTGACCACACATAGTTTCAGTGTTAATTAGTCGTTGTCCTCTCGCCAGTTGTTGAAGTATGTGGTCACTCAAGTAAATCGAGGCTGTACTCACTGTCAGCAGAGATATACGTGTATTATGTCAGACGGGGCGTGTATTATGTCAGACAGGGCGTGTATTATGTCAGACGGGGCGTGTATTATGTCAGATGGGGCGTGTATTATGTCAGACGGGGCGTGTATTATGTCAGACGGGGAGTGTATTATGTCAGACGGGGCGTGTATTATGTCAGACGGGGCGAATGTATTATGACAGACGGGGCGTCATTTTGATGTGATATCAAGCATTCTGTAAGTGTAAGTTTCACACCACGAAAAGTGGGGAAATTTAACACCACACTTGTTTTAGGGGCACTTTCTATATTTATTGTTTATTTCCCTGCTTAATATCTGCTATAGGGCCTGTCATTTCTAAAGGGAAACATATTAATAGAAATATTGGGTGTTTTTAGGTGGGCAAATTTTTAAAAATAAAATAAAAGATACGAGTCAATATGTAAATGTAGTTATTAGCTATTTGTTAATTCTTAATTAACTTTAGACAGCTTATTGGATTTGAACATGGAAAAACAGTCTCGTAATTTTACTATGCTAACAATTTTGAAAACTTTTTGATTCTTCTTTATTTATACTTAAAACATAGCACCGCTAAAATTTAGGCTAAAAATAGAACGTTGCAAAATGAGTTATGACGTTTCCCGGTCTTAAAAATGACAAGCCCTATTAAAATAATTTTGAAATTACGGCCCCCTCTGACAGTAATTAAGTGCCTTTCAGCTAGCAGTACATAAACATTATTTAAGCGGTCATATGGGGTTGTATTTTGAAGTTAACAGTTGATATAATTTTAATTAAATTATCATCTTTAACGATTTCGATAGTTTATCTTAAACACATGTCGCAGTTGTAGTATTGAAATAAGCCTCATGCTTGATTGTGTTTTGATATCATTCTATTGATACTACTGTACTGATAATATTTGTGTTGTTACTCTGGTCTTGATACTATTGTCTTGATAGTATTGTCTTGATACTGTTGTTTCGATGCTATTGTCTGGATATCATTGTCTTGATACTATTAACTTGATAATATTGACATGATACCACTGTCTTCAGTATATACGGATTGACACATTTTCATTTTCAAATCTCATCGTCGATGTGAAGCCATCGGAAAGTGCCACAAGATTTAGATGTAACTATTGTACTTGTTTTTTAAAAAAAAAGTATTAATAAGGAAAGTTCTTGTTTTCCTAGAAGCCTAAGCTATTAAACAATCAGAGGTATTGACTTTTAATAATGTTAATCAGCCAAAACTGAGAGTCAGTCAATTGACAGAAAATTACCGGTTCGGCGCGAGTGTCCACGTTGACTTGTGGCATAGAGTTCTCAGATAGCCCCGTATAGCAGTGGTGCCCCCCCCCCACCAATTCACTCTGCTGTGAAAGCTCGGGAGTAAGGGCGTGGGGGGCGTTAGGGCTGTTATTGTCCACCTATGCCATCCCGACCCAGCTTTACAGTATCTCGTCATCTTTAAGAGTGTTGCAAACTTGATGGACGGCCAGATGAGAGGCATTTGCAGTTTATGGACGGCTAGAATTGATCATGTGCAGCTATAAGCGGCCAGAAGAGAATTATGTGCAGCTCACGGACGGCCAGAAGAGAGGCATGTGCAGCTTACGGACGGCCAGAAGAGAGGCATGTGCAGCTTATGGACGGCCAGAAGAGAAGTATGTGCAGCTTATGGACGCCAGAAGAGAAGTATGTGCAGCTTATGGACGGCCAGAAGAGAGGCATGTGCAGCTATGGACAGTCAGAAGATAGGCTAGTGCAGCTTATGGACGGCCAGAAGAGAAGTATGTGGAGCTTATGGACGGCCAGAAGAGAGGAATGTGCAGCTTATGGACGGTCAGAAGAGAGACATGTGCACCTTATGGGTGGCCAGAAGAGAAGTATGTGCAGCTTATGGACGGCCACACAGCACACATGATAACCCGCCAGACCCCCGATTCCCAACCCCCAAAAACCTATGTAACCTTTTTGCGCTGGGTATTAATATGCTAACTACATTTTACGATATTTGACCCCTTCCCCCCACACACACACTTTCTTCTTTTAAAGCCGTTGGTGAGCTGACCCATGACCTATGACCCCCAGACCTGCTGTGAAATAACTCTAACCCTACCACCTCCAACCCTAACCGCTTGTCACCACCCCCACACCCCACCACGAATATGCCGTACATTGTAGAGGTGATAAACGCCCTCGCCCGGTCCTCAGCCATCGATCCCCCCAAGCAGTACCCAGGTGGGGTTGAGCCCCCAAGATTGCAGACTGCCGCAGTGACTCCGCGCGATAACAGAGCCGGTGGGCGGGCCCCCGGGGGGAGATTATTCCCAGGCAGGTGAACTGCCGCCCCTGCTCGTCCCGTTGTTGCCTGTACCTGGGCACCAGGGCCACTGTGGTAATTACACCACTAAGAATGGGGACTCCTAGTGGCGGACATGATCAAAGCTTATGTAATGGGACTTTATTGGTGTGGTTGGCTCGCTGCGTTTTTCATTTTAATTGATGCTGGAAATTATTCCAATACTAGTAAAAAAAAACGTCAGAAAAAACGCGTAAATTTTAAATAGAAAAGTTGTAACCTCAAATTAAACCTAATAATATTCATCGCACTTTCAAGATGATTTTTATGTGATGGTTTTTGCAATGAATTTAACATAAAAAAGACGTTGAAAAAAATAATTGAGCAAATATTTGTCTTGTTAACATTAAAGTTTTTTGTTGTTTCAACAAAAATGTGTTTTTAATGTAAATAGCTCGTTTTCTATGGGGGCAATTAGTCATAGAGTCACATTAAACACAGCTGTAGAAAAACATCGAGATAGAATTCCCGTCATCTGTACTAAATAAGATTCAAAAAACTGAAACAAATGGATTTAGCATTTTTTTCATTTTTTTAAAAAATTGTTTTTTTTCCATTTTTTTCCATTTTTTTTTCTTCAAATTAAAATATTAATTTAATAAATTGGCGGTGTAAATTCGTGGGGTGAAAAAGGGAGGGGGGGTAACTTACACGAAAAAAGGGGTGGGGAATGGGTTAGGTGTATAGATTTATTATTAAGAAATGTATTTAACAGCATTATTTGTCTAGTGACTTGACCAGATGGCTTATTGAAATAGATTACCTGTTACTGGACCAAAAGGCTTATTTAAATAGTATCCCTGTTACTTGACCAGAAAGCTTATTGAAAGAGATGACCTGTGACTTGACCAGACGCCTTATTGAAAGATATGACCTGCTACTTGACCAGACAGGTTATTGAAATATATGACCTGTTACTGGACCAGATAGCTTTTTGAAAGAGATGACCTGTTAGTAGCATCTGTACAAGTTTGTGAGTTTGCACACTTGTCAATACAACAAATAAAAGTTGTATGTAACAAAAATTATTTCTGGCAATCACATACGGCATCAGTCAATAAACGCCTTGTTGGCACGTTCTGCTTGTACGTCTTAACGTTTCAGTTGACGGACAATGGCGTTACAGTTGACGGACTATGGCGATGGGAGGCTCAAAATGGAATCCAGAGTTGCACACTTAATTCCCTCTAAGAATGTCAGTTAAATAGCAGAGATCATATCTAGTTCATAGTAAACATTTATCTACACGTTTTTAAACATCCTTTATATTAACTCATGGTGTCTGCTTGCTTGCACCCTTGAACCCTTTGCACCCTTGTCGCCAAAACTTTGGATCAATTTTTAACCCACTTCCTCGTAAGCTAGCGAGCTGAAATTTTGCAGGCAGTTTTGTACCAATGATAAAAACAATGTATCAAAATTGCAGATCGATCACATGTACCGTAATTGAATTATTGATTTTTTAGATTATTTTATTTATTCTTATCTTATCTTATCTGTTTACAGACGCTCCTTCTATACAGAAGATTATTGCGTCCTACGCGTATCTATGGTTTGTGTTTAGCCCTGCATTTCTATTAGAGATTTAAATGTTGATAAAGTATTGGTTTTCCTGGATTCTTCAGGCAACCCATTCCACGCCCGAATTCCGGACGGGAAGAAGGAAAACTTGTATGTGTTTGTTCTTGCATACGGAATAAGAAAGGTGTTTTTATCCTTATGTCTATCTGAGGGTTGTATTAAGTTATCTTTGTGTTGTATTTCTAAATTAGAATTAATTGCTTTATGTATGATTACTACTTTGCTCTTGGTTCTTCTATCCTCTAGTGTTTCAAGGTTTAATGATTTAACTAATGGTGTTACTCTTGTCAGTTTCGAATATTCTCCAGTAATGAATCTGGCAGCTCTTTTTTGAATTTGTTCTAGTTTATCAATGTTTTCTTTGGTGGATGGGTCCCATACAGAAGATGCATATTCTAGTACAGGTCTCACCAAAGTGAGGTAGCATTTTAGTTTTATATCTCTATAACATTTGTTAAAGTTCCTTTTTATAAAGCCTAAGGTTTTGTTTGATTTTTTAATAACTTCATTGACATGGGGATTCCATGATAGTTTCTCATTTATTAAGACTCCTAAGTATTTTGCATCTTTAGTTTGGGTCAGTTCTTTTCCATGAATGTAATATTTTGAATTTATTTGTTTCTTTTTCTTTGTTACTCTTAACAGTTGACACTTTTCTGGGTGGAAAGACATACTCCAGTTAGTTTCCCATTTTATTAATTCATCTAAGTCTGTTTGTAAAATTTTGCTATCTTGTTCTGATTTAATTGTTCTATAGATTATACAATCATCAGCAAATAACCTATGTATCATGTTATTTTTTGAGATGGAGTGTAAGGGTGCGCATTATATTGAACATCCTTTCTGTCGCGCAATAAGGTGCGTATTTTATTGACAACACTTTTTATAAACATATTCCTGATCGGTGCGCATTATATTAAACATGTTTTACGACACAACTACAATTTTGTATTTTTGGATGGTCTTGCGGCGCGTATTATAATGAACATTCTTTTAGTTACTTCTCGTACATAAAGGATTTATAGTCAAAAACTTGGTTTTTTACGGGTTTTTAAAAATTTCCTCTTCCTTTTATGAAAAGTCTTTTAAAGAAGGGACTGTTATCGTTATAAATTCTTAGAAAAAATCAATTCCATCGGACAACAAGTTATTTACACGTGTATTCAAGTGACTAATCAGGTGTAACACCCAGTGCGTCTAGAGAATGAACTGGTGTACTATCTAGTTATTTGGGTTTTTTTTAATCTAAAAAAATCAGTACTTCATCATCATTCACTTCTAAAACATTTATGAAATAATTTACTTTCACTTCGTCTATTGTGTAATTTACACTTTAAATGACTTCAGAGTTGAATTAGTATATTTGTGAATTAGAAAAGTAAGCTCAGGGGCGGATTAAGACTGCATGGGGCCCCTGGCTGCAACTCGAACTGGGGCCCTATCCAGCCAGCGTCCCTTCAACTAAAATGATTGCTAGCAGCTAATATAAGACTGCAACTATTCAGCCAAAAAGATTATTCATGAAAAAAAACCGAACACAAAGAAATAACTGTTCCCCTGTATCCTAAAATTGAGTGTAAAAAGACAATTTAAAATATGAAAGACAAATGGAAAAAAAAATTTAATTATCATTTCCGTCAAGTTCTGCTGGTCTCATGGAAGTGTGTGGGCTTGTGGTGCGAGTG
Organism: Ampullaceana balthica; assembly: GCA_944989445.1. Lineage (NCBI taxonomy): Eukaryota > Metazoa > Mollusca > Gastropoda > Lymnaeidae > Ampullaceana > Ampullaceana balthica. The sequence goes on from CALYLW010000369.1 coordinate 412,819, forward strand.
ATGGCTGATCGATTCCCGGGGAGAGCGAGGATTTTTTTTTCACTAAGACTATCGGGTCGGAATAGCGATCAGATTAATAGATAAGATTTTATTAATTTATTTAATTTATGATATTTTCAGGGATTCATGCAAACATTTGTCCACCTTTATTATAATACAAGCAACAATGCCCGTCCAAGGACGTTCCGCCACCGTTAGGTGGCATGTTGTAACTCCCCTCAAACAGCCGTCTCGACCTGCACACATGTGCATCACGTCAAAAATACTATTCATTTTTATATTTAAAATAAATAACTCATAAAAACAGAGCTTTTGACTATAAACCCCAACGCGCATAACTCAAAATAAAGTCTTGGAAGAAATACTGCACCAAAAATAACTCGTTTTGAACGTCCGCGTAAACGTGTTCAATTATGATTGGTTGTAGGAGTCATATGTGTTTGAGGGACCAATCGCTATCGAGGACCGGACAGAAAATTGCCTTTTATTATTATAAGATATATTGAGTTTGGGGGCCCCTAAATCATCGGAGGCCCCTGGCCTTGGCCCGTTCAGCCCCCCCCCCTTTTTAAAAAATCCGCCATAGAGTAAGCTATATAAAAAGTTCGTATGCTAGGATACAACTATCAGTAAGCCATATTCATATACTAAGTTGGTATGCCAGGATGCAACTAAAAGTAAGCCATATACTAAGTTTGTATGCTAGGATACACCTTAAAGTAAGCCCTATACTAAGTTGGTATGCTAGGATACACCTTAAAGTAAGCCATATACTAAGTTGGTATGCCAGGGTACAACTAAAAGTAAGCCATATACTAAGTAGGTATGCTAGGATACAACTTAAAGTAAGCCATATACTAAGTTGGTATGCTAGGATACAACTTAAAGTAAGCCATATATTAAGTTGGTATGCTAGGATACAACTGTATAGACTGATGCGTGGGATACAAGGACGAAGACCATCCCAAATCTAAACATAGTTTTAGTGGGTTTTTGTTGTTGTGGTTTGTTTGTTTGTTTTGATTTTTCCCTTAGCTTAAAAAAATAGGGATTGACACATCTCCTGGATTCAAATATGGATTCAAATATTGGTAGTTCTGTTTGAAGATTGTATATCACACACATAAACACATACATATAGAGAGAGAGAGAGAGAGAGAGAGAGAGAGAGAGAGAGAGAGAGAGAGAGAGACTCTCACACACACACACACATACACACAGAGAGAAACACACATATAAAAACATACACCTACACAGGCTGAGACACACATACACGCACATACACAGAGAGACACACACTCACACAAACAGAAACACACATTCACATACACAAATAGACACACTCACATATATACATATGTAAATTTTCACGTAAATAGAGAGAGAGCAGGGAGGACCCCATAAGACCTGAGACACTTGTTATCGCAAACAAACTGTTCTCCTCGGACTTACTAACACCAAACACGACTGAAGCGTTTGACGGGTTTGTCCCTTGTCTTGTCACCCTTGATACCTGTATGTAGTATGGTAGCCGCCTTTATTCATCTATTCAGAGAATGCACAGATAGACTGACACAGTCAAGATCTCATGTTGGATTCACAGCTTCAACAATTAACGTACAACAGAAAAACTACCGTATATACTCGTTCGCAAGCCGACCTTTTTTGGACAAAATATAGGGGGAAAAGTTGGGGGGGTTGGTTTACGACGGGTTAATAACGTATTTCTGCATGGATATTGAATTTTTATTGTAGATCATCAAGGTCCTTTTCCACATTCTACAAGATTCGACTGCTCTACCAGAAGCTATAATATAATGAATATCTTCTGCACTTACCTTATTTAATCATTTTCTTTATTTTTGTGAACGTTTTAAAAAATTGTTTTACAAATTTTGTTTTCAACAACGAATTTTAATGTACGCGCTTACGTCACTGTATACAAAAGATTTTTTTTTAAATACCGGTAACTCTTGCCTAACAAAGAGCACAAAGACAAAGATAGGAAGTACAAAGTAAACAATCATAATGACCAATTTAGCTTGTAGTTTAAAAAAAAAGTGTACCATTTTGTTTAAGCTGTCCTACTATTTTTGGGGGGTCGGCTTGCGAGCGGGCTATACACTTTTAATACGTTTCTCTTCCGAAAGTGGGGGGTCGGCTTATGGACGAACGGGCTATAGAACGAGTATATACGGCATATCTTTCTTTGTCCGATTACTTCAGTCGGCAGTTTTAGAAATAAAATAGTTACAATTTTTTAAATATTTTTTTTTGTGTAAATATTTTAAAAGACTAAATAAAAACCTTAGCAAGTCGCAACACCACAAAATGGAATCCATTACAGTTATAGTGCAGTACTATTTGTTCACATATTTCGTCTACACTATTTTCTTTTATCCATGCACCTATTTTTCTCCCAATCTTCTTATTTCATCCCTATTATTACGCCTATCCTTCAATCTCTCACTTTTCTACCCATATCACAGTTTCTCTCCGTTAATTGATCTTTTTCTCTATATTCTCTCCTCTCTCTTCTCGAATTGTCGCCATCTGATACCTTCCGTTTCTCCCCCCGTCCTCTTCTTAATACTTCCTTTCTCCCCACTCTCTCCCTTTCTCTTTATTTTTCTTCTTCCACCCCTCCTCTTCTTTCTCCGAACTTACTCCCTCTCTCCTCCTCCCTCATCCTCCATGTTCTCTGCCTCCGAGTTCATCCTCCAGTCGTCCGATGATTGAAAATACCCCCAGCCTATAATTAGTAACCGTGGCCCGAGCTGAGGACGGCATTATTCCCAGCCTAGCGTCCATGGAAACTGAGTCATCAGGGGCCATTACTCGCAATCGAACCTGACGTCTGAGCGGAAATGCCGTTTGATCAGCTTCGAATTATGCCCCTTTTCGTGACAATGTTCCGCATGCAAGGGGCGACATGGGGGTGCCTCACTAGTGACCGGGGGATGGGGGAGGGGCGTTCGACGCTTTGCATGCCGGGGTCAGAAATAACTGAATCGCGATGTTAAAAACCTTATTATCTTCCCCTGTTTGGGCCAGTGTTTTTTTTACAGGGTGGGTCTGATGGGGTGGGTCGCCATCATCGTGTCTGTGACCCCCAACGATAGATGTTGGAAGTGGGGCGGGGGGTGTTTTCATGAAATAAACGATGGTAGAATAATTGATAGCATCCCCCGCACCATCACCAAAAATAACACCACTGGCGCCCACGCGGTCAAAGCTGCGGTTTTTGGCTTTGTGCCCTCACCCGTTCCTCGATGTTGATGGAACGTGTGTGTTAGTCAAACTAGGAATAAATTCATTTTAAAAAAACGCTCTTGTTACACTCCCCCCCCCCGCCCGGCCCACCCCCAAATCTCGTTGAATCAAACGAGATGTTTATTTAATTTATGCCCCGACCCCTAGTGTGTCCTTCTCTCCCCGCCCACATCTGTCAGCTGTTTGATATTTTCAATTAGTCGATTATCCTTGACTTCTTACGGAGAACGATGGGCAGTGGGCAATGCCAAGGGTGGACAGTGGGAAATGCCAAGGGCGAACCGTGGGAAATGCCAAGGGTGGACAGTGGGAAATGCCAACGATGGACAGTGGGAAATGCCAATGGTTGAGAGTGGGAAATGCCAATGGTTGAGAGTGGGAAATGCCAAGGGAGGACAGTGGGCAATTCCAGGAGCGTACATCAAGTCCAGCCGTCAACGATGAGGCAGTGGGTAATGTCCAGGGGCAGCACCATCGAAACGAATGCTCTAGGCACCCAGCGGCCCACTCCAAAAAGTTTGTTTTGTATTAACGAAGTTGAGATTGATAAAGTGTTATACTCAAGTGCATCCCAATGTAGTGGCAAATTGGACTCTTTAATAAAATCTCTTCGGTTTTCTACAGCCAGGAAAGTTTACGTTTAATCTTAAATTATTTTAAACGAGAGATGTCTATAACGATTAATCTTTGGTGGAAATCAAGGATGGTTTGTTGGAAGGAATTAGGGATGGTTCGTTGGACGGAAAGGATGGTTTGTTGGACGGGAAAGATGGTTTGTTGGACGGAAAGGATAGTTTGTTGGGCGGAAAGGATGGTTTGTTGGACGGAAAAGATGGTTTGTTGGACGGAAAGGTTGGTTTATTGTGTGTTTTTGTGTGTTTGTTGTATGTTTGTTGCGTGTTTGTGTGTGTTTGTCCTCACCTGTCGTATCACACATCGCTGTATCCTCCATTGAGCACAGAATAAACTTGTGATGTGCTGAGATGTCTGGTTATATGGTCTCGTATCATCATTTGTGAACTTTTTGATATGTTTAGCTTCGTCGACCCCTAACCCCTTGATTAATGTTTCTCTTATATCTCCACCAAGTCAGTGACTCAATGACGCCAGCTCATTTAATGTCTCTCTTATATCTCCACCAAGTCAGTGACTCAATGACGCCAGCTCATTTAATGTCTCTCTTATATCTCCACCAAGTCAGTGACTCAATGACGCCAGCTCATTTAATGTCTCTCTTATATCTCCAACAAGTCAGTGACGCAATGACGCCAGCTCATCTAATGTTACTCTTATATCACCACCAAGTCAGTGATTCAATGACGCCAGCTCATGTCTCTCTTATATCTCCACCAAGTCTGTGACGCCGGCTCATCTAATGTCTCTCATATATATCCACCAAGTCAGTGACGCCGGCTCATGTAATGTGTACCTATTACTCACCCTCACAAATTACTGAAATCATCTGTCAAGAAACTCGAGGAGCGGGATTTAACGTGAGCTGCTGCAGGGAAATACATCGCACATCCCTCAACGGCAGACACAGGTGTGTGATAGCGTTGACAGTCATAGTCATACATCACACACGTAAGTTCACCGACAGACACAGGTGAGTGACAGCGCTCACAGAGTAATTTATATCTCTGTTGGTCATAGACCATTCGAGACAACATAAACAAATAGCCAGAGATAACAAAAAATGTATGATCAAATTACAGAGCTGTCAATGTTAGAGTCAGGAAAATAGCACTACAATAAAACGCCGAGAGAAAAGTTCTCCTTATTTACTCTACATGAATTTCAATATGCCACCAGCACGTAAATTCGTAATTTTTATTAGTCAACTTAAAATTTTAATATAGTCAAGGAACATTTAATAAAAACTAAGTTTCTCTAATCTAAGGCATAGTTTGCCAATTTAATCGTATTGCCGCATTTCAAGTACCGTATATACTCGTTTGCAACCGACATTTTTTTGACAAAATCTAGGGGGAAAAGTTGTCGGCTCATGAGCGGGTCATAGGTGATGTCTGCACGTATATTGAATATAGGTGTTGTTATTGTAGATCAGTGGTTCCCAAACTTTTTTGACCCACGGACCCCTTTTATAATCAAAATCCCCCCCACGGACCCCGATGTGAAAAACTACATAAATGCATAGTACAAAAATTACAAACCCAAAAAAGCAACATTTGGTTGAAGAAGTATTTATTAAATTGTATAACTTTGGTTTGAAATAAAATTGAAAACAATTAATAACTTTGATGAACGTGATGTGATTTTATTAGTGTATTTATGTCCGACTCAATGTTTTTGTTTAGCAACCGCAAATCCCCACGAGCACCAATTTCTAGTCGGTTTCTGTTTTTTTATGATGAGGTTCATAACGGCACTGAATCTTTGTTCTACCAAATAGGAAAACGGGAAAGCAGTTAACTTCTGTACAATAAACCATAATGCAAGATTTAAAATTGTAATCTGATTTCGTAACCAGAATTTGTGCTATCATATTTCAAACATTGGTTCAAGTTCTTCATTTCAATAAGCTGCTCCTGTATTAGTATGGATTCATCTGTGTTTGGGATCTGAGTTTGTCCAAGCGAAAAAGCGTTCAACTGCCAATCGGGAATAGGTGAGGAATACCTTCAAATCTTTGGTTCAGGTCAGCATGAAGAGCTGTTAAGTTTTGACAGTAAGCCAGGAAATCTGATCTCTACTGTGCAATTTTGAAAGATTTGGAAACTGAGAACACTCTCCTGTTTCTAAGTTTTGGCTATACAGAAAAAGGTTTGCAACAAACGCAGATATTACGCTTTCAGTTTTGATTAAATTTTATTGGTTACCTTGAAGATTCAAATTAGTTTTATTAAAGTTGTTAAATAAATCATTCATAAAGGATATGTCTTTTTTTAAAGTTAATTGTGTCGCAAATCAATGTCTTTGTTTTCTTGGAATTCCAACACTGAATCAGAGAGAGCTGAAATCGATTTAAAAACGTACTTGTTGATAATCAACGTACTATTGTGCTAATAAGTAAACGATTATAGTCTTCTTCATATTCCAAACAATGTTGAGTAAATAATCTCTCATTCAAGGCATTCCTTTTAATTTTATTAACTGCACTAATGACGTCATCTAGTGATCCATGCAAACTTTCACTAAGATTGTTTACGAATAAATGATGTCGATGAATGACACAATGTAATGAAAATTCATTTGCTACAGTTTGCTTTAAGTATGCCAGAAAGTCATGGGTATTGCTTTAATTTCAAAAAATCTTTTAAAATCAGAAAATAACGTTTCACATTTCGAATCTGTTTCCAAACATTTAGCCATACTTCAAATATTCAACAACACTGTTTTATTGGCTCACTCAGTGCTGGATTTACCTTTTTGCTAATCAAGCTATAGCTTAGGGCCACCGCCTTTCTTGGAGGCACCCGCAATTTTTTTCATATCGCTGACATATGATATCTGGACTTCAAAAGGGTCCCCATATCTCAAATAGCCTAATGCCCCAATATCTCAAATAGTCTAGGTCCCCATCAAGTCTAAAACCGGCCCAGAGCTCACTCATTCTCTTATGTGCTGTAACAAACCAGTGTTAATAATTATTAACGTTTTCAATGGCGTGCTACAGAAAAGCACTATTGAAAATAATTTTTGATGATAAGATACAATTTAGATAAATATAACTTCCAGACACATCCAAAAATACCCAACCTGGCAACCCTCGCAGATTCAAGTCAAAAACGTGTATTTCTCTGACTTAATTATTGGAATTCCGCATTTCTTACGCGGTAGACCTTTCAATAAACCAAGTATTTTGATTGGTTATAGCTGTGGAGATTACCTCAGTTCTACTACATTTTCTAGGCAAAACAACATTGTATTCCATTACTGATAGATCGCATTTAATTATATGAAAAAATACTATTTTATTTATTGTTTATTTATTTTAATTTCCATAATAATAAAAATTGATCACATTTTTATTGTTTTATATTAAACCTTGCGCGGACCCCGCATGGCGTTGTTCAGGGACCCCCAAATCAATTTTAATTTTCCACGGACCCCTGAAAGGTACCGCGGACCCCTGGGGGTCCGTACGGACCACTTTGGGAACCACTGTTGTAGATCATCAAGGTCCTTTTCTACATTCAACAAGATTCGACTGCTTTACCAGAAGCTGTAATATATTATTAAACATCTGCACTTACCTTATTTAATCATTTTATTTATTTTTGTGAATGTTTTAATACATTATTTTACAAATTTTGTTTTCAACAACGAATTTTAATGTTCGCACTTTCGTTACTGTTTACCAAAGATTTTTTTTTAAATACCAGTAACTCTTGCCTAACAAAGACCAAGAGCAAAAAGACAAAGATGGATGGTACAAAGTAAACAATCATAATGACCGATTTAGCTTGTAGTTTCAAAATTAAAAAAAAACTTTAAAAAACTAAGTTTTGACTATAAATCCTTTATTTACGAGACATAACTAAAAGAATGTTCATTATAATACGCATCGCACGACAATCCAAAAATCCAAGATTGTAGTTTTGTCTCAAATATAAAGGATTTATAGTAATAAAAAAACAACTACAGTCTGCCTGCTAAATTTCAGCTCGATTTGATCACAGGAAAAGAGTTATAAAACATATTTAATATAATTCGCACCGCGGGACAGACTAGCAATTACTAGCATTTACATTTACAGATCGGGATTATATTTTTTAAAAGTATCGGCAATATAATACGCACCACGACACTCTAGCACAAAAATTAACATGCTACATAGAGATAAATAGAGACAATCTAAAAATTCATTAATTTAATTAATCTATATTCGATCGATCTGAAATTTTGATACATCATGTTTATCATCGGCACGAGTCTGCCTGCTAAATTTCAGCTCGCTGGCTTACGAGGAAGTGGGTTAAAAATATATCCAAAGTTTTTTTGGCAAACAAACAATCAAGCAAGGAATCAATCAAGAAATCAAACAGACGACACGAGTTAATATACCGTTTTATTTAAGCTGTTCTATAATTTTGGGGGGTACTCTTGCGAGCGGGTTATACACTTTTAAACTTTTCTCTTCCAAAAGAGGGAGGGGGGTCGGCTTATGAACGAACGGGCTATAGAACGAGTATATACGATAGTTAACATTGTAAACTATAAAACAATACTATTAAACAACAGTAAACAAAATAAAAATCCTAAAAGATAACCATGTTTATTGACGCAATACTAAATGCAGGTATACGCAACAATGGATCACAAATAACACCCCCACCTCTCCTCATTTTCATTATAGAGATCTTTATCTATGGTCGTGTTAGATCAGTGCTTCTCAAACTTTTTAGTATTGCGGACCGGCAGGAATTTTTTCCATTGCACCAAGGACCGGTGAACTATTTTCCCTGTACTGACGTGGTATCGAAATGTTCTTTCTTGGTAACTTCTGCGGACCGGCATCGGATGGCCCACGGACTTGCACCGGTCCGCGGACCACCACTTTGAGAAGCACTGTGTTAGATGAACCTCGGGTGTTGGGGTGGGTTTGGGGGGGGGGAAGGGGGTGCTACCATCAAGTAAACACACAATGCCAATCTGAGCTATTGTGCATTCTCCTCAAGTAACGGTCTTGGCGGGGAGGGGTGGACCTTGGGGAAGACAACTCATTTCTAAACATTAAGTTAACACGATTATTGCCCTGCCCTTGATGACCCGTGGTGGAGATAATTAAAGTTTAATTTGTTTCCCGGCTGGTCGTCCTTAAGTTGTTTGGTTAGGTGATGGTGTGGTGCTTGAGGCAGCCAGGGAGGTGATGGTGTGGTGCTGGAGGGAGCCAGGAGGTGATGGTGTGGTGCTTGAGGCAGCCAGGGAGAGGATGGTGTGGTGCTGGAGGGAGCCAGGGAGGGGATGGTGTGGTGCTTGTGGCAGCCAGGGAGGTGATGGTGTGGTGCTTGAGGCAGCCAGGGAGGTGATGGTGTGATGCTTGAGGCAGCCAGGGAGGTGATGGTGTGGTGCTGGAGGGAGCCAGGGAGGTGATGGAGTGGTGCTGGAGGCAGCCAGGGATGTGATGGTGTGGTGCTGCAGGGAGTCAGGGAGGTGATGATGTGGTGCTGGGGCCCCTGGCTGCAATTCAAACTGGGGCCCTATCCAGCCAGCGTCCCTTTAAATAAAATGATTGCTGACAGCTAATAATATAAGACTATGACTGTAACTTGTAACTAATTAGTCCATTGGTTTCTTTCTCATAATTTTTCTGTACTGCGGGATCGGATTCATAAAAAAACCGAACAGAAAGAAATGACTGTTTGCTGGTATCGTAAAATTGATTGTACAAAGATATTTTTTTTAAAAATGACAAATTAAAAAAAATTAATAATAACCCAACTGGGATTCGAACCCGACACCGCTTGGGATTCATGCACACATTTTCCCACCTTTATTATAAAATATACTAAATTTTGGGGCCCCTAAATGATCGGGGCCCCTTGGCTTTAGCCCTTAATCCGCCATAAGGGGGGGGGGCGGCAAACATGAGTTCTGCCCCGGGCGGCACATACCCACGCTACGCCGCTGGGGGGAGGGATACATTTTCAACTTAAATAATTATTTCAACAAAAGACATGGGTGTGCTATTGATAAACTTCTTAATGAATAGTTCAAACTTTTGTTTTAATATTTTCACTTTCAATATACACAAGGTGTTACGCATATCCTTGACAACTGAATGTACAACACATCGTCTTGGTAGACAACTGAATGTACACCACATCGTCTTGGTAGACAACTGAATGTACAACACATCGTCTTGGTAGACAACTGAATGTACAACACATCGTCTTGGTAGACAACTGAATGTACAACACATCGTCTTGGTAGACAACTGAATGTACAACACATCGTCTTGGTAGACAACTGAATGTACAACACATCGTCTTGGTAGACAACTGAATGTACAACACATCGTCTTGGTAGACAACTGAATGTACAACACACTGTCTTGGTAGACAACTGAATGTACAACACACTGTCTTGACAATTGAATGTACAACAAATCATCTAGCCTGACAATTGAATGTGCAACACATAATCTTGGTTGACAATTGAATGTACAACACAACATCTTGGCCGAGAACTGAATGTAAAACACATGCGATTAATTTGTTTTAAACTATAACAAGTGTCAGGAGATTTTCATCTTTTATAAACATTTTAATTTTTTAAAGGCAAAACAAACAACATATAAATATAACTCTACAATGCTGCATCAACAAGAAGATGATGGCTTCCAGAAAAAAAATTCTATCCTCAATTATAATCTGAAGTTAAAAAAAATTCGAGTCTAACATTTTATACCTTATACCAGGGGTGTCCAAAGTCCACCACGCAGGTAAAATGCGGCCCATGTTTAATTTTTAACTTTTTTTTTAAAGGACTAACTTTGAATAATATTTGCCACGAAAGCCTGAAGATAAAGGTTAAGAACCCATTTTCCCCATCAAAAGCAAGTGTTGGTATTGTTAACATTTACATAGCACTTCATCTAGTAATGAAAATCAATTAGACTTAAAATTATATTTTTCCCCAGAATTTTTTTAAAAAATGTGTTCTTGCTATTACATTTTATTTAGAAATTAAGAAATAATTTTTCTGTAAGGGGCCGTCCATAAAGTACGTCACGCTTCAGAGGGGGGAGGGGTGTAAGAAAGTGTGACAGTTAGTGACAGGGGGAGGGGGTCTGGCCATGTGTGACGTCACGCTGTTTTATATTAAATTTTGATTATTTTGTTAATAAAACACAACATTTTTGTTAGAAAGTGTAACGTACTTTAGGGAGGGGGGGGGGTTCCGAGATGTGTGAAAGGGGGGGAGTTAAAAATGGTCAAAAATAGCGTGACGTACTTTATGGACGGCCCCATAAAGATTTTTGTTTTTTAGAGCAATTTTTATCCTTTTTTTACGGTCAAAGGTAAATAGCTATGGAATATTACACTAATTTTTAAGACGATATTGTTGACTTCCCTTTATTTAATTTTTAAAAGAGTTATTAAAAATCAAGTATGTTAACTCATGACATCTTGCTGAATCGAATAATTTAATGGGTTGCCTCCACTTTGACAGGAAAAGTCTTTTCAAATAAAAGTTTAAAATAAAATAATAGTTTTATTGTATGAAGTTCTTACTTACTTAAGTAAAATATAGAATACAACGACTCTAAGAGCTAAGATTAAACTTAGTGCTAATTAAATGTTTAGTCTGCTAAGTTTCAAAGTTAAAATTTTCTATTTAGGCTACTTTAATTGTCTTTTATGTTTACTCCTACTCCTGTACCCCTGTCTGACTGTCAACTGTGTTTGGTCTTAGTTCTTGTTGTCGCAAAAAGTTTCAAGATGTCTTCGGAGTTTTGCAGTTTTCATCGCTTCATTTTCAAGAATTTGCTGTTATATTACACGCAATAGGACGCAATAATCTTCTGTATAGAAGGAGCGTCTGTAAACAGATAAGATTACACACACTGATCTGGGTTGATAATTTACTATGATGCATATAAACCCAGAGCGCGAATCTTCTTCATAATCCCGATAGCAATTGTCTTTTTTCTTTGGAACTGTATTTGATTCACACACAGATTGTGACAATGAGTCTTAGGAATCATAATTATTGTCCTTATGTTCGATTGTTTTCTTTATTAAATTTTTAAAAATGTGTTCAATCAATTAAATTAATTTATATCTTTAATCATTTTAATATTAATTTAAGGCTAATTTACTCAAAGTTTTCAAGAAATTACAATACAGCAACTATAGTCTTATAGAATCTAGTGCGTAAGTCAGGTAATTTCCGGTATAGCTAAAAGTAATCTTAGAACCAAAACATATTATTTTCGGCACCTCTCTATGGCCATTGAGTTGACTAAAATTAATCAATACATTAAAAAAGTGACAACATTTATACCTTTTAAAAATTTCATCCTTTTCTCGCGGACCACCAGGGACATCGCAGACCACTAGTGGACCGCCGATCACAGGTTGAGAACCACTCATCTAATCAACAGTCTTGGAGACTTGATGAATGAATTGATTCAGTTTTCAAACACAGAGGAATAGTGTGTCAACAAAAACAATCAACACAAATATGATTGAATTTATCAGACGTTTGAAAGGTTGTACAATGGATACATCAGTTTTCTTGTGCTGCTTATCTAACCCCATGGACATGTTGTATAAACAAACTAGACATCATGTTGTATAAACAAACTAGACATCATGTTGTATAAACAAACTAGACATCATGTTGTATAAACAAACTAGACATCATGTTGTATAAACAAACTAGACATCCTTGTAAGTTTGGTAGGACAATTTAAATAATTTTATTATAAGGTGGTCAGCAATTTATCGTGCTATGCTTTCCACTCAGACATTTTTGTCTTGTGATGTGTAACTATAATGGGTCAATTGTATTGTGAATGCCAATGTGATGATAATGAACTTATTGACATTGGTAATGAAATCAATCAAGCTTTAAATTGAGGCTGTGCTATAGAACATCAACAAGACAACTAAGAACAGAACACATCGTTCATTTCAACTAACAGGGTTAGGGCAATTCACAGCTAACATGTCACATGAACTAAGTTTTAAATTAATTATTTTACTTCTGGTTGTGAAAATCTGGGTGTAAGAGTTTTCACATATTATCTCATGTAAATATTAAACTGTTCTCTTTCCTTCAAACAATAAATGAGACAAAACACAATTTGTATGGGCATCATGTTTAAATGTAATATTCATATTTACAAAATACAGGGCAGCTCAAAACAAACATATGGTAACAATTGGGTTTTGTTCTCTATAAGATCAAAGAAACAGTTGTGTTATCTGAAGGATTTATAAGCAGACATAAAAAATCATCAGCAGATCAGATTTTAAAATAAGTTTATTCAACAAAGGATTTACAAAAAAAAACAACTATTGTTTAATTCATGACAAAAGTTTTCTTTAAAAATTTACTTGTTTGTACAAAACAAAAAGAGATTATTTTTATATAACCACTTTACCCTGCGTCATTATGTAAAGGAAATAAACACTGCAGAAACAGGAAGTTTTAACAAAGTAATAATTAATGACACTTTCTCCATATAATATATTTTAAAAATAGACACAGAATGTACCGCATATATTTTTAAGTTAAACATTTAAAAAAATAAAATAAAGATAAACTAACATGACCAGAACAAGTAAAAATAAAAATAAAGTATTATTTACTTGCAAATCTAGAAAAGCAGAATATTAGGTAAAGATCATTTTTTAAAAAAATGTTTCTGTAATTTTAAGACATGGAACACTAGGGATGATATTTGCTAGTCAACAGAACACTTTTGTTTACATCTATACCCAACATGTTATTGATCTACTACTAGTTCTCAAGCACACCAAAACACACTATGATTACTGTAAGACTTAGATTCATGGCTTACATTTGGCTAACAGTAATACTAACTGACCAAAAAATTTTCTATCACTCACAGTTTTTAAGATTTAAAAAATATTGTTTAAAAATAAACTAATAAACTAATAAACTAATAAACTAATAAACTAATAAACTAATAAACTAATAAACTAATAAACTAATAAACTAATAAACTAATAAACTAATAAACTAATAAACTAATAAACTAATAAACTAATAAACTAATAAACTAATAAACTAATAAACTAATAAACTAATAAACTAATAAACTAATAAACTAATAAACTAATAAACTAATAAACTAATAAACTAATAAACTAATAAACTAATAAACTAATAAACTAATAAACTAATAAACTAATAAACTAATAAACTAATAAACTAATAAACTAATAAACTAATAAACTAATAAACTAACATGAAGTAAAAGTTTCAATTATTGAGGAGCTTTAAATTTGTGCAGTTAAAGTCATTAGAAATATAAACCTGAGATTCACACATTGATGTTCAGATCACCAACCTTTGTTCATTCTATTCATTATTTGTTCATTCAATTCATTGTTACTTCATTAAATAACATTAAACTTTAAAAAAAAACGATTGGGGAATGTGCTAGTTGCACAAAGTACGGTACTCATCTGTAAGGGAAGCGATTAGTTTAAAATATTTGAATTGAAATTTTTAAAAAAAATATTAAATTAAAATTGATACCCAGATGTCCTAACATCCTGATTGCCCAATTTGTCTATGACTATGTTGTGTAATTCTTAAGTCAGCTGTTGCCCATCCCTTGAACCAGCTGTTGCCCCACTGCTCAACCTTTAGGTTTGTGGGTGTGGAGATGGGAACCATAGGGATTAGGGGTAAAATAATAAAACCTTCATTCATTCAATGCTGTATTTTTTAACTTGTAGGTACGATCTGGTGGTAAACAATTTTTAAAATAAAGATATAAAAAATTATTAGCAATTGAGGAGAATGTAGCATCTCTATTAAAAGAATGTAAACTTTCAGCAGTACATACAAATGAAGAGCTGATAAAAACAGAAAAACAGCTTCTCTGGCATTGAAGTAAAACAAGCAATGATACTGCATTGATTCCATTGTAAAAAAACTGCACCAAATACAAGGAAGACTGGCTCATTAAAAAAAAATTTAAAAAAAATAAAAGATGTACTGTTAATAAATAAGTGTATGCCATTGTAATAATAAATCCATTTCAAGAAAATGCAAACAATATTTAAGAATTGTTATGAAGAGAAGAAAGAAAAAAAAAGGAATAGAAAAAAAGAAAAAAGACTTACAACAGAAGCAAATAGATTTCTAGGGTTTGATTCACTGGTAATATTTAAAGCTTTTTTCCCTATATCATACAAGTACGAAAAATATTTTGAGGGTTACATTATGGGAGACTTGAATTGAGGTAATAATATTAGAGAAAAATGTAATTGGTCATGGAATAAAGAAAAGCTGCAAAGAGGCAGTTATGAATTAATTTAAACATTGCTAAAAACATCAGTGCTTAATATAAACAACCAATCAGATCTCAGATTGAAGTGAATATTTGAGCTTTTGTGTTTCATTAAAGTGGCCAAAATTGACCCATTTTGTACCTAAATGATTTTACATCACAGATGATAATCTTCTGTATAGGAACGTCTGTAACAGACAAGATAAGATAATCTTCTGTATAGGAACGTCTGTAACAGACAAGATAAGATAATCTTCTGTATAGGAACGTCTGTAACAGACAAGATAAGATAATCTTCTGTATAGGAACGTCTGTAACAGACAAGATAAGATAATCTTCTGTATAGGAACTTCTGTAACAGACAAGATAAGATAATCTTCTGTATAGGAACGTCTGTAACCGACAAGATAAGATAATCTTCTGTATAGGAACGTCTCTAACAGACAAGATAAGATAATCTTGCTCTACAAAAATATTGGACCAGGATAATTTGATTGCTTTCTTTTCTAGGAAAACTAATAAATTAAAGTTTAAACAATTTATGTCTTCATTGTAGTCAGACAAGTAAAGTTTTAGAGAGGTTAATTTAAATATAAATTAACGAAATGACAGTGAAATTGATCAAAATATAAACAAGCTTCTTAAGTATAGTCAAGAAATATAATGAAATAATAGCGCAGGGGAAATTATAAGATAAGTAAATGACATTGTACAAATTTGAAACGCTCATTAGGAATATGCTACGAAACAATTCACAATTAAAATATTAACTTGGGGTCGGTATGTTGCAAGTATGAGTGTGTTAAAAAAATATTGAATCGTGTTAATCTTCCTAAATAATAATTAAAATCAACACAACAATCAACAAATTATGATGAGTGATGACTAGAAGATGTGTCACTTTCACTTCCTTATTGCCTCGTCTGATCATAAATTGAAAAGTTATAGTGCGGCATTGTTTGTAAATTTTGTACTGGCTTTATGCTTTTAAAATAGAACATTTGTAAACTTTTCTCTGAACAAGCAAAACAGAGTTTAATAAAGCAGACAATTTGCTGTGCTGTGGGCATAACTAGACACGTTAAATAACACTTGTCAGGGCAGTGTGTCACAGCATGTGGACACATTCAATAACATATATGTGTCAGGGCGGTGTGTCACCCCATGTTGACACATTCAATAACGCATGTGTCAGGGCAGTGTGTCACCCCATACAGACACATTCAATAACATATGTGTCAGGGCAGTGTGTCACCCCATATAGACACATTCAATAACATACGCGTCAGGGCAGTTTGTCACCCCATGCAGTAGACACATTCAATAACACAGTTCAGGCCATTGTGTAGCACAGTGACCTGAAAACATGTTGGAACTGGTTCTTTGGGAAGCACACCACTACACAGTTATTTTCTGCTTGATTTTAGTAACACCATCAAATACCTTCATGTGTATGTAAATACATGTATGCTTATAACAAAACTTGATGTAAAATCACTCAGTCAATAACACATATGGAAAAAATTGAATATAAACCAGAAGAAAAAAAAACCATCCAGCCGTGCTAAATTCTACAATAAATTAACTACAATATCACGTGAAGCGACTGGCATATTCCTTCTGAAGAGGAGATAAATATTGATCAACAAAGGTAAATGCGATTCGGAAACAAAACTGGAGCCGGCTAGCGATGTTGTTACCTGGACACAAATGGATGTAACAAAGAAAGGAGAGTCCACAACACTGGACTGTAGCATGATGATGGTGATGGACGTGGTCAAGGGAAATGTCTGATGAGTGGAGTGTAAGGCAAGTTGGGGTGGGTGCAGGTCTAACAGGCTGAGAATCACAACTCATCTTTTACCTGTGGATCAAAGGATTGGCTGTTTATTCAAGAGACCAATTAATATGAGGCTGTTTATTCAAGAGACCAATTAATATGAGGCTGTTTACTCAAGAGACCAATTGATATGAGACTATTTACTCAAGAGACCAATTAATATGAGGCTGTTTATTCAAGAGACCAATTAATATGAGACTATTTACTCAAGAGACCAATTAATATGAGGCTGTTTATTCAAGAGACCAATTAATATGAGACTATTTACTCAAGAGACCAATTGATATGAGGCTGTTTACTCAAGAGACCAATTAATATGAGGCTGTTTACTCAAGAGACCAATTGATATGAGACTATTTACTCAAGAGACCAATTAATATGAGGCTGTTTACTCAAGAGACAAATTAATATGAGGCTGTTTATTCAAGAGACCAATTGATATGAGGCTGTTTTTTCAAGAGACCAATTAATATGAGACTATTTACTCAAGAGACCAATTGATATGAGGCTGTTTATTCAAGAGACCAATTAATATGAGGCTGTTTATTCAAGAGACCAATTGATATGAGGCTGTTTTTTAGAGAGACCAATTAATATGAGACTATTTATTCAAGAGACCAATTAATATGAGGGTGTTTATTCAAGAGACCAATTAATATGAGGCTGTTTACTCAAGAGACTGATAGTTAAGATACTCAAGAAACCAAGTAAGAAGCAATTTAGTCAATAAAACAACTAAGTTGAAGCTATTTAGCCTTAAAAAACCCTTAAGATGAGGCTGTATACTCAAGAGACTGATAATATACTAAGAGACTGATAAGATATTAAGAGACTGATAATATACTAAGAGACTGATAAGATACTAAGAGACTGATAAGATACTAAGAGACTGATATGATACTAAGAGACTGATAAGATACTAAGAGACTGATAAGATACTAAGAGACTGATAAGATACTAAGAGACTGATAAGATACTAAGAGACTGATAAGATACTAATGGAATGATAAGATACTAAGAGACTGATAAGATACTAAGAGACTGATAAGATACTAAGAGACTGATAAGATACTAAGAGACTGATAAGATACTAAGAGACTGATAAGATACTAAGAGACTGATAAGATAATAAGAGACTGATAAGATACTAAGAGACTGATAAGATACTAAGAGACTGATAATATACTAAGAGACTGATAATATACTAAGAGACTGATAAGATACTAAGAGACTGATAAGATACTAAGAGACTGATAATATACTAAGAGACTGATACGATACTAAGAGACTGATAAGATACTAAGAGACTGATAAGATACTAAGAGACTGATAAGATACGAAGAGACTGATAATATACTAAGAGACTGATAAGATACTAAGAGACTGATAAGATACTAAGAGACTGATAATATACTAAGAGACTGATAATATACTAAGAGACTGATAAGATACTAAGAGACTGATAAGATACTAAGAGACTGATAATATACTAAGAGACTGATAAGATACTAAGAGACTGATAAGATACTAAGAGACTGATAAGATACTAAGAGACTGATAATATACTAAGAGACTGATAAGATACTAAGAGACTGATAATATACTAAGAGACTGATAAGATACTAAGAGACTGATAAGATACTAAGAGACTGATAAGATACTAAGGGACTGATAATATACTAAGAGACTGAAAAGATACTAAGAGACTGATAAGATACTAAGAGACTGATAATATACTAAGAGACTGATAAGATACTAAGAGACTGATAAGATATTAAGAGACTGATAAGATACTAAGAGACTGATAAGATACTAAGAGACTGAAAAGATACTAAGAGACTGAAAAGATACTAAGAGACTGATAAGATACTAAGAGACTGATAATATACTAAGAGACTGATAAGATATTAAGAGACTGAAAAGATACTAAGAGACTGATAAGATATTAAGAGACTGAAAAGATACTAAGAGACTGATAAGATATTAAGAGACTGAAAAGATACTAAGAGACTGATAATATACTAAGAGACTGATAAGATACTAAGAGACTGAAAAGATACTAAGAGACTGATAAGATATTAAGAGACTGAAAAGATACTAAGAGACTGATAAGATATTAAGAGACTGAAAAGATACTAAGAGACTGATAAGATATTAAGAGACTGAAAAGATACTAAGAGACTGATAAGATATTAAGAGACTGAAAAGATACTAAGAGACTGATAAGATATTAAGAGACTGAAAAGATACTAAGAGACTGATAAGATATTAAGAGACTGAAAAGATACTAAGAGACTGATAAGATATTAAGAGACTGAAAAGATACTAAGAGACTGATAATATACTAAGAGACTGATAAGATACTAAGAGACTGATAAGATATTAAGAGACTGAAAAGATACTAAGAGACTGATAAGATATTAAGAGACTGAAAAGATACTAAGAGACTGATAAGATATTAAGAGACTGAAAATATACTAAGAGACTGATAATATACTAAGAGACTGATAAGATACTAAGAGACTGAAAAGATACTAAGAGACTGATAAGATATTAAGAGACTGAAAAGATACTAAGAGACTGATAATATACTAAGAGACTGATAAGATACTAAGAGACTGATAAGATATTAAGAGACTGAAAAGATACTAAGAGACTGATAAGATATTAAGAGACTGAAAAGATACTAAGAGACTGATAAGATACTAAGAGACTGAAAAGATACTAAGAGACTGAAAAGATACTAAGAGACTGATAAGATACTAAGAGACTGATAAGATACTAAGAGACTGAAAAGATACTAAGAGACTTATAAGATATTAAGAGACTGAAAAGATACTAAGAGACTTATAAGATATTAAGAGACTGAAAAGATACTAAGAGACTTATAAGATATTAAGAGACTGATAACATACTAAGAGACTTATAAGATATTAAGAGACTGAAAAGATACTAAGAGACTGAAAAGATACTAAGAGACTTATAAGATATTAAGAGACTGAAAAGATACTAAGAGACTGAAAAGATACTAAGAGACTGATAAGATACTAAGAGACTGATAAGATATTAAGAGACTGAAAAGATACTAAGAGACTGATAAGATATTAAGAGACTGAAAAGATACTAAGAGACTTATAAGATATTAAGAGACTGAAAAGATACTAAGATACCAAAATTGTTGAGAGGGACAAACTAAAGGCATACCTTATTAGTTTTTGGCACATTGTTTTTGACATAACTTATAATGTAGTCAGCACTTTGGCTGTCAATGGACCATCCATAGAAATTCTGTAAATAAAGCAACAGACATGTACAAGGATTTGGTCTTTACCCACACTCTGCTACAAGTCAAACAAGAACAAAAGTTTCAAGTCCAGTAAATGAATTAATTTGGTCAACTGATATGGATTCCAGTTTATGTAATAATATTATATAAAATTGTTTTCTGATATCAAGTCCAGTAAATTTAAGAGAATTGTTACCGACTTATGAAACAAGGTTCAGATTATAGCTTTTTTGTCTTGAGAGAAATATTACATACATATAAGTACTGGTATCTACATATAAGTACTGGTACATACATTTAAATACTGGTACCTACATATAAATACTGGTACCTACATATAAATACTGGTACCTATATATAAATACTGGTACCTACATACAAGTACAAGTACTGGTACCTACATACAAGTACTGGTACCTACATATAAATACTGGTACCTACATACAAATACTGGTACCTACATATAAATACTGGTACCTACACACAAATACTGGTACCTACATATAAATACTGGTACCTACACACAAATACTGGTACCTACACACAAATACTGGTACCTACATACAAGTACTGGTACCTACATACAAATACTGGTACCTACATATAAATACTGGTACCTACACACAAATACTGGTACCTACATATAAATACTGGTACCTACATATAAATACTGGTACCTACATATAAATACTGGTACCTACACACAAATACTGGTACCTACACACAAATACTGGTACCTACATATAAATACTGGTACCTACATATAAATACTGGTACCTACATATAAATACTGGTACCTACATATAAATACTGGTACCTACACACAAATACTGGTACCTACATACAAATACTGGTACCTACATATAAATACTGGTACCTACACACAAATACTGGTACCTACATATAAATACTGGTACCTACATATAAATACTGGTACCTACATATAAATACTGGTACCTACATACAAATACTGGTACCTACACACAAATACTGGTACCTACATTTAAATACTGGTACCTACATACAAATACTGGTACCTACATACAAATACTGGTACCTACATACAAATACTGGTACCTACACACAAATACTGGTACCTACATATAAATACTGGTACCTACATACAAATACTGGTACCTACACACAAATACTGGTACCTACACACAAATACTGGTACCTACATACAAGTACTGGTACCTACATACAAATACTGGTACCTACATATAAATACTGGTACCTACACACAAATACTGGTACCTACATATAAATACTGGTACCTACATATAAATACTGGTACCTACACACAAATACTGGTACCTACATATAAATACTGGTACCTACATACAAATACTGGTACCTACACACAAATACTGGTACCTACATATAAATACTGGTACCTACATATAAATACTGGTACCTACATATAAATACTGGTACCTACATATAAATACTGGTACCTACATATAAATACTGGTACCTACATACAAATACTGGTACCTACATACAAATACTGGTACCTACTTATAAATACTGGTACCTACACACAAATACTGGTACCTAAATACAAGTACTGGTACCTACATACAAGTACTGGTACCTACATATAAATACTGGTACCTACATACAAATACTGGTACCTACTTATAAATACTGGTACCTACATATAAATACTGGTACCTACATACAAATACTGGTACCTACATATAAATACTGGTACCTACATATAAATACTGGTACCTACATATAAATACTGGTACCTACATACAAATACTGGTACCTACATATAAATACTGGTACCTACATATAAATACTGGTACCTACATATAAATACTGGTACCTACATACAAGTACTGGTACCTACATACAAATACTGGTACCTACATACAAATACTGGTACCTACATACAAATACTGGTACCTACATACAAATACTGGTACCTACATACAAATACTGGTACCTACATATAAATACTGGTACCTACATACAAATACTGGTACCTACATATAAATACTGGTACCTACATACAAATACTGGTACCTACATATAAATACTGGTACCTACATACAAATACTGGTACCTACATACAAATACTGGTACCTACATACAAATACTGGTACCTACATACAAATACTGGTACCTACATATAAATACTGGTACCTACATACAAATACTGGTACCTACATATAAATACTGGTACCTACATACAAATACTGGTACCTACATATAAATACTGGTACCTACATATAAATACTGGTACCTACATATAAATACTGGTACCTACACACAAATACTGGTACCTACACACAAATACTGGTACCTACATATAAATACTGGTACCTACATATAAATACTGGTACCTACATATAAATACTGGTACCTACACACAAATACTGGTACCTACACACAAATACTGGTACAGTCAAACCCACTTACCTCGATCTCGGTTAACTCGCCCACCCCATTATGTCGACGTTTTTTATTGGAACCGCCGAATTCTCTCTTTGTCTTAGCATTTTCTCGTAGTTTAATTCGATTTTTTTAAGTCGCCGAAACCTCATAACACGAGCACAAAAAAGGGTCAAATTTGCCACTTAACGTTGGTTATCTCGATCGCCCATGACCAATCGCCAGCTTTTGAAAATGTTAGCTATGATTTTTTTATAACCAAGGGAAGGGACCAATTTTCTGCCTCACCAGGGTCTGCTGGTGACGTCACAGCCCGCTTGCTCAGTGCTGTTACTTCTGGTACTATGCTTCGGTAACTAAGCGAATACATTTTTTTTTAAAATCGGTCACTAGCGAACTCCACAAACAGTGATGGCGTGTATTTTTATATTTATAGACCAGAATATTATTATTATTAAGAAAACGCTTTGATTTTGATGTCACGTTCGCTCGCGTGCTGGCTCTGGTATTCTGCCCGTAACACAACAAAAAATTAACTCCGGGTAATAAGCTAATATACCGACTAAGTCCTGATAAAACGGAGTAAACAGTCATAATAAGATGGAATTTATTTAAATACCATATTATGTTTCACTCGTCAACTTGCCAGAATTATTGAATTTCGCCGCGCACACGACGATTCCCCCCCCCTGGGGTGGGGTTTAGGTGGGGTTGAGCTACACTGGCCATTTACCAAGGCATGCTTTGACTCAATTTAAAAAGAAAAATGTTCCTTCCCCCAACCCACTGTAGATGTATAACAGTGGGGGAGGGGAGGGAAGGTGTCTCTTCTCGCGGTCTTGTATTGGGTATGTCAAAGCAAGAGGCTTCCTTTTATATAAACATCAAAGACCTTTCAAGCCTTCTAGCCTTCCCCCCCACCACCCTCATTATCCCTAACTAGAAAGCTCCGTAACTTGCCCCCCCCCGTCCCTTTGAGTTCACTAGCCGACTGTAGTAATAGCCGTGACCTTTGACCGTGGTTACATGAAGCGCTCGTACAGTGCCTCGACAACTAAGCAAATTAAAAATTTTTAAAAAAAGCATTCCTTAGCCGTAGGCGAAGTAGACTAATAGTGATGACGTGTATATTATTTAGATACCGGAATAGGGAGAAAGCGATTTGAAGTCACTGTCGCTCAACACAACAAAAACGAACTCCGGGGTAAAAAGCTATTACGGCTTATTGAAGTTGCAGCTGAATAAATTATTTAAATTCCGAAGACTTAAAACTTATATAAATAAGCCTAAACATTTTTAAAGATGAGTGTCACGGTCGTTCGATAGTCGTAACTACGGTAAACACTAGACTCAGTCCTAGCGTAATAGTAGTCAATTATTAACAAATATATTTATTTGAATATTGATTGTTTTCCTTGGTCCTTATACAAATAAATGCCTTGGTATTTATTAGTAATAAACTTACACTAAGATTATGACTTTAATTATAATTACATCATTAGTATTAGTAGTAAATAGCATGAAATAATAAAGTTCAAGGACAAACGAGCAAATGAACTAGAACTAGAGGGGGGGAGCCTCAGTCAGAGCCGAGTCACTAATTCATTTACATAATCATACTCGCAAGGACATTCCATTACACATAATATAATATATCACATAATTTAACATTATATTGATATTTCGTATATTCCGATACGATTCTGATTAATCGTCCCATCACTAATTAATGCACAACACGTATATAAAGAAATTTCAAGCGCATGTTCATATTTTGCCGCCATATTGGTTTTCGTTTTAACTCGATCATCGGTTATCTCGATGCCATTTTTCATACCCCAACGCCGTTGACTTAACCGGTTTCGACTGTACCTACATACAAATACTGGTACCTACATATAAATACTGGTACCTACATACAAATACTGGTACCTACATATAAATACTGGTACCTACATACAAATACTGGTACCTACATATAAATACTGGTACCTACATACAAGTACTGGTACCTACTTATAAATACTGGTACCTACATATGAATACTGGTACCTACATATGAATACTGGTACCTACATATAAATACTGGTACCTACATATAAATACTGGTACCTACATACAAGTACAAGTACTGGTACCTATATATAAATACTGATACCTACATATAAATACTGTTACCTACATATAAATACTGTTACTTACATATAAATACTGGTACCTACATACAAATACTGGTACCTACATATAAATACTGGTACCTACATATAAATACTGGTACCTACATATAAATACTGGTATCTACATACAAGTACTGGTACCTACTTATAAATACTGGTACCTACATATGAATACTGGTACCTACATATAAATACTGGTACCTACATATAAATACTGGTACCTACATATAAATACTGGTACCTACATATAAATACTGGTACTTACATATAAATACTGGTACCTACATATAACTACTGGTACATACATATAACTACTGGTACCTACATATTAATTCTGGTACCTACATATAAATACTGGTACATACATATAACTACCGGTACATACATATAAATACTGGTACCTACATATAAATACTGGTACTTACTAGGGGTCTACCGATATGCCTTTTTGCCGATATTGCCGATACCGATATTACCGATATTTTTTTTGCCGATATGAGTGCCGATATGAGTATTTGTTATGACAAAAACCAGCGGTCATATTTGATGACGTCATTCTGAAATTTATCACTCGTAATTATTTATCTTTAATATTAGGGGACTACCGATACGCATTTTTGCCGATATTATCGATATTTTTTTCCGATATGAGTGCCGATAGGGTATTTGTTAGGACAAAAACCAGCGGTCATATTTGATGACGTCATTCTTAAATCTATCACTCGTAATTATTTATCTTTAATATTAGGGGACTACCGATACGCATTTTTGCCGATATTATCGATATTTTTTTCCGATATGAGTGCCGATAGGGTATTTGTTAGGACAAAAACCAGCGGTCATATTTGATGACGTCATTCTTAAATCTATCACTCGTAATTATTTATCTTTAATATTAGGGGACTACCGATAGGCATTTTCGCCGATATTACCGATATTTTTTTTCCCGATATGAATATTTGTTAGGACAAAAACCAGCGGTCTTATTTGATGACATCGATCATTCTTAAATTCATCACTCCTAATTATTTATATTTTATATTAGGGGTCTACCGATAAGTATTTTTGCCGATATTACCGATATTTTTTCTCCGATATGAGTGCCGATATGAGTATTTGTTAGGACAAAAATAACAGCGGTCATATTTGATGACGCCATTCTTAAATTTATCACTCGTAATTATTTATATTTTATAATTAAGGGGTCTACCGATATCCAGTTTTGCCGAAATACCGATTTTTTTTCCCGAAACGAAGTTTCCGATGTGTTTACAAGTTCCAGTTCATGACCTACATAGGACTCATAACAAAACGAACCGTCCTTTATAAAAATGTACAAGCATATTAGGTACTCCTTTTGAAACTTCAACCTTGACTCATAATTATTAATTCTAACCAATAGTTTAATGGCTTTTGCACACGGCCACCTTTTATGAATGAAACAATGAGAACAAAGTACAATAGTAATATAGTGAAAATGAGGCTGAAGCTTGAATGGTTGCCAATGACAACACGTCTTCACACGGTACATTTTGTTATTCCATACGAAACGAAATGTTTTAGACATCTGCGATTCTGCGTGCATCTTTGCTATTAGAGCAATTACGTGAACATAATGTTTACATGTTATCCATTTATTAGAGCAATTACGGTATACTTGGCATCGGCACTATTTACACAGTATTTCTGAGTATACGAAAATCGGCCGATACCTAAACAATATCAAAGCACATGGCACACTGTATCGTGGCTGCACATATTAATACTAGGACTCTTTTGACTATTTCAATACTGGTATCGGGGTCGATATATTAATTTGTCGAGATATTGTAAACCTAAATGATAGTTTTTTTGTTTCCGTTTTTTTCTTTGGGTCAAAATGTCACTTATTATGAAATATCGGTGACGTCAATATCGGGACCTTTACAGGCTACCGATACCGATATTGCCGATATCCAGATATCGGTGCCGATATATCGGCCAGCCGATATATCGGTAGACCCCTAGTACTTACAAATAACTACTGGTACATACATATAACTACTGGTACATACACATAACTACTGGTACATACACACAAATACTGGTACCTACATAGAAGTACTGGTACCTATATGTAAGCTTTGGTATCAACATACTTAGATGTACAGGTACCTATATATAAGTAACTATAATAACTTTACTGGTATTTCAAATTTTAAAAAAATTAAATAAAAATGATCTTTTTTTTAAAATAACAATATAAATCTTTGGTGCAATATATTTACATTTCTAACCTTTTCCTACACTTAACTTTTACCAAAATGACATTTTCCTTTACAATTGAAAAAGGAAGAGTCATGCAATTTTGAATATTGTTTAACTCCCCTTAGCAACACATCTAGATTTAACCAACCTGTTGTTTATTTTGCCCGTTCACTCCTTTATAAAACCTAACAGAGGGGTAAGAATTGATTCCAGCCAGGTGACATATATCACCTTCATTTTCACAGTCCACTTTCCCGGCTTTTGCTATGCCATCTAATTGCTGTGGAAATAAAAACACAAAACAGTAATTGAAAACACACCGGGTGAATGCTGTGGTACATGTATGATGGTGATGTGCAATCAGCTTGTATTTAACAATTGGTTCAAACAGAACAAACAACAATCTGTAACCTACTTTCCCTCTAAGGTTTGTTGGTCCATGTGCAAAGTTGCGTTCATTTATGTCCTAACTTGTACATGCCACAAACACAGATATTATACTATCCTTATCAGAATTGGCTGCACTACATTGATCAGATAACGGATCTCAGCATTTTAACAACAACTTGCCTCTAAGGACACATCTGCCTGTTACTTTACAACTCAACCTGCCTCTGTCAACACAACCACTTCCTTTTGTGTGCCCCAGGCTGGTAACATGAAACATTCAATGACTGACCATGACCTTGTTATGGGTCATGGCAGATTGTAAAGAAACTTTCGTAAAAATTGTTGAGCGCTCACCTCAGCAACTTTCTCAAACTGAGGTTTGAAAACCTGGCAATGCCCGCACCAAGGGGCATAAAAGTCAATGACCCAGGGCTCCCGGCTGTCCAGGACATCCCTCCTGAAAGATTCTCTGGTCAGTGTCACCACCTTGCTGGGAAGGAAGTCGTACACCCAGACAGACAGAGATGAGGCGTCCCTGTTCCAACCCTTGTGGTCACTGTAAGCAGAGGAGAAGATAAGTTTGAATATCTTTACAGCACATTCATGATAGTATGTTATCTTTTCAAAAGTACTAATCATTGTAATGAAAATACTGCTTGTGCTTAGTTATGGCGCTTTGATGGCAGTATAAAAGTCTATCAAAATACTCACTGACTTTAATTGGGAGTAATGCTAGAAATTTTTAATCAAATTTCTACTAAAAACTAGTTGGCCAATTATAAAAGGTCTTTTAAAAAAAACACTTTCTGATGATATATGATGTCTATAAGAGCATTTGTTCTAGGCCTATGCACATTTTGCAACCAAGGACAAGCAAGCAAATTAGTGCATCTTTGATAGGGAGATTAGCATTTCTTTTGGACATTATTATTGACATCAAATAAATAATTCTCTAGGTAACAGCCAACCAGATGCTACATTAAATAAATAATTCTACAGGTAACAGCCAACAGCCAACCAGATGCTACATTAAATAAATAATTCTACAGGTAACAGCCAACAGCCAAGCATTTGCTACATTAAATAACCCCATTCATTAATAGGTGAAATTCCTCATATCTGCGCCATTAGTACACATATCAGTTTTCTGGTAATTTTTGCTTGTTTTATATAATTCCAAATATTGATGTAATAAATCATTGGTTTGTAAATGTGTATGCAGACTATTAAAATAGTTCAGAGGCCAAAATAGTTGTGGCATAACTTCTGGGATAAGTTTTGGGGGAAAGGGAAGCAATTAATGGGATTATAATTGTATTACTTAAATAAAGATTATAATTCATCCCAATGCTACTGCCATAATTTCTGGGTTAGTTCTGGCACCAAGCAACAACTTCAATGTCGAGGTCACTTACTAGTGATAACCCACCCGTGCGGAACCAATGGGATAAAGTCGAATGGTCGGGTACGAGGTAACGCCCTGGCTGCGGCACAAGTCCCTGTGCTGTTCACAGTTGACCTGAGCCACGTGAAGATCATTCTTCTCAGCAAACATCTGGGCAAAAGGAATGGTAAGTGGGTGGGTGGGGAAAATAAATTCAAATACAACAATAAGACAAACAAACAAAACAACAGATCTTCAAAATTCTGTGACTGATATTTTTTTTTAGAATTCTTTTTTAATAAGACTGATAAATATTTTTTTAATATCAAAGGAACTTTTTGAGGATTTAACCATACATTTTAGATTTAATCATTCGTTGTGGATTTGACCATACATTGTGGATTCAACCATAGCTTGTGGATTGACCATACTTTGTGAATTTGACGATTTGTTTTCTTCATAATTTCATTGAAAAAAATTATTATTAATTTTCTAAGTATTACTAACAAATATAATATCGATATCACAGCTCATCACTGTCTGGGGCTTTTTAAAGATTGTCTAAGCAGTTACCACACATGTTCCACTCAATACAGCTTGTCTACCCAATATAACGTAATAAAGCATTACCCAAACATACATGTTCCACTCAATACAGCTTGTCTACCCAATATAACGTAATAAAGCATTACCCAAACATACATGTTCCACTCAATACAGCTTGTCTACCCTATATAACGTAATAAAGCATTACCCAAACATCCAAAGTTGATGATAATTATTTTTTTTTAAATTGTCAAACACTGAAGCAAAATTTTTATAAAAAATATATTTAAGTTTTTTAAATTTTCATTGGTCAAATTTGAGTTAGAAAAACAAATGAACACACGAAGTATTTATTATCTAAACATAAATTCATCTCATTTTGAAAGAAGCCAAGGTTAGCTCCCCTGTTTTATTTGAGTAGTCTGACCTTGGCAAGCCTCCTCCACTCTGGGGACAGCTGCTGGCAGGGTCCACACCACGGAGCAAAGAAGTCCACCAACCAGATGTGGTCGGGCTGTTTGTGCATGACCTCTCTCTCAAACAGTTGCTGGTCCAGGGAGATGACCGGTGGCTTCATGGTGTCCTAAGGGAAATAATTAGAAGAACAGCTTGAGTAACCTGTGGCTTCATTCTTAAGCTCCTTTACGTATTTCAGCAGCTAAACAGATGTGGCCAGAGGACAACAAACAGAAATGTTTTCTGTCTTTTCACTTTGGCCGCTTCAATTATTCACTCAGTGTTAATGACTACATAATGCATTAATTTAAATGGGAAATTATATTGGTATATCTGTGGAGTGACAGATATTAATTGTCTTCTATTATTCCATTATTATTGTCGTTCACAATGAAAAATAACAAATTACAAAAGGACAATCTCATATAACAAACAATTTTTTTTAAAATATATGTTTAAAAAAAAACAACATAATTTTAGCTTGATGATTTGGAAACAATTACACTTTTGTAAATATTTCAAATTAACAACTTCTTTCTGATAACCATGCAAATTTGTTGTATGCAGTCGTTCATATCCAGCTAACTTAAAGAATTTTCACACGTAAGATATTTCCTCTTGACCTTCAAGACATTTCTACCGCCAGTTTACAGCAGTAAAGAAATCCATCTGCCAGCGAGGCCAACGATGTGATGTCAAGGGCAATTACCTCAATGAACTCCACTAGACTGTTGACGCTGTGCTGACCGTGGTACTGATGGGGTACACTTTGGTTGTACAGGATGGTTGTTGGATACGAGCGGATGTTGTACTGAAATAACATCAATGAAAGATTATATGTACACACTCGGGTCATGAGAGGTAAGCCGGTGGGGGAGGGGGGTGTTTAAAGTGGGGTTCAATTCTTATGTTGAAAATTCTGGTAGAAGTTGGAAATATTAAAATCTTAAAAAACTTGGTAGAACCATGTTTGTTTCATTTTATTTTAACGTTGTTTAATATTTTTATTTTATTTTAATGTTTTTTAATAATTTTACTTTATTTTAATGTATTTCAATTTTTCCACAGAATTGGAAAAAGTTATGCCAACTGATCTGAACATTGCTTCTGGAAAGGTAGTTTGAAAATCCTTTAAGACGTTTTTAAAAAAAGATTTTATCAGAGCTGTTTCTTGACAAGATAAAACAACCTATAAATAGATAGTTTTCTGTGCATTTGAAAGGTATTCCCTTTAAAATCTATTTATAACAGTATTGAATTATTTATTTATGTCTTCATAGATTGTATCTACTTTTTTTCCCCAAGATTATTTATTATTATTCTTTCAATCTTCCTTATGTTCCTATAGGTCAGAGGGCATTTCTGTCAAATTTGTGTGCATGCAATCACATTTAATACCCTTTTTCCAATGGCATGCATGCAAGTGAATTTTCAAACTGAATTGTATTGGGACTTCTTTCAAGTGTTCTTTTATTTACTTTAAGTAAGATGGTTCATGAACAACATATGATGCAATGTTACATCGGTTTTTTTAAATGCTCAAAATATACAATGCATATTGTAATTTGTTTACAATCCAATACCTACTGTGTTACATAGTCCAGAATGAACAGTACAATCCACAGTGCCAAAATTAACCTTTGACCTGTAAACTTTAGACGCCTTTTTGAACTCTGGCAGTAAGCGCATGCAGGGAGGGCACCACTGGGGAAAAAAAAAGAGTTGAAAATCAAATTTAATGTTATTTACAACGTCATGGCTGTCTGATTGTGAGGTTCAGATTTGATTATCTAACAAAATAATTAAGGTCATCAATAAATGACATTGTACATCTGATTATGTCCCCTTCATGACAACAATCTGAGTCATGTGACTGTATATGTGGCAAGGGAAATCTTTCTAATGGTGTAAAATGTCAATTTTAAAAATCTCCACAAATGAACTCTTCATTACTTTGGCTTCAAGTTCTTTTTGAACTTTAACCAAACCTTTTTATAATCAAGACGCAAAAAAAAACAAGGAACATTAACCCATGGTTCTTGTCTTGATTGACATGATATCAATAATCAATATGATTTGATTTGGACTCAGAGACATACAAAGCAATCACAAGTTCTTCATATGAGTGATCTATATGGGTAGTGTTATTTTAATGCTAAAATCTTTCTTTGGGCTAAGTCCACCAATATCACAAACAAAGCTACACACTTGGGTTTCTAAATTATTTTGTGTTCAGTATAAAATATTATTTATTCTCTCGTTTCATTGTAAGTCTATTTTATTTGTTTCAAAGATAAAAACTATTTTAAAAAAAGATTTCTTGGTTAACTAATAAAAAAAACCCGTAAAAAAAAAGTTTTCGACTATAAATCCTATATGTACGAGACGTAACTAAAAGAATGTTCTTTATAATACGCAGCGCAAGATCATCCAACAATACAAAATTGTAGTTGTGTCGTAAAACATGTTTAATATAATGCGCACCGATCAGGAATATGTTTATAAAAAGTGTTGTCAATAAAATACGCACCTAATTGCACGACAGAAAGGTTGTTCAATATAATGCGCACCCTTACACTATCTCAAAAAATAACATGATACATAGGAATAAATAAAATAATCTAAAAAATCAATAATTCAATTACGGTACATGTAATCGACCTGAAATTTTGATACATAGTTTTTATCATCGCCACCAAACTGCCTGCTAAATTTCAGCTTACGAGGAAGTGGGTTAAAAATTGATCCAAAGTTTTGGCGACAAGCAATCAAGCAAGCAGACACCACGAGTTAATATAAAGGATTTAAAAACAAAAAAATTTCCCCTGGTTCAGCAGGGAATGAAGACATACCGGTGCGAAGAAGTCAACAAACCACGGGTCTTTCCCGTTCATAACTCTTTCGGGGAAATCTTCAGGACTGAGGTTCTCCATGGGTGTCTCTGCACTGTCACGTACAAATGCTGCAATGTCATGGGCAGTTACTCGACCTAGAAAATATCATGTCCAATCAAACTTTATTGGGCTAATACCATTTGTTGAGAGCAGTTATAAACAACCAATGTAATTTGTGGCTATATCACTTTTACAGTTCAGACTCAAAAATAAAATAACAAAAGATATGCTGTTGTATTGTTTGTATCTTATAAATTTAAATATAAATATAAACAAAAAATAAATGTCAATATATTCAATGTTTAACAGTAAGAATAAAACTTTCCCCAAGTAAAACCAGACAATATAAACAGTAAATATAACCAGATAGTTTTTTCATAGGGAAATAATAGAGTCAAATGTAATAATTTCATTTAAGCCTGAATTGTTTATGGTGTCCTTATTGGAAGTGGTGGTTCACTAGTAAGATAATTATGTGCCAGACATTGATTAGATGTTAATAGCCTTTGATAAAATAACATACTTGTTAACTAAGAAAGTAAAATATGGCATTAACCAAGTGTTAAATACAATACAGAATTGATCTAACATATGTCATTAACCAACTATTAAATAGATTACAGGGTTGCTCTTCGGCACACATACCTCCATAGTAGAGCTCTGTGCCGCCTTTGGCTTTGAACAACATAAATGTTGGGAACTTGGTGATGTGCAACTTTTGGCAGGACCAGCGAATGGTGGAGCAGTCAGCACGTCCTACCTACATTGGTCATAGATTTGATATCCTCTTAATATATCAGTGGTCATAGATTTGATATCTTAATATATCATTGGTCATAGATTTGATATGATATCCTCTTAATATATCATAGGTCATGATATAATACGGGAACTTGGTGATGTGCAACTTTTGGCAGGACCAGCGAATGGTGGAGCAGTCAGCACGTCCTACCTACATTGGTCATAGATTTGATATCCTCTTAATATATCATTGGTCATAGATTTGATATCAATCTATCATTGGTCATAGATTTGATATCCTCTTAATATATCAGTGGTCATAGATTTGATATCTTAATATATCATTGGTCATAGATTTGATATCTTAATATATCATAGGTCATAGATTTGAAACCTTCTTAAACTGTAAAAGGTTAGAAATAAGATTTAGGTTTTAAAATTAGTAAAATCTTTCAACTATGGAATAATATTAAAACGGGGGATGGGGGGGGGGTAAACATCTAGAGGGTTGCAAGTTATTTCTTACTTTGAACAATGTGGGGATGGGGGGAGAGAGAATCACATTCTCAGCAATAGTGACCCTGTTTGATCAGGAAGACATTGAGTCTCCAAAGTAAAATAATTATTCAGTGAGCTATGGTGAAAAGTTATACAAACGCCACTCTTTGAATTAATTACAACTACATAACTTTCTCTTATCAATTTTCTTTTTCACTCAATAGAGTGACTTAAGTTTTTGGTTGATTTGTTTAAAAAAAGTAAACCGTGACCCAGTAATTTACCCTGAATCTCTTCAGTAGTGCTGGCAGTTTCCTGAGCTCCAGGTCCTGGTTATCTGCCTGGTCAACAAAGTGAATCAGCCACGTCTGCACTCGAGACTCCTTGATTTTCTGGTGAAATAATACAAATGACTAGCACCTGACAAATGGTGAAATATGTTATGGCAAATCTACAAGGGTTAAATTTTTAAAATTTCTTTGGTTTTAAAAGAATTTTATCTAGTGCTGCAGGAATAAATATTAGTTTAATACAATTGACAATTTATTAATTAATATAATGTTTGTATAATTGCTAAATGTAAATTTAAAGACTTAAGTCCACATTATTTTGAAACATGTTTAACATAATAGTAGTATATCCTGACATATCAACTGATATATTTAAATCATGTAAAGGCTTTCACCTCCAAAAGATCTTGTCCAATCAGCTCTACATCTGGAAGTTGCTGCAGCACTATCCTTGCAATGTCCTTGGCATAAAGACTATCAATTTCCTGCCCAAAGGTCAAGGCATTAAAAAAATAATTGTTTCATATATTTAACTAAGATACAGTCGAACCCACTTACCTCGAGCTCGGTTAGCTCGACCACCCCACTAACTCGACGTTTTTTATTGGAACCGCCAATTTCTCTCTTTGTCTTAGCATTTTTTCATCGGCTAATTCGATTTTTCTAAGTCGTCGAAACCTAATACCTCGAGCACAAAAGAGGGCCAAATTTGCAACTTAACGTTAGCTCGATCCTCCTCGGTTCGCCTAGCAATGCATTTTTAGTTCAAAATAGCGTTGACATCTCGCCTTCTTTGAGACTTCCGGCTATTGTGTGATTCTACAAGATTTCAATAAAAATTACCGGATGTTATTATCTTCTTTCACGTTTGATCCATGTGTGAATTAGATGTATTCACCCGAGGTGCCCGTAAATCGGCGTTAGCGATCTTTAATCCGTCATTATTTCACAGTGCATGTTATATTATTATTAAACTTAATTCATTTTCTGATGCATTGATCATTTTATTTTTTAAGATAAACGAATATCTTTAGAAATGAAAATAAAGGTTTGTATCGAGAATCGATGGTGGCTTTTATATAATTAAATTTAAAAAAAATTTTATTTAAAAGTTTGTTGTTGCTTTGTTACCAGTAAGATACGTGACTGTGACACTAACACGCACGTGACGATGAAATCAAATCATTTTCTTAATATTCCAGTACATGGATATAATATTATTAATATACACGTCATCACTTTTGTAGGTCAAATTCTGATAAGGAATGATTTTTTAAAAAATTCGCTTAGACTTAGTTGCCGGCCGAGGTCTAACACAGTACACACAGCCCACAGCGTGCTGTGATCAACGGTCAAGGCCGCAATAGTTTTATTTATATTATTACAAGACTGAGGAAATTCGAGAGCGTTCTGATAGTAACAGATATCCTGCACGTCAAAAGCATTAAACTTAAAATTACCATATTGATATGTTTATTTTTATTTATTCGCTGATTCGATGGCATTGCAAACGCTAGTGGCTGTGACACGCGCTATGCGACTAGGCGAGGCGTAAACTTTGACCTTTTAGCGCATGCGCAGACAATTATAAACTGGTAACTTATTTTTAATTAAATGGAATCGAAACATGACAGAGACGTAATCAAAGTCCTAAAGTCCTTTACTTCGGCATATATATATATATATATATATATATATATATATATATATATATATATATATATATATATACGAGAGCAATGCCCGTGCGATGCTACGAGTAGGCACAATGAAAATAACTTTATTTGGATTTGAGTTTCACATTCCCCCTAATAATGAGTGTAAACGTATCAGGAAATTAGGGTAGTGATAAATCAAACCCCTTCTTTATAAAAATCACGATATGTGTGTCTAGAAAATAGAAAGTATGATGAATTTAAATATTTCCCATCAATTTTGTTATTTCTGCTTTAATAACGCACGCTTTTCTTGATATACTTTACCAGAATAACAAAGGTCCTTAACAGTTACAAAAATCTAACGGGCAAGGCTAAATTTCTTTTCACATGAATAAAAAAAAATTAAAAATATATTTCCATATGTTTCCTTTGGTTCTAGGATAATGCTCTGAAAAACACCAATTCCATTGTATAGTTTAAGCATGAAATTAGTTTAAGACGAATTAGTTATTATTTGAGCCAGATAATATTTATTTGAATATGTATGCTTAGTGGAGGGTGGAAATATGGTTTACGGGTGTATGGTTCTTATTTTCCTTTCACACGAATATTAACATAAAAAGAATGTTTGTTTTTTTAAAAATTCCTAGTGATTGATTTTCTAATAAATTGCGTCATTTTGAAAGGACTTTCCACTCTTTTCTTCTAGTATTAACAAAGCAATAAGTTGGCAGATACTTGTTCCACTAAAATAAAGGATTACTTTTCGTTGTATTTGTATTTAAGCCTTTTTTCGTTGTAGCATTTTTTAGCTTATAAAATGACATATTTGGTAATGGTCTTAATATATGACATATATTTGTCGGCATTTGATATTAAATCAGAATAATTTAAAAAGAATTTTTTCAAGAAAGTGTATACAGCTTAATAAAAAACTGCCATTTAGTAAACAACATGATCTGCCTTTGAAATCAGTCTTTATACAAAAATTTATCCTCGTTGCATATTGCTCAAATAAAATCAAGCTGTTATGTCTAAATATCAGTTGCTGTTAGTGTATTTTTTTCGCTTGAGCACGCACTTTCTGAAGCTAGAACCTATATATGAGTCGTAATACCCGCGATATGTCTTTACACTAAATATATGTATACCTTAAAGAACCGTACATTTTATACCCGAAGTGTGTGCCACTCAACTCATTGTTCTAGAAATGTAACTATTTTTTTTAATGAATGTTTTAGTTTTGTAAGCTCTTAAATACCTTTCTTAGCAATGATTTTTTATGGGAAAAGCATATTATTTATGTGAATTTTGATGCTTAAGTAAGGTGTGCATGGGTTTTATTTGTTTTAAAGAAACATTTTGAATCGCAAGGTCTGGGCTTAAAATTTACCCTGCTGATTTAGTTTAATCTATGCAAAAAGTATAAAAACAGTTGCTAAGCTATAGTGTTTATGTCATCCAGGGTTGGGCGATATTATTGACTCTTACCCGACCAATAAATGGTACATTTCAAAAGGTCATAAAGTTGTACTCAATATAAAAATAGCTGTTCCACTTATTAACCACACTCATTGGTCCGTGAATATAACTCCTATATATAATCCATTTTCGTCTATAACAGTACCGATTTTTTTTTCATTTCTTCTATTTCCTTGGGGAAGTTTATGGAGCAATTGTTCCAGAAAAAAAAATCGATCGTGTAAACTATTTAAGCACCAAAGGAAAATAAATATCCCACCTAAGAATCATTGATAAATATAACTTACCTAGCATGTTTGACTTAATTTATGCAAAAAGAATATTAACAGTGGCTAAGCTATAGTGTTTTCGAACGGCTGAATAAAATACATCTCGAAAATACATAAAGGAAACAGTGTAAAGATGTAATTTGCAAACATATATTAATTCTGTAATTTTTTACAAAAAAATGATACGTATTCTTGTTAGAGGCGCAACATTATCAGACATAAAAATAAACCGTTTCATCACATTTAGTTCACAACATAAACACACACACACACTCACTTTATTCACACACTTATACACACAAACATAAACACACACACAGATAGTACCATTAAAAAAATCAAATTTCATTGAAATAACCGGGGCTCTTTTTACTTTGTTTCCATTTTACAAATTAATATGAGCTCGAACTATTACGCCGAGTCACAATATTTTATAGCAAGAAATGCATTCTTGTTAATCTTAAACACAAAAATGTTTATTATTTAATTTTCAATAATTTATTTTATTTTCGGGAGTTACCCAGCATAGCGAGCACCCACACACACGGCTTCGGACGCGCTTAGGCGCAATATATATATAGATATATATATAAATTCCCGATTAGTCATAACTGTTCCCGACTTTCAAGGCCGAGAATTTTTTTTAATAATTCCCGACTTTTTCCCGTTTTCCTGAGTGGGAACCATGGTTACATTTAAATTTTAAACAGTCCTTAAAAACGAACGGTCATTACAACCTTAGGATAGAGTGAAGAAATATTAGGGTTCCGATACGATTCCGATTAATCGTCCCATCACTAATTAACGCTAACTAATTAATCATGTACATAAAGAAATTTCAAGCACATGTTAATATTTTGCCGCCATATTGATTTTCGTTTTAACTCAATCATCGGTTATCTCGACGCCATTTTTCATACCCCAACGCCGTCGACTTAACCGGTTTCGACTGTACTTTATAATTTAAATGATTACATATTTTGTAAAATCATTAAAACACATTTTTTATCAAATTTTAAACTAAAAATTATATTAGTTCGAAAATAAGTTTACAAATTTAATTCCTGCATCCTTCATAACTAAGCAGTAGCAATTTTCCTTTTAAGTTGCGGGGGCTGCACAGGTACTGTGATAGACGCCTCGCAACAGTTGAGAATTACCACGCAGCAAATTGTGAATAATATTGCACAAAAAATTGATGCTGTACAACTTTGCACATGAGTTTTTTTTTACTTTTCACACGATACAAACGAACCTTAGAGGGAACATTGCATAATTTCTCAAACAAAACTGTTCAATGGTTTTAAAAATTGTAAGAATTGTACCCAAGCTATTTATCTTATCTTATCATATCTGTTACAGACGCTTCTTCTATACACAAGATTATTATGTCCTTTATGGAGCTTAAGAGTTGTTAAGATGTAGACAACCAGATAAATCGTAAGTTACCATTGCACTCTCCTTGTCAACAGTCTCTTTCCCGTAGTAAAATGTCCCTTGAGTTCGACCCAGTTTTAAACACAGCTGTTCATCTGCGTGGCAGCTGATTTTCCCAACATTAACTAGGTCAGCCTACGCAGCAGATAAATAAATTCTTTTTCAACAAAAATTTTAATTTTAATTTTTTAAAAATAATAATGAAGAATAAGTGTAAATTAAATTAGAGTCGACATAACAATAAAATGTAATGCAACGTACCCATACTTTCAAAACATTGATCTATTATATAATATTGGTGATTATTACAATCTTCTATCATATAATATGGTTGATTATTACAATGTTCTGTCATTTAATGTTGGTGATTATTATTGATGAAGAGCTTACCAGCATGGCTGAAACTTTAACCAGAGTTTTCTTTTCCAAGCAATCTAAAAATAGAATGTGATCAACAGATGGGTAGAAGGATTTGATACAAATGATAGAATAAGATCAACAGATGGGCAGAAGGATTTGATACAAATGATAGAATGTGATTAACAGATGGGTAGAATGATTTGATACAAATGATAGAATGTGATTAACAGATGATAGGACACAATACAAGGTAAAATAATTAAAAGTTATTTTCACCATTAAATTGGGAAAGTAAGAAGGAACCTGGTTGACTTATTCACTTAATGTAATATAAATGTATTTTTATAATCCTACCATAAAGTTGAACAATGTTCCTCACAATAATAGATTAATAAAAAAAAATTTTAATGCTAAAATGTTGAGCTTAGAATTAAAGCAGTTAAGTGTATGATAAGATTTTTTATTAATGTTTAAAAGCTGCTGGTGGACAGTGTTTAATAAACTGAAAATCAAAATTACTCCTCAAAACACCAGACAAATTATTGATTTTCTAAACATTCTATTTACATTTAACTTCTCTTAAAGACGATAAAAATGAATTAAGTCTCAAGAACAACGATTGTATTAGAGCTAACCCTAATGCAAACATTTGAATTAAATTCTTTTATACTCCAGCAATATATTGAATAATCTCCTCACCGCCGTCGTCTCCACAGAAGGTAATGAGCCACGGCAAGCCGTTTTCATTTTTTTCCACCAAGGTCTGGAAGTTTTTGGCCTGTATTCTTAAGTAGTCAGCCTTGACCCTGCGCAGTGCTTCTTCCACCAGTACACTTGTAGTACGCTGGCCGTGGTACTTCTCTTTCTGAAAAAAACAGCACAAACAAAATCACCAAATCCTAAATGTAATCTTACGTATAATCTTACTTATAGACATATATAACATCAAATAAGACTGTCAGTGTCTTTCAAGCAATTACTTAAAACAATTGTGTAATACCACAAGATAACATTAATGTTATTGCTTTTTTTCAAACAGAGATCTTTGGTGTACAATTAATTTTACACTGTATATTTAAAAGTATTTATCACTTTCAAATTATCATAAGTCAGTTGAAAGCCATCATTTTTGTGTAAATATCCCCGAAATATTGTTAAGATCAAAAGTTAAAAAAAATATTGACATGGTTGACAAAACTAGAAATATATGCTTGAGAATTTATATATTTTTTTTTATGAGCCTAACATATGTCCCAAGTATCAAGCCAGCATTAAATGACTGGGATTGCCCCATTCACAGGAAAAATTTTAGCCATGTGATTTAAGGCCATAAAATATTGATTTATAGTTGTGCAGTTAAGTTTTTATCATCAGTGGCATAAAGAAATTATTTCTAACATCCAGATCTTTAGTAAAAAGTTGTGGTATTCCAACAGGTGTTCAGCTGTACACTAGAAGACTTCATGACTGACACTGCTGGGTCAAATCATGCCTTTAAACCCTGTCTAACAAGGACAAACATACAGCAAGGCCATCATTTAACTGTGCCCATGTTAGAGATAGCCAATAATTTGAACATGTCCTCATACCTGAGGGTAGAAGTAAAGGGATGGGTAGGAGTTGACTCTTTGCATGCGGCACAACTGAAAATCATCCTCACAGTTGACAGCTCCGATTCGTATGACACCTTCTAGCTCCCTGGCCACTTCACGCCACTGTGACAGACAAGGGCCAAGCATTGGTCAATAAAAGAGTTCAAACGTAGATACAGTTTACTTTATTCTAGTTCCAATTTGTTATAAATGTAATTACAAGTAGAGCTTCTACAATTAAATTCAAAGTGTATGTTAACTTAAAAATTTAAGGATAATACTGATGGATAGTGTTCACACAATGCAGAGGAAATAATGGGACATTGTAAACGTGAGATAATGGGACATTGTAAACTGGAAATAATGCGACATTGTAAACTGGAAATAATGGGACATTGTAAACTTGAAATCAAAGAGCTAGAAAACTTATGAAGCTTTTGGTCAAAAAGTTTGCTTTAAATTGTCTAGGTCTATTTTTTCTCTCTCTAGCTTCCACATATTTGACTTCATTAGTTCCCACCACTTAAAGCCACAGATTAAGATCAAGTTGTATTAAAATAACTTACCGTGGGAGCCAACTCATGGCAGTGTGAGCAATGGGGAGAGTAAAAGTTGATAAACCAGGCCTCTCCACTGCCTTCAACAGATTGTTCTGGTCAAATGAAATCATGACAGAGTAAAAGTTAGGTGAAGCTATTGGCAGTAGTGATATTCAACAGATCAGTGCTCCCCCCTCCCTCCCCCAACCAGCTATAAGTAGCCAGTCTGCACAATACCAATAAATAAATCATGAAAACAAGTTTTTAGAGTTTTGTTCCTCGTGCTTTCCACTCATTCACAATTTCTTTCTTTTCATCGTATCTTATCTGTTACAGACACTCCTTCAATACAGATCATTATTGTGCCCTCGTATCTTATCTGTTACAGACACTCCTTCAATACAGATCATTATTGTGCCCTCATATCTTATCTGTTACAGACACTCCTTCAATACAGATCATTATTGTGCCCTCGTATCTTATCTGTTACAGACACTCCTTCAATACAGATCATTATTGTGCCCTCGTATCTTATCTGTTACAGACACTCCTTCAATACAGATCATTATTGTGCCCTCGTATCTTATCTGTTACAGACACTCCTTCAATACAGATCATTATTGTGCCCTCGTATCTTATCTGTTACAGACACTCCTTCAATACAGATCATTATTGTGCCCTCGTATCTTATCTGTTACAGACACTCCTTCAATACAGATCATTATTGTGCCCTCGTATCTTATCTGTTACAGACACTCCTTCAATACAGATCATTATTGTGCCCTCGTATCTTATCTGTTACAGACACTCCTTCAATACAGATCATTATTGTGCCCTACGCTTATTTATCTCCAAACAAAATACCACATATGCTCGCGTATACTTCCCCCTGGGGGATGAGTGCCACCATTATTTAAAGGTTATCCAAATGATGCTGTGCAGTAGGCCAGCAGATGGGTGGTACTTTCATCTGGAACATTGTCCGGCTCTTATCGGCCACTAAATCGTGTTACAGTGCTCGACTGTCCTGTCTTAATACTATTCCCCCATTATTTTTCTATCAAAAGTTATTTGCTTTTTTTGTCTCTCCCTTTTCTTGGACAAAGCTGACCACTTTAATATTTCAAGACCAGGAGGATATGAACTTGGGTGTATTTACAATAAAATTCTAGAAAAGTCTAGTACACCCCGCAGTAGTAGGGATGTGATTTGTGTGGTGTCAGACCATTGGAAAACACTGGAAAAAGTTCTGAAACTGAGTAACAGTTGAGAATTATTAACCTGGGGTGAAGAGAATT
Organism: Ampullaceana balthica; assembly: GCA_944989445.1. Classification (NCBI taxonomy): domain Eukaryota; kingdom Metazoa; phylum Mollusca; class Gastropoda; family Lymnaeidae; genus Ampullaceana; species Ampullaceana balthica. Next base: position 455,844 of record CALYLW010000369.1, read on the forward strand.
AACTGTCTGCCCACCAGTTTCAACTTAAGACACACTTCATAATTCTTTCTCTTACTCATTACCAGGCTTCACAACTTCGAGTTTAGTGACTCAAATGAGAACAGAGCACTGCCCAACCAACTCGTACTTTCACAGGCTAGACCACAACAGGGACTCGAACTGCCGTCATTGCAGCCAAGCCTCTGAGACGGTCGTACACCTGCTGAAGTCTTGTCCCGCGCTAGACATAGCCGGGGAGGTTAGGGAGGCAAAAGAGTCCCATGTTAAGACAATGTTGTATGGCACTGCTCAGCAGATGGAGCAGGTTGCCCAGGTACTAGCAAAGGCCTTAAGAGACTAGTCTCAGGCCTACAGAATATGTGTTTAGTTTAGTAGTTGTAGAAATAAAAATGTTTTCCTATTGTCCATCTACCCTTATAAACCTTTGAAACAATGATGTGGTTTGAGCATTACTGTGTCAGGAATCGTGTTTGGAATTGGAGGTGGGGGGAGGGGGCGTAATAAAGTAAGGCACCCAGAACTGATTCCCAGGTAGCATCTACTGTTGGATGATATTTTCAATTTTTGAGTTTGAAAAGTAATAACTTTATGCAAGTCTATACATCATCTCTTATAGTCTCTGGTAAGACTAAGTAATTTTTATCTAATTTTAAAATTAAATTTTTTTTTAAAAATGTTTAACAAAATATCTACAACAAAGTAGTTCTATCAGATAAGTTGAGGCTAAAAATAAATAAACACAATTATTACACTTAGCACTTGTCTCTGGCACAAAGTAAACATTTCCACTGATCTGTCATTTAGATCTATTCTATAATTCCCCACTCTTAGGATTAACCTTTTAAAACAATACCATGCTAAATCATCAGTCTAAACACAAGTTGATATGATTAATGCTCTTACCAAAGTCAGCCCGGCTCAATGTTATAACTTCTGGATCATCATCATAAATGCCTGGAAATAGAGAATTTAAAAAAGAAATTGAACAAAAACACTCAAATTTATTTATTTTTAATGTTAGGATGTATGTCAGTAGAGTTAAAACTTTAAAAAAATCTAAATACTTGATAATAAATAGTTAGCAGCCAATTTTAAAATGTACTCTTCTGTGAACATCTAAGAAATGGGTGGGGGTGGGGGAAGAAAAAAATTCTGAAAGTAATTCCATAGGGCTAAATGTTTATTTGGGCTTGAAGGTGTAAAAAAAAATACATGTGATGTTCTTAAGATTATACATCTTACCAAAATTCTGTTGATACCACTGCCAACTTTCATACTGTCTTCCTCTCTGAAAGTCATCTTTTAATCCCTCCTCTCCAAACTGATCGTACTTTTTCCTAAGATCCTCGTCTTTAAGAACCTCATAGGCCCGGTTTATTTTTATGAAATTATCATGAGCTTTAGGATCATCCTAGTTAAGAGGAAGCAAACATTCATATGAAAAAGACAGCAATAACAACATCTAATTCCTTTTTTTGTAATAAGCCTTAAATATTTTGATAATTAATTGTCTAAAGCTAGGGTAGTTTGGTTTAATAAAGAGAAAACAATTCACAGGATACATATAATTTAAACTTATATTAAAAGAAACAACCACTTAAACATACACAGAACTGTTCACTCTTAAGGCACATTATGAAATGCTAAATAGAAAACAAGAGTGCATGTAAAATCATGTGAAGTCACATTACCAATTATGTTACTAGGGATTTGAAATCAAATTTCTTTGTCTATAGATTTAAACAATTTTATTTTGATGAGTAAGGCAGCAGCCATGTTCGATGCGGTGGGCACCATACCACCCTACATTTCTTGCCTGAATATTTCAAGAATAAATGGGATTTTGTAAATTAAAATTAACCATCTTAAGACTTAAGAAAATTAAGTTTTAAAATTATTCACTTACTGTATTTTTGTCAGGATGTTTTGAAATTGCCATTCGTTTAAATGCTTTTCTGATTTCTTTTACAGATGCACCCTTGTCAACACCCAGAAGTGCATAGAAATCTTCTCCAGCTAATAAAATACTAACACAGTCAAATATAACCAGAGATAAAATAACAGCTTTTAGATCCATGTTGATGCTCTGAATTCACTGAAATTGAAATGAACATGAAACAAGATGAGTTTGTTGTAAACAAAATCTATTCTATGAATCTATTATCTATGTTAACAGAATAATAATAAAAGGACCTGCCCGCCATATGCCATAAAAATTTTGAATGGATTTTATCACAGCAAGAATGAATAATTAATGGCTAACTGATTTCTCAACTGGAAGTTTCAGCCAGATGACAATTTCTATTACTATTACATTACAATTAATTACATACATAAAAACTACAGTACACTCGTTACAGTTACAGATAATTGATAAGATTTGACTACTTTCTTGTCTTAATTCTTAATATATTTTTTTACTTTGCTAATAGTACTAGTTCTAAATTCATGTAATTAATAATAAACTGACCACCTGTGCGATCTCCAGACACTGGTCACAGCTGAGTCGGCTGAGACTTCAGTTGAGGTAGAGTGGAAGTGGATTTAAAATTTGAAGTTTAAATGAAATTATTCAACTTAATAAATAAAATCATTTTGTTTTCTTTAAAAAAAAATAAAAGAGCGCAGTGATTATTATCAGTTTTAAAAATTTTAACAAAATATTTGCAAGATTTAATTCAAAAAATTGTGATCGTTGCTGATCAATAAATCTAAACTAAAGTTAAAGGATTCCTACTTTCGCTTTCTAAGTTATTAGAGTTACCGGAAGCGCTAACGTGTTAAAATCTCCGACTTCTTCCTGTAGGAAGAGCTGTAAAACTAAACTCCAGCCAACGAAAAAAACTAAATTATAAATTATGTTATAATTAACATAATGCTTTACATTTATGATGCATTGTTAAAAAGACAGCCCTCAACAGATACACGAAAGTCAGTTCATGAACCGGATAAAAAAATCCAGGATTTCTTAGGTGACCATAAGAGGCTGACTGCCCCGGGTAGATCTAATAGTGGCACACTTTTGGGATGTGCATTCAAGCATTGGCATGCGGCATGGTGTCTTAATTCAACAAGTGCCACCAGTGGCGTAGCTAGGGGGCGGTGGGGGCGGTCCGCCCCGGGCGGCACTCATTAAGGGGGTGGCATTTGTGGGCATTTGAAAAGTACAACCATTTCCGACAACCCCCCTTTTTCTTTTGAAGGAGGAAAACCAAGGTGAAACAAAAATATTTGTAATTTCGAGTCTTAATTAACGGATTCGCACAACATTTTTTTGATTACATAGTGGATATTATAATTAACGCAAAACCGTTCAAAAAATTTTAATCACTCAAAAAAGGTATCCATTTGTTTGGGAAAACTACGCGGTTTAAGTAACAGATGACTCTTTTATAAGAAAAGAACGCAAAAAACACATCACCGCTGGGCCGAATAATATGTGCTATTAATATCGCCACGACAGTTTGTACGTGGAATTTTGACATTCACAGAATGATGCGCGAACACGTAGCTAAAGGCATGGTGGTTCAAATATTGTGTTTAACTTGCAAGTAGTAATTTATATTACTGTTTTAGTTTTCAGAAAATTATTGTAAGGTAAGTTATTAAAAATTAAATTTATTTTGTTTTTATTGCATTTAAGTAGCACACATAATTTGTGTTTTTCATTAAAATACGGTTATTCATTAAACAAATTTAAACATGTTACGCCTATCCAATTAAAATAATGTGTAAAGAATTTTAATTCGTCTATTTATGGAAAATTATTAAGATCTCTGACAAGAATATGTAAATATTCAAATTTCTCTGATAATAAACACCACAATAGGCATAATAATTTCGAAAAAGACATACTTTAAAATTTCAATCGTCTTGGAAAAATAACATCTGAAGAGGTAACTAGGAAAACGAGATTAGATGCTGGAATTTTACTCAATTCAATGCAATCTTTTTCGTTTCTATGTTATCTCAATATCTTATCTATACAGACGCTCCTTCTATGCAGAAGATAGTTGCGTCCACAGACCATGACAGATGATCTGTTGGCAAGTGATGCAGCATTCACAGGCCACGGCTTTGTGGGTTCCACGCATTACCCAGCCGCCTAACTACATGTAGTGTTAGGTACCCATTCGGAGCGGGGTAACTCAGGGACGCCCTAGTCATTTTTTAAATTAAATAATGCAAATTCATTGCAGGGAACAAAGAGATGTGCTAATACAAAATGCTGTTATATCAGCCAAACAATTTGTGAAGAGATGGAAATATCAACTGAACGCGAGTTCGAAGGAGAAAAAAATATGAGTAGGGAAAATTCAGAAGACGTGGTTCTATTTTTAGAACAAGAAGCACAACGAGAAAGCTTCTTATACATGGATGGAATTATAAAAGAAAATAAAAGAACGCTTGATGAGTTGCATGTCCTTGCAAGAGAATATTCGTAATACCATGTAACCTACTAAATGAAGCATTTGAACATCAAATAAATTACTCTATTGACATTGATAAAGAATAGTTGAACTTGGAAAGAAAATGGATCCAGGTTTTTATGGCTGTACTGTACCTACACTACAAGAAAAGGCATTATGTTAGAAAACCGGGGGAAAAGGCCCCCTTGATCTATTAAAATTTATTCAACAGTATAGATTGGAGAATTCTGTACCCAACATTGTAATTTTGCTATGAATTTTTTCAACTATTGCTATCAGTGTCGCTAGTTATGAAAGGAGCTTCTCAAAACTGAAGTTGATAAAAAATTATCTTCGTTCCACAATGAGCGATTAAAGTAAACAAAACCTTGCAATACTGTCCATAGTCCATAGAACAAGATATCACAGATAATTTTAATTTTGATAGCATAATTCACAATTTTTCTATTATGAAAGTTAGGAAAGTAAATGTATAAATATGATTACATACTAATGTATACACTTTCTTTTTAAAAAAAAATAATTTATTTATAAATACAAAATAAAAGAATCATGATTGGTAATGTGTTTTTGTGTGTGTAATTTTGGAATATGTTTTGTTTCATTAGGGGGGGGGGACGACCTGCTACCTCAGTAACTTTCTTGTAGTCTTTAAAAAAAGTATCTTGTATTTTGTAAATTTGTATTTATAGGTTTATAATCTTATGAGGCCTCTTTTATTACTGCTTACATAAATATGGCATGCAATGGTAAACATGTTCCCCACCTTTACTTCGTTTCAATTACAATTGTTTACTCATGTTTCTTAATTTATAAAAACCATAACATAATCGACTAACTGGCCGTCCACAAATGACGTCACGCAATTTTTGCTGATTTTTCACCCCTTCCCCCCCTCGTCACACGTCGCCACAAAATCTTAGACCCCTTCTTCAATAAGACGTCACAAAGATTTGACCCCCCTCCCCCATAAAAGCCGTATTTTCTGTTTGAAAATGAGCATGTTTCAAATAAAAAATTGTGTCATTTAAGTATGATTTTAGTGTAACGCTGCACTCCAATATCGTAACACGCGTTTTACATAAACGTCATTAAAGAAAGTGTCAGTAATCAAATATTTACTTGGAAATTTTATTTAAAGTTGCGCGTTTTGACGTGACGTCACATTTCTTAAACACCCCCTTCGTCACAAATGTGTAACAGGTGCGTGACGTCATTTATGGACGGACCTTAAAAAGGGCGGCAAATTGGAGACCGCCCCGGGCGGCAAAAGTTCTAGCTACGCCACTGAGTGCCACCCAGGGCGAGAACATATTCATACTTCAGCGAAAATAAAAATTAAAGTTAAAAATTAATAATAAAATCATCGGCTCAATTATGTTTTTTATTATATATATATATATATATATATATATATATATATATATATATATATATATATATATATATATATATATATATATATATATAGTTTGTTTGTTAAAATCTGTCTCCACCAACTCCGCTGCACTGGCTGAAGCTACTCAGACAAACATATATAATCTACATGCACATTCCCCAAAGCCGAGAAGAACCTCATTTCTGTTATAGTTATAAGATTTTTGCTGAGGTGGAGGTGATTATGGGAGGGGTTGATGTCAGTATTTTATTTTAAAAATCTAAATTAATAACAAAGCGTTCGAATATCGGTTACAAATATTTAAAACAGACAAGGGTGGTTTTTTTAAATTTATTTTTTTTAAGTTCCTGAAAACATGAGGGTGGGTTTGATACAGTGTTTTTCACTTGTAATTTGTATTGAGACCAAACCGTAAATCTGTATTAATCTCCAGTGAGACCAAGCCCCTTACCTGTACTGATACCAAGCCCCTTGCCTGTACTGATACCAAGCCCCTTTCCTGCACTGCTACCAAGTCCCTTACCTGCACTGCTACCAAGCCCCTTACATGCACTGATACCAAGCCCCTTACCTGTACTGATACCAATCCCCTTGCCTGTACTGATACCAAGCCCCTTACCTGCACTGCTACCAAGCCCCTTACCTGCACTGCTACCAAGCCCCTTACCCGCACTGCTACCAAGCCCCTTACCTATACTGATACCAAGCCCCTTACCTATACTGATACCAAGCCCCCTACCTGTACTGCTACCAAGCCCCTTACCTATACTGATACCAAGCCCCTTACCTATACTGATACCAAGCCCCTTACCTGTATTGCTGCCAAGCCCATTCAGTGGAATTGTCATAAGCTCATCACTAATCATGTAATTTAAAAAAGACAACTAAAACAGCACAACACAACACAGCACACCTCTGCACAACTGAAAACAGCACAACACATCACAGCACAACACAAAACAACACAACAAAGCTCAACACAGCACAACACAATACAACACATCACAACACAGTCCAACATAACATAGCACCACACAACACAACCCTACATTCGTGTGACTGATGGTCTCGACTTGAAACACAAGTTGCAAATAACACAGAAGATAACATGTCAGTTAGCGATAACAGAATAAGATATTTTTTTATTAAAAAAAATATTTATTTATTTTTTAAAAAAAGGTAATTATTAACCTCCTTACACAGACGTCACACCTAGCACTTAACGTATAGTAATAATTCTATTGGGATTGGGGGGGGGGCAGGTACTGTTTGTATAAAGTACCAGTTCAATCAAATTAAAACGACCTTCGGACATGTGCTAGTCCGCAAACTATCATTTGAAATCGATGGAAACGAGTAAATTCTTTAAAATTTATACCAAAAAAATGGGTGGGGGGAAAAAAGAGTTAAGTTTTTTCGAGTAAATTTTCGCTAAGCCCACCCACCCACCCCCTACATCGTCATAGATCCGCCCCTGTGACAACTAGCATGACGTTAAAATTGTTGAACCTCCTTAGATGTGTTTCTTTAACCCGGCGTTGTGGGGCGTCATCCTTTCTAAATGACTTTAAAAGTGGAACCCCCACCCACGCAATACACCCGCAGCCGCCGCCCCTGTTAGTCAAACACGTCCACCACCACCACCCGATCACGCCGAGGGTCATACCCATCGTGAGAGGTTCTCAACTCTTTTTCTTAGAGCATCAACTGTGGCGCCAGTCGCTCTTTTAAACACGCGTTTAAACAGACTTGTCTTGCACATAACAACAAGGTCAGTTCACACCCCACCCGCGCTACAACGTCGATTGTTTTTATCATGTGACAATCGGTACTGTCATCATAATCACAATCTAGTTTTTTGAGTTCATCATGGCCATTCATTTTATTCTTTTAACATTCCACCCCACCACCTTTAAAAAAATGATGCAGAGAGGCCAGGGGAGGGAACTCTTTTCAGGGCGTGGGCCGCATCTTTTCGGGCAGGAAAAGTCAAAGGGCCGCAACTAAGCCTAAAAACCTAAACATGTTTTTAACAAAAATATGATGATGTGTTAAATTTATTTTGAATTAGTTGTTGCAAGTTTACATGGGCCACAAAGTACCCCGTAGCGGACCGTATGTTGCCCGCGGGCAGCAAAGTGCCTCGTAGCGGACCGTATGTAGCCCGCGGACAGCAAAGTACCGCGTAGCGGACCGTATATAGCCTGCGGACAGCAAAGTACCCCGTAGCGGACCGTATGTAGCCCGTGGGCAGCAAAGTACACGGTTGCGGACCGTATGTAGCCCGCGGGCAGCAAATTACCCCGTAGCAGACCGTATGTAGCCCGTGGGCAGCAAAGAACACGGTAGAGGACCGTATGTCGCGGGCCGCTATTTGTCCTGCCCCATGAGCTAGGCGTTTCCCGAAGCACACACTACTTTTGTTGTTCAGATTGCTTCATCCTAGCTAATATTTATTACAAAATTCCACGAAGCACCATCGAGTGGATCTCTGAGTCCGTCTCCACAAAAACGTGGGGAGCCTCCGCCCCAACAGTCTAGTATTTGATTTAGGGGATACGAGTGCTGCAGTAAGTGGGCCCATATACCCCGTCTCCACAAAAACGTGGTGACCCTCCGCCCCAACAGTCTAGTATTTGATTTAGGGGATACGACTGCTGCAGTAAGTGGGCCCATGTACCCCGGACCGGGGTGCGACCATCCCCACAGTATGTTACACACAGTTCATTTAATGGATCACCGCGTCTATAAGACATAAATAATTACGGAACATTATATCTGCGTGGAATATGATGGTCAACCTCACTTAGATAAGTTCTTTTAAATGCAACCACTAGATTTCCCGGAGACTTATGCAAGTTCGTATTTTGATAAGACATTTTTTCTACATGTCTAACATATTTTTCGGTGCAGTTCTGTTTAACAACTTATCCACGTACAACGGAGACCCGGTGAACAACGAAACTTTAAAGGATCCCGGAAATTTCATCGGATATTTGTTTTAGATTCACGATCTTGTCCTCGTTCATCGCATAATCTAAATAACATTTTAAAAACACATACCACATAACAATAGGCTACTTTAAAGACCTTCTGTGTATCAAATGCATTAAGCGCTGTTTTGTGACTTGTGGTAGAAAGTGTCCGTATCGCTCGTGTTACAGGATAAGAAGAAACTAAAGAGCTGAGATTTTTTCCAGATCTTTCACAGTAACGTAAACATAGATGGTTTTTTGGAATTTTTTGTTTGTTATAAAAGTTTTCAATTTTGGTAGTGGAGATTATGTTTACGTGATGAGCGTATATTATTAGGATTTGACGTCATATATTTCTATATACGCTATTCTAATAATAAATGTATTGGAATAAAGCTGAAATTTCTTCATATTTTCTGCATTGAAACTTCATCTGTTGGTGACCAGTTTTTGTCATTTCCCATTCATAACTGGCTGTTTGTTATAATATCTTGTGTCAAAGTCAAATATAGATTAGCTGAAACGTTCAAATAAAAAGTAAATAAAAGAAGACACATATTTAATATACACTATTTTTGAATGTTTGTGACAAACCACGTGTTATGTCTACCTTTACTGTCTCTTGACGCCTGCCATTAGCCATATCTTTTGATTCCTGCCATTAGCCAGATCTTTTGATTCCTGCCATTAGCCAGATCTTTTGACGCCTGCCATTAAGCAGATCTTTTAAAACCTGCAATTAGCCATATCTCTAACAAAAATGAATAAGTTGAGAATTTTGATCACCGCAATCGCCTTGACTTTCGCCACCACCACCGCCGCACCTACAGGTAAGCAACAACCTGAGTGGTATCAGTAGGTCAGTAAGTTTCTGGTTATGTATAGATGTGGTCATATCGTCTGCCGTAAATGAGGTGGTCTATTTGTGGTCTATTTGTGATCTGTTTGTGGTCTGTTCGTTGGGTTCGATTTTCCAAAGAAACATATCGGTGTGATTTGATTGTAGATTGATTATGCAGTATGCTACTTTTTTTGCAATCAATAGTTTGTTTCTCCGTAAACTAGGTTATATCAAAATTTATTTGGGCATGCATAATATGCTTTCCTTAAGGGATATCTAAAATTTTATTTTAAAAAAAGTATAACCATCTTAATTTGTGTTTTATTTTTTAACGCTTTTTCACGTTTTCTTTAACGCTCGTAACTGGAAGTTCATTAACTTATATTACAAGACGTTTATTAACTTATATTACAGGACGTTCTTTAACTTATATTACAAGATGTTCATTAACTTGTATTACAGAACGTTCATTAAGTTATATTATCGGACGTTTATTAAGTTATATTACAGGACGTAATATTACATTAACTTATATTACATGATGTTTATTAACTTTAATTACAGGACGTTCATTAACTTATATTACAGGACGTTCATTAACTTATATTACAGGATGTTCATTAACTTATATTACAGGACGTTCATTAACTTATATTACAGGACGTTCATTAACTTATATTACAGGACGTTCATTAACTTATATTACAGGACGTTCATTAACTTTAATTACAGGACGTTCATTAACTTTAATTACAGGACGTTCATTAACTTATATTACAGGACGTTCATTAACGTATATTACAGGACGTTCATTAACTTACATTACAGGACGTTCATTAACTTATATTACAGGACGTTCATTAACTTCAATTACAGGACGTTCATTAACGTATATTACAGGACGTTCATTAACTTATATTACAGGACGTTCATTAACTTATATTACGGGACGTTCATTAACTTATATTAAGGGACGTTCATTAATTTATATTAAGGGACGTTCATTAACTTATATTACGGGACGTTCATTAACATCAATTACATGATGCCCATTAACGTAGTTCCCAATATGTTTTTAATATAGTTGCCAGGAAGTTGTTTTCTCCCAATGCTAAATGTTAGAGCAAATGTTACCCGAGGGGTTAACTATTGGAAAATCATGTCATGTCATTTTGTTCAGATTATCACTTCAACCGCCAATGTGTTGTCACGGTTAGGTCAATACCACCAGATCATTTCCCTTAGGGTCCATCACGTGCACCTGGGAAAAAGGGGGGGGTAGGTCTGACACGGTCTGTGGAAACTACTGATGGAGGAGCAGCCCCCCCCCGAGTCTCACAAGTCTAGGGCTGGACTTGCAGAGATATTCGGCTGTATTAGCATAGACCAGGGGTCGGAAACCTTTTGAGACGGAAAGTTGCATTTTACAACATTTCGCAGTTTTTAAAGAGCCACTAACATGCGTTTTGAAAGTAAAATAATATAATATATATACAATATAATAGTCCAAGTCACAGGCTGGCTGGAAGGATGTGGAACGCTGAGGAACGATGTACAACAGTCTATAGCTGTTGAAAAATCGTGTGGTGATTAGCGCTGTAAAAATATTTAATATGACGTCATTGTTTGATCTTATATTTAATACAAGGTGTGCATCAAAAGGTGTGCAAATTAATTACACATTAAAGACGCGCTGTAAAAAATATATTATATGACGTCATTGCTTTAGCTTATATTTTAATTTTGGAATAAGAAAAACCCGTAAAAAACCAAGTTTTTGACTATAAATCCTTTATGTACGAGAAGTAACTAAAAGAATGTTCATTATAATACGCAGCGCCAGACCATCCAGAAATACAAAATTGCAGTTGAGTCGTAAAACATGTTTAATATAATGCGCACCGATCAGAAATATGTTTATAAAAAGAGCTGTCAATAAAATACGCACCTTGTTGCGCGACAGAAAGGTTGTTCAATATAATACGCACCGCGACGCTCTATCTCAAAAAATAGCATGATACATAGGAATAAATAAAATAATCTAAAAAATCAATAATTTAATTACGGTACATGCGATCGATCTGAAATTTTGATACATTGTTTTTATCATCGGTACGAAACTGCTTGCAAAATTTCAGCTCGCTATCTTGCGAGCAAGTGGGTTAAAAATCGATCAAAAGTTTTGGCGACAAGCAAGCAAGCAAGGTCCGCCGCAGACACCACGAGTTAATATAAAGGATTTTAAAAGGGAACGATGTAAAAATAGGATTTGAGGATTTATAATTATAAAATACTTTGTGCACATTTCAGCGAGTTTAATATTTCGTATTTATCAAAGAAGGATAAGTTTCTTGGGCTTTTGACAAAAAACAAAGTGGGCGCCGTAGACGCCCTACAACTCCTATTATTAAATACTTTGCGTACATTACAGAAAGTTTAATATTTCGTATTTATCAAAAAAGGATAACTTAGTTGGGCTTTTGAAAAAGGTTGGCGCCGTAGGTGCCCTAAAAAAAAAGTGGGCGCCGAAGGCGCCACGGCACAATCTAGTCATTAATATTTGAGCATGGAGCTGGCGAGCCGCATCTTGACATCGAAAGAGCCGCATGCGGCTCGCGAGACGCAGGTTGACGACCACTGGCATAGACGGTTAGCACTATAGAAGAAAGCAATCATCATAGACGGTTAGCACTATAGAAGAAAGCAATCATCATAGACGGTTAGCACTATAGAAGAAAGCAATCATCAGCACGAGCGAGAAGTGGAAGAATGACTATTGTTAGAAACCCTATTTTTCGGAAGCCCTTCCTGTTAACTCGCTCGTTAAGGGTTGCTGCCGATGTCTTGTCACAGCAGATAGGAACGATTTGATGCTGGTATTGCTGGAAGTAAAATTCTTGTTCACGGCCAAGTAAAATATCACGCAGCTAATGTGCGTGTATTATTATCAAGAATCTAATTCAGTGCAGAGGTCGGGAATTTCAGTCGGATTAATTATGGTATAACGTTACCTTGGCAGACCGACATTGAACTTGAGTCTAGACTCTATAGTCTAAGAGCAGTGCTTCTCAAACTTTTTAGTATGGCGGACCGGCAGGATTTTTTTCCATTGCTCCGGGGACCGGTGCATTATTTTACCTGTACTGACATGGTAGTGAAATGTAATTAATTTCATTTTATTTGTTTCATTTTATGTGCTTATTACCGAAAATTGACATATTCTATAGAGGTACTATTAATGATGGCTAATGGAGGATTATAACTATTTTCCCGTGCTTTTTTGATAAATTCTGCGGACCGGCGGCGGATGGCCCACCGACAAGCACCGGTCCGCGGACCACCACATTGAGAAGCACTGGTCTAGAGAATGGTGTATTTTGATTGGTTCACCGAGTTAAACAAGTGTAACATTATATATCTTAATTCAGCGGTGTAGCAAAGTCTTTTCTTTTCCAATAAGAGCCAGCTTTTGTTGATCTGAGTTCAGGACACCGACACACCACGTTCCTTAAGCAACTGGTCCAATCAACGAGTCCACCTTTAAATTAAAAAAAAATATCTCACATTAATCTTCTCATGTCCTCGATATGTGCCAAGCCAATGACAAGAGTGGGTAGTTTGTATGCTTCTGTATTTGTCAAGTGTTTGATAACTTGCTACATCCATCCTACCCCCTTCCCCCCAACCTGCCAACTTTATTCGTTTACCACTGTCAAGAACGTGACTTTATCAACCTGCAACCATCCCGACTGCTCTGTGATCTGACAGCAACAGTACAGTAGCTGTCCGACTATGTTTATAGCTGTCCTATGTTGTTTATGGCTGTCCTACTTTGTTTATAGCTGACCTACTTTATTTATAGCTGTCCTACTCTGTTTATAGCTGTCCTACTTTGTTTATAGATGTCCTACTCTGTCTATAGTTGTCCTACTCGGTTTATAGCTGTCCCACTTTGTTTATAGCTGTCCTACTTTGTTTATAGCTGTCCTACTTTGGTTATAGCTGTCCTACTTTGTTTATAGCTGTCCTACTTTTTTGTTTATAGCTGCCCTACTTTGTTTGTTATAGCTGTCCTACTCTGTTTATAGCTGTCCTACTTTGTGTTTTATAACTGTCCTACTCTGGTAATATCTGTCCTACTCTGTTTATATCTGTCCTAATTTGTTTGTTTATAGCTGTCCTACTTTGTTTATAGCTGTCCTACTTTGTTTATAGCTGTCCTACTTTGCTTATAGCTGTCCTACTTTGTTTATAACTGACATACCTTGTTTATCTCCAGGGGTTGGTGCTGTTGTGCCGAGGGACACCGACAAGGTAAGATGATGACGTAATCCTTGTGGGTTTTGAGGTTTATGTTAGATTCTTTAAGATGTTCAAAGGAGAGTGCAGAAACTCAGTAAATTATATATCAGCGTTTCTCAAACTTGTGTAATGTACCCCAAAGCCATAGTGGTAACTTAGATCGTTCCGAGTTGCACTGAAGAATATTCACCAATTAATATAAATTTTAATACAAAGAACACAGAAGTATATACACCAATAAATATAAATACAAAGAACACAGATGCTGAAAATTAAGAACAAACCAAGTTCGGACATGTACTAGTAAAATTAAGCAGGAAAATATTCCGTGGGTTTTTTTTTAAATTTAAATATATTTTTTTATTAGAGTCTGGGATTTCTAGACTTTATTATTAGTTTCTCAAGATTCTAGAAGTGCTGCATTGTATAGATTCTAACATTGATTAATCTTTTAAAATCTTAAATTCGCTTAAGTTCAAGATTCTTTGAGTGCTTAATGTTTTTTAGATTTTAGAAATCCCTGCTTATAACCTAAATTTCAAGAACTATAATTACTTACAATGTAATAGTTGTAATTTTTAAAAACCTATAAACCGAATTAAATAAAAATAATACAAATCTATTTCTAATTGGTCTATTATGTGTTTCCTTTAATATGACAATCATTATTTCAATTTTTCTCTATAGGTGGCTGAACTCAAATATAAGGTGAGTTTTCTGTCCTTGTTCTAAATTGCCTTCCTGTGTTCCTTGTTGTAAAAACAGACTTCACGTGCATAATCTCCAGCCAAATGGACTATAATGAAAATATCTTTCCTTGTCAGATGCTGGAAATGCTGATGTAGCGGTCCATCCTTGATGTTGTGTTCTGTGGGGTGTGGGGGGTGGTGTATGATGTTATTTTGTATATGTTGACCTAAGTCTAAGAACGTCATATTGGTCTCTGATTTTAAAAAAATGCTTTCTTAGTAAATGAAAAAAATTACATTATTTGGCATTTTAACTAATGTACTGAAAGGTTTACACCAGAATACAATATCATCAACAGAGCGTGATCATGAAATATAATGAATCTGATTTCTAATAACACGGTTAAAACAACTGATGGTTGTTTCTGTATAGAAGGGTCGTCAGAAACAGATAGATAAGGCCTGATAAAGACAGCAAATCTGATAGAGAGAGTGACAGTGAGAGAGAGAAAGAGAAACAGAGAGAGCGCGCGAGATAGAGAGAGAGAAAGAGAAAGACAGAGAGAAAGATAGAGAGAGTGAGAGAGAGAGGAAGAAAGAAAACAGAGAGATTGAGAGAAAGAAAGAGAGAGAGAGCGCGAGTAAAAAGAGAGTGAGAGACAGCGAGAAAGAGAGAGAGAGTGTGTGTGTGAGAAAGAGTGAGCGGGAGGGAGAGAGTGAGGGAGAGAAAGATAGAGCGAGAAAATAGAGAGAGAGAGAGAGAGAGAGGAGATGAGTCATACATAAATATATATTTTATTACTCTGACCTATTATTATAATTAACATTCCATCGCCTCAATGAAATCATCATCTATGGCACTACTGACCATGTAATCCTTCCAACATCATTAATTATTCTCACGCTCACAGTTCATGTCGCGACTCTTAATAATTTTCTGGTATGAATAAGAAATCCACAAAATAAATGTTCACATCGTTATGATTAAAGTTCACTTTATCTGCATTAAGTTAAACAATGACAATTCACCCACATTTCATGTTTATGATTAAAAAAAATAATGAACGCAAAATATTTTCACCTTTCACAGCTTCAAAGATTGCAAAAATTGGTAAGTACCCACGACAATAAATCCATATGATGTTCCTCGTATGAACTCTAATTTACCATTAACTGCAGTTTGCATGTTAAAATATATGTATCTTATCTTATCTATACAGACGCTCCTTCTATGCAGAAGATAGTTGCGTCCACAGACCATGACAGATGATCTGTTGGCAAGTGATGCAGCATTCACAGGCCACGGCTTTGTGGGTTCCACGCATTACCCAGCCGCCTAACTACATGTAGTGTTAGGTACCCATTCGGAGCGGGGTGACTCAGGGACGCCCTAGGCCCCGGGTACAAGCCCTTGCCTTCACACGGATTCGAACCCTACTTGAATATGTACTTTGAAGTTCTGAAACCGTATATAATATACATACACATATCACATATCCTTCACTATCCATCAGCTTTCAGCATCCAATTAAAAGTTTTATTCACACCCCACCCACCAAGCTCTCTCAGCTAGATTTGGATGACGAGGAAGACCTCAAGTCGTTAGCTGTCCAAACATCATCTGACCACCCGGTAGCTAACCAATCAAAAGCTGACCACCAAGCAGATGACCTCCTTCCAAAGTCAGATGAACCTGTGGCGTCAGAGGACATGGGACCGGAAGTCAACAAGCTCAAGGACGTTACTGAAACAGCTACACGAAAGGTCAAAGCCATGTCTATATCTTGTCTTTAAATTTAGAGATGCTCGAGTCAAGCTAGGCAGCCATAGCACTGTGACAGTATGTTTGATGAGTGATACATTCTCTTCTTGTGCCAAGCTAGGCAGCCATAGCACTGTGCCAGTATGTTTAATGAGCGATACATTATCTTCTTGTGCCAAGCTAGGCAGCCATAGCACTGTGCCAGTATGTTTAATGAGCGATACATTATCTTCTTGTGCCAAGCTAGGCAGCCATAGCACTGTGCCAGTATGTTTAATGAGCGATACATTATCTTCTTGTGCCAAGCTAGGCAGCCATAGCACCGTGCCAGTATGTTTGATGAGTGTTACATTCTCTAATAACATTTCTGTTCATTGTAGCTCTAGCCCAGGGGTCGGCAACCTTTTGAGACGGAAGAGCCAAAAAAATTACTATTTAGAAAATTTTTCAATTTGTAAAGAGCCACTAACACTAACACGAGTTTTCAAAATAAAATAAGATAATTATTAATATTTACGCATGGAATTGGAGAGCCGCATCTTGACATCGAAAGAGCCGCATGCGATTCGTGAGCCGCAGGTTGCCGATCCCCTTCTCTAGCCAATAGCCCGGACCAAAATAAATATTTTTATTATGTTCTCTATGTCATAATCGGTAAAGCGTGGTCTTAGATTTAAAATACACGGGGTACGGTGGTCGAGTGGAATGCGCGTACCGTGGGTCACGGGTTCTAATCTGAGTCCACCCAGGTCCTGACACTTGTAAGGGAATAGCGTGGTCTGTGAACGCTGCGTGTAATAATCTTCTGTATTTAAGGAGCGTCTGTATAGACAAGACAAAAATACATATAATGGCGATTTTCTAACATTTAGGCCCTATTGCGTATTCATCTTCATTCTTATATATATGTTCATCTCATATTGTCTATTCATCACACAATTTCAACATCACGTCACTACCAAGTCACCATTCACTAACGGTTGTCTATCAATACGGTTTCAGACGATAATCACCAAGGACACCATACCGAACCCTGGTCCTGCCTTCAAATACGACGACCAATCGATTCAGGTGACCCTGGTGTTTTTTTTAAATTACACTGACCAGTCATCACAATTCCTAATTACGACATTCTGTCAAATTTCTGAAAGCCCCATTTAATTATTATTTTTACTTGTTTCGAATATTAAAAAAAATGAATAAAGTTTAGTGTTCTTATTAAACATTTAAGTCTAAATAAATACTAAACATTAATTAAATTCTTATATAAAAATAATTGTTTAATTTAATTTTTGATTATATTATAATGCAATAGGATGCAAAATATTGTTACTTAATAATATCTCTCTTAGCTAAATGTAAATATATCTCTATATATATAAGCCGCATTTGTTGTCTGTCTGTTCCCTAATAACTCAAGATCCAGACAACCAAATAACGTGAAATTTGGTACACGTACACAAAATTATACCGGAAAGGTTATTAAACAGGTTTCGTTCCATATATATAAGATACTGGGGCCCGGGGGCCCAAAATGTAGTTTTTCCCTATATGAGCTATATAAAATAAAAATTATTGAAAATTAAGACGTAAAATAATGACGCAAATTAATAAACATTTTGGTGTCGAGATTAACAAGAAGGCGATTATCGCCATAAAATATTTTTTTTTGTTGTTGTTGCTTTGTTGTTGTTGCTTTTGTTGTTGTAGTTGTTGTTTTGTTGTTGTTGCTTTGTTGTTGTTGCTGTTGTTGTTGTAGTTGTTGTTTTGTTGTTGTTTTGTTGTTGATGTTTTTGTTGTTGTTTTGTTTTTGTTGTTGTTGCTGTTGTTGTTTTTGTTGTTGTTGCTGTTGTTGTTGCTGTTGCTGCTTTTGTGTTGTTTTTGCTGTTGTTGTTGTTGTCCACATCCCTTGCCCTGCGACGACAATGTCCTTCATGTTGTTGTTGCTTTGTTGTTGTTGCTGTTGTATTTGTTGTTGTTGCTTTGTTGTTGTTGCTGTTGTTGTTGTAGTTGTTGTTTTGTTTTTGTTGTTTTGTTGTTGTTTTTGTTGTTTTTGTTGTTGTTGCTGTTGTTGTTAAACCCGGGCATAGCCGGGTACTTGCCCCTAGTAAATATATAAAAATGTAAATAAATACATAAATATTTAATTTATAATATATAAAAGTTTACGGGTACATATATCAAGGGGTATGGGACACTCAAAACCTATGAATCCCTGCCCTCAATCCACCACAAACGTCACTAACCATATTCAACAAATTAAACTACTTTTTAAAGCTACAATTCCATCAAGTTGTAGCTATTATATATTTACATGATTTCTCATACTGTCTAACTAAACCACAGAGAGTAATCCAACGAAATTCTACAACACTGTCCAAATTTTACTTATTCATTAAAGCAAATATGCAATCAAGTAAAACATTTACCATGCAGCAAATTAGAACTTAAGTCTTAAGAACTTTTAAGAAGTAATAAAACTATATGAAATCCTACCCCCCTTTCCACCAAATCTCACTTGCCAGATTTTAGCCAAAGCTTTAGCCAGACTCAAGCAGCCCAAGTATGAGGTGGAAGATAAGACAGGAGGTAAGCAGGCAACTCTTTCATACACCTGTCACATGCATGACTCTAGGATTTGTTAGGGTTACTTGGATTTTTTATTAATGATTACTTTACAACATAGTATAGAATTATTTTACAATAAGACTTTACGGTAAAATCAACACTTTATTTTAAACTACTCTATAAAATAAGGATGTAACAGTAACAAATATGATAAAGAAAAGGCTTTTAAATTACACAAAGACGTAAAAATGCTAGACTAGACATCAACCATGGCCAAGCGTAGGCGACAATAATATTCTGTATTGGAGGAGTGTCTGTAGCATATAAGATAAGATAAGGACATAATAATATTACATTCTATGGATACACTGCGGTTAGATTCCACAGGATATAATAGTAATACAAATGATAACGATCCTGCTCTAAGATTGCTTAAGGATATAACAGCAATGCATATGGTAAAAGTAATGCTGCTATATTAGATAATGATATTGCAGCGATGCATATGGTAAAAGTAATGCTGTTATATTAGATAATGATATAACATTAATTCATATAATACAAAGTAATTCAATGATATTAGATGATAATATAACAGCCATGAATTTGTTGCAAGTAATGCTTTTACATAAGATAAAGATTTAACAGCCATGCATTTGGTACAAGTAATGTTGCTACATAAAATAAAGATATAACAGTAATATATACCAGGACTTTTATTGCTCCGCTTTAAGACAATGATTAATGATCTGACCTTTGAACTTTACCTCAAGATTACCTGGGCACTGAGTACAACGAGTCAGGGGAGGATAACCAAAAAACCGAGGACATGGAACAGCTGATCTCGAGGGCACTGCTCAGACTCAAGCTGGACAAAAGTGTGTCACCCAGTAGTAGACCAGTGTTAAGTGAGTAGGTCATGTACACAAACAAAAGTAGACCCATGTTAAGTGTGTAGGTTATGTACACGTACAACATTAGAAACGTGTTAAGTGAGTAGGTCATATACACATACAACAGTAGACCCAAGTTAAGTGAATAGGTCATGGACACATACAACAGTAGACCCGTGTTAAATAAGTAGGTCATATACATATACAACAGTAGTGGTAGGTCAAGGACACATGCCGTATTAAGTGAGTAGGTCATGCACACATATTACTGCAGACACTTGCTATATAATAAAAGGCTATGTTTCGTCGGGTCATCGATAGCGATTGGTCCCGCAAACACATATGACTCATACAGCCAATCATATTGAAAGGTAAATGCATAAAATAAAAACAGGGTATTAGTAGGCCTGACAGGACGTAACACAACAGCGAACGTTTCGGCAAAGAGCCTTCTTCAACGGACAAATAGTACACAAATGAAACGAATAAAACGAAATAATAGAAAAAAACACTTAGCTGCGGTGAAATCAAAGTAGTCCAGTAAAGAATCATATTGAACACGTTTACGAGGACGTTCAAAACGAGTTATATTTGTCCCAGTATTTCTTCCATGACTTTATTTTGAGGTATGCGCGTTGGGATTTATATTCAAAACCTCTGTTTTTACGAGTTTTTATTTTAACTATAATGAATAGTATTTTTGACATGATGCACATGTATGCCGGTCGAGACGGCAGTTGGAGGGGGGTTACAACATTCCACCGAACGGTGGCGGAACGTCATTGGACGGGCTTTGTTGCTAGTATTAAATAATTTACGTATGCTCGGAACAACTTTATCGGACAAAGTCACGTTGTTGTTTTTTATTCCACCCTTAGGACAAAAGAACCACATTTTTAAAATGAGAGAGTACAAGGTCGAACATATTTATTTAATACAATTAATACAGTTATTTCCCATGTATAAAAAAATACCCCTTCTCTTTCAAATCGGACCCAACACAGAGACGGACATTCACGGACTTGTCCGAACTGAAACGGCCGAAGAGATCGCCTCATGTAAGTCATCTTTGGTTTTCTCATCTTATCTTCATATGGACCCTTTAAAAAGCTACCATTGTTATGAAATAAGGAAACATAATTTCTGCTCTTGCTGCAAAGCCTCTCCCTCTAGGTCGTTCTTTCTCTCTCCATCTTTTCCTTTCCTGTCCTCACCTCTCTTCTCTATATCTTTTCTCTCACTCTCCATCACTATCTCTTTCTCTCTCGCTCTTTCTCTCTCTCTCTCTCTCTCTCTCTCTCTCTCTCTCCCTCCCTATCTCTCTCTCTCTATTTTCGGAGATGTAGCTTGACTAGTAGACCAATGACAGGGCTTTGGGGAGTTTATATTAAAGGTTCTCCATGTTAAAAAAGTCTTCGTGCTTACCAATGCCATGTTCGATCTCCGTAACTTTCTCAACTTAGTGACGTCATTAATTTCTGGTAATCTGAGATCCCCATTTAATGTCCATGTCCTGTGAACAAACTGAATTTCCCTCAGTGTTAATTCTACACTTTTTATGCAGCGGTGTAACTTAGCTTTATGCAAGTGCCGAGAATTTTGCCACCCTCATTCATTTAACAAATTCATGTAGTTACTTTGATACTCGTCCATATGGAGATGGCTTGGGCTAACTGCCCCCTCTTCACTCCTTGCTACGCCACTGCCTCCGTGATCCATGTACCAGTTGTGCTGTCAATGTTACACATAGGAAAGATTTGTGCTGCAACCTGAAGCGCTGACCGCCCAGTGTAACATTGATGACTTTAATGGCGGTGTATGTTCATTCTGTCATGTTTCCCTTTCCACAAATGTCTTATTTTATGTTGTTGGTTGATTTCTGTTTTTCTTTTCTTTTTTATTTGGTATGGGAAAGGGGGGGGGGAGTTAAATGTTTTCCCTTAATTGGCTACCTATGTTATAAATGTTAACAGTCTTACACCACCACATACACAAATACACACACGCAAGCAAACCCACACACACGCATATACATGCGCGCGCACACACACACGTAAACACACAGACAACATGCACACATATACACACACGCACACACCCTCGCACACACATACAAACACGCGCACACACGTACAAAAACAGACACAACCACATACACTCGTACACATACACACACAAACATGTTCTTAATTCCTCTCATATCCTCTCCCCCAGTAAAGCCAACACTACAACAAACCAGAAATGACTTATTTAGGAAAGAAGGTACGTACGACCAAACATGGCATTTCTTGATGAATGTACACGAATACTTGGTCTAACGGCATAATTAGTTTAAGTTTTCCTGATTCCCAAATAAATTATGAATAGAAACACGCACATATAAAAATAAATAGATCAGGAGGGAGAGAGAGAGAG
This sequence comes from Ampullaceana balthica, assembly GCA_944989445.1. Lineage (NCBI taxonomy): Eukaryota > Metazoa > Mollusca > Gastropoda > Lymnaeidae > Ampullaceana > Ampullaceana balthica. Next base: position 478,118 of record CALYLW010000369.1, read on the forward strand.
AAATAGAGAGTGTGAGAGAAGGGTTACTTTCAGGGCAAAGAGAGAAACATTAAGGTAAAGGACTGATAGAGTGACTGCTAAACAAACATTCATCCTACAAAGTTATATCAGAGAAATTTGACGTATTCCAATCTCACTTGACTTATGGTTATCTAAGTCCACCCACATCAAACGTATATATGCTGTCAATCCTAATGTTATCTATGTCTAACAACATCAAACGTATATATGCTGTCAATCCTAATGTTATCTATGTCTAACAACATCAAACGTATATATGCTGTCAATCCTAATGTTATCTATGTCTAACAACATCAAACGTATATATGCTGTCAATCCTAATGTTATCTATGTCTAACAACATCAAACGTGTCTAAACTGTTTATCCCCAGCCATTAAAACGATTGAAGACCGACTCGTGCAAGATGTTGCCCTCATCAATAAGCTCGGCATATCTGTTGAGGAAGTCATGCAGGATTTAAAGGAAAAATGTAGGTAGTTGAATGAGAGAAAAATGTAGGTAGTTGAAAGAGAGAAAAATGTAGGTAGTTGAATGAGAGAAAAATGTTGGTAGTTGAATGAGAGAAAAATGTAGGTAGTTGAATAAGAGAAAAATGTAGGTAGTTGAATGAGAGAAAAATGTAGGTAATTGAATGAGAGAAAAATGTAGGTAGTCAAGTGCTAGAAAAATGTTCACTATTTAAACTGATCAAATTACATGTAATTTATTCCAACTCTCAACACTAGTCAAGAAAGACTCTGTTATAGTAAAGCTAACTGCTTCAAATGCTTACACTTACAGACAAAATAAATAACTTAATTAACAGTGCATTGGCCGTGTAAGTGTATTGGCCATGTCAGTGTGGTGGCCATGTTAGTGTATTGGCCATGTCAATGTATTGGCCATATCAGTTTAGTGGACATGTCAGGGTGATGGCCATGTTAGTGTATTGGCCATGTCAATTTGATGGCCATATTAGTGTATTGGCCATGTCAGTGTGATGGCCATGTCAGTGTGATGTCCATGTCAGTGTGATGGCCATGTCAGTGTGATGGCCATGTCAGTGTGATGGCCATGTTAGTGTGATGGCCATGTCAGTGTGATGGCCATGTCAGTGTGATGGCCATGTCAGTGTGATGGCCATTTTAGTGTGATGGCCATGTTAGTGTGATGGCCATGTTAGTGTGATGGCCATGTCAGTGTATTGGCCATATCAGTTTAGTGGACATGTCAGGGTGATGGCCATGTCAGTGTGATGGCCATGTCAGTGTGTTGGCCATGTCAGTGTGATGGCCATGTCAGTGTGATGGCCATGTTAGTGTGATGGCCATGTTAGTGTGATGGCCATGTTAGTATGATGGCCATGCCAGTGTGATGGCCATGTCAGTGTGATGGCCATGTCAGTGTGATGGCCATGTTAGTGTAATGGCCATGTCAGTGTGATGGCCATGTCAGTGTATTGGCCATATCAGTTTAGTGGACATGTCAGGGTGATGGACATGTTAGTGTGATGGCCATGTTAGTGTGATGGCCATGTCAGTGTGATGGCCATGTCAGTGTGATGGCCATGTTAGTGTGATGGCCATGTCAGTGTATTGGCCATATCTGTTTAGTGGACATGTCAGTGTGATGGCCATGTTAGTGTGATGGCCATGTTAGTGTGATGGCCATGTTAGTGTGATGGCCATGTCAGTGTATTGGCCATATTAGTTTAGTGGACATGTCAGGGTGATGGCCATGTTAGTGTGATGGCCATGTTAGTGTGATGGCCATGTCAGTGTGATGGCCATGTTAGTGTGATGGCCATGTCAGTGTATTGGCCATATCAGTTTAGTGGACATGTCAGGGTGATGGCCATGTTAGTGTGATGGCCATGTCAGTGTGATGGCCATGCCAGCTTGATGGCCATGCCAGTGTGATGGCCATGTCAGTGTGATGGCCATGTCAGTGTGTTAGCCATGTTAGTGTGGTGGCCATGTCAGTGTATTGGCCATGTCAGTGTGATGGCCATCTTAGAGTGATGGCTTTGTCAGTGTGATGGCCATGTCAGTGTATTGGCCTCATCAGTTTAGTGGACATGTCAGGGTGATGGCCATGTTAGTGTGATGGCCATGTTAGTGTGATGGCCATGTAAGTGTGATGGCCATGTTAGTGTGATGGCCATGTTAGTGTTATGGCCATTTCAGTGTATTGGCCATATCTGTTTAGTGGACATGTCAGTGTGATGGCCATGTTAGTGTGATGGCCATGTTAGTGTGATGGCCATGTCAGTGTATTGGCCATATTAGTTTAGTGGACATGTCAGGGTGATGGCCATGTTAGTGTGATGGCCATGTTAGTGTGATGGCCATGTCAGTGTGATGGCCATGTTAGTGTGATGGCCATGTCAGTGTATTGGCCATATCAGTTTAGTGGACATGTCAGGGTTATGGCCATGTCAGTGTGATGGCCATGTCAGTGTGATGGCCATGCCAGTGTGATGGCCATGCCAGTGTGATTGCCATGTCAGTGTGATGGCCATGTCAGTGTATTGGCCATGTCAGTGTGATGGCCATCCTAGAGTGATGGCTTTGTCAGTGTGATGGCCATGTTAGTGTGGTGGCCATGTCAGTGTATTGGCCATGTCAGTGTATTAGCCATATCAGTTTAGTGGACATGTCAGGGTGATGGCCATGTCAGTGTATTGGCCGAGTCAATATAATTGACATGTCAATTTGATGGCCATGTCAATGTGGTGGCCATTTTAGTGTAGTGGCCATGATGAAATTTTGGACGCTGGTAGATTCACTTAACTTAAATTCCAAAATACTTGCAAGTACCTTGAGCGATCAAACTCCAACCCCCCTCCCCCCAATCCCGACTTTTTTCTACATTAATTTTCAAAGAAAAAAAATGAGCCAATTATCCCAAAATGTACAAAAATTGGGATCTAACCTTTTAAAGGCCTATAACCACACTAGCTGGTAACAGAGTGAGTTAAATAATCTATTGTCTCCCTTGGTTCGGTCTAACCTTGTTCAGTAGTTTCCTCCTATCGTTTCCTGATAAGGTTTATCATCTAGACACGTCTCTCTATAATTCATATTGTCGTCTTATTATCATCTTATCTGTGGTCAACTGCGTCTTGCATATACACTTACTTGACATTTTCAACTAGTTTATTTTAAGACAATGTTATCATATTAGTAACATGAGATTGTAATGTGAACATTTGTCTTTTTTGTTTTAAAACCCACCCCACAATTACACACCTTGTCTACCCATTCCACAATTACCTATGACACACCTTGTCTACCCATTCCACAATTACCTATGACACACCTTGTCTACCAACTCCACAATTACCTATGACTCACCTTGTCTACTAAATCCACAATTACCTATGACACACTTTGTCTACCAACTCCACAATTACCTTTTTCCACACCTTGTCTACCAACTCCACAATTACCTATGACACACCTTGTCTACCAACTCCACAATTACCCATTACACACCTTGTTTACCCACCCCACAATTACCTTGATTTCATTTCGTGTTTTCAGTGACGAGAGAGCGGAAACTGTCGGAGATTGAAAATGAACTTGACAGTTTGGCCCAACAAAGACGGGACTACTAGAAAACAGCAACTTTACTGATACTCTGAAAGCTCTAACGTATTCACTCCTTCCCCTCTCCCATGATCAAATTATCTTTATAAGCCCAATTGGTCAACCATAGATAGGAGCAAATCAGTACGCACTTTCTACAATCAAAACAAGAGATGGTTAACACCAGGGTTCGTGGATACTTCAACACTTTATCTCAGCCTTGAACGTTTGTAGGAAAATTGTGTTTTATTTTAAAATTGAAAACGTACCGTTATGTGACGTCTTCCAGTGACGTCTTGCTGCGACGTCTTGTCGTTTAAGGGTCAATGTCTAAGTTTGATAATTTATAATAAAGAGCATGACAATTTTGAACATAATTCCATTTCTTGTTTTTAATTGAAAGTTTTAAATACCACTTCCAGTTATTGAGAGCTAAAGTTGAATTTGTTATGTAGTTGTAACGTGTATACCTCGACGCGTCAAAAATACTGAGTTTTCAATGTCGTTCAGTGAACAAAGATGTTAGCCCGGCATTGATTTAGGCTTTCTGTAATATCACTTGGGTGATCTGAACAGATAGGTGGATATGTTTAGGATAGGAATGGTGGATGCGAGTGTAGGACATGAGTGGTGGATGTGAGTGTAGGACATGAGTGGTGGACATGAGTGGTGGATGCGAGTGTAAGACATGAGTAAAGGACATGAGTGGTGGACATGAGTGGTAGATGCGAGTGTAGGACATGAGTGGTGGATGTGAGTGTAGGACATGAGTGGTGGACATGAGTGGTGGATGCGAGTGTAAGACATGAGTAAAGGACATGAGTGGTGGATGCGCGTGTAAGACATGAGTGGTGGATGTGAGTGTAGGACATGAGTGGTGGACATGAGTGGTGGACATGAGTGGTGAATGCGAGTGTAAGACATGAGTGGTGGACATGAGTGGTGGATGTGAGTGTAGGACATGAGTGGTGGATGTGAGTGGTGGACATGAGTGGTGGATGTGAGTGTAGGACATGAGTGGTGGATGTGAGTGTAGGACATGAGTGGTGGATGTGAGTGTAGGACATGAGTGGTGGATGTGAGTGTAGGACGTGAGTGGTGGATGTGAGTGTAGGACAAGAGTGGTGGACATGAGTGGTGGATGTGAGTGTAGGACATGAGTGGTGGATGTGAGTGTAGGACATGAGTGGTGGATGTGAGTGTAGGACATGAGTGGTGAATGCGAGTGTAAGATATGAGTGGTGGACATGAGTGGTGGATGTGAGTGTAGGACATGAGTGGTGGACATGAGTGGTGGATGTGAGTGTAGGACATGAGTGGTGGACATGAGTGGTGGATGTGAGTGTAGGACATGAGTGGTGGATGTGAGTGTAGGACATGAGTGGTGGATGTGAGTGTAGGACATGAGTGGTGGATGTGAGTGTAGGACATCAGTGGTTGACGTGAGTGGTGGATGTGAGTGTAGGACATGAGTGGTGGATGTGAGTGTAGGACATGAGTGGTGGACATGAGTGGTGGATGTGAGTGTAGGACATGAGTGGTGGATGTGAGTGTAGGACATGAGTGGTGGATGTGAGTGTAGGACATGAGTGGTGGACATGAGTGGTGGATGTGAGTGTAGGACATGAGTGGTGGACATGAGTGGTGGATGCGAGTGTAAGACATGAGTGGTGGATGTGAGTGTAGGACATGAGTGGTGGACATGAGTGGTGGATGTGAGTGTAGGACATGAGTGGTGGACATAAGTGATGGATGCGAGTGTAAGACATGAGTAATGGACATGAGTGGTGGATGCAGGTGTAAGACATGAGTGGTGGACATGAGTGGTGGATGTGAGTGGTGGACATGAGTGGTGGATGTGAGTGTAGGACATGAGTGGTGGACATGAGTGGTGGATGGGAGTGGTGGACAGGAGTGGTGGATATGAGTGTAGGACATGAGTGGTGGACATGAGGGGTGGACATGAGGGGTGGACATGAGTGGTGAATGGGAGTGGTGGACAGGAGTGGTGGATATGAGTGTAGGACATGAGTGGTGGACATGAGGGGTGGACATGAGGGGTGGACATGAGTGGTGGACATGAGTGGTGGACATGCGTGGTGGACATGAGTGGTGGACATGCGTGGTGGACATGAGTGGTGAATGGGAGTGGTGGACAGGAGTGGTGGATATGAGTGTAGGACATGAGTGGTGGACATGAGGGGTGGACATGAGGGGTGGACATGAGTGGTGGACATGAGTGGTGGACATGAGGGGTGGACATGAGGGATGGACATGAGTGGTTACCACAGTTTAGCATAGGATTTAATGCTTGGTGCCCCGATTACTTTCGTATATTGAATCTTATTACTTAAATGACGTTGACGAAAATGATCAAGTACAAACACCGAAGCCCGTTGAAACCCTGAGCAAGTACAACTTATGTTAGTTGGGATTTATTTTAACTTACAACTTCTTACGTCAAGGGAGAGACCCTGAGCAAGTACAACTCACGTTAGTTGGGATTTCTTTTAACTTACAACTTCTTACGTCAAGGGAGAGAACCCCCGACTGAGGTGATACAGTTAGAAATTCTGTGTTATCGCGTGTTGAACAGCTTTGGGTGCGCCCCTGCCTTCAAGGAGGTGACATCGCGTGATGTATATTCAATGCTTGTCCATGGGACGTTCCAAGGAAATACAGTTTGGGAACATTTTATCATATTTAGGCTTTACAAGGGAGACAATCAAAGCAACACAGGCAGCAGGATTGCATGCATGTAATACTAAATAGAGTTACGGTTCTTTGATTTTCGTGTATGTCCAGATGACATAACGGCACAATAAAAACTATTTCATGCATGTTTTGAATTGAAATTTGATGAAGTTTGTTCCATTTGTTCATGGATTGTACCTTAATTTGTCGTTATCATAACGATGTAGACAATACAATTTGAAACAACTAAAGATTCGCACTCAGCCGAATATATTTTTCAGACGCGTCCTCGGTTATCGGTTAGTGCCCCTTATGTCTATGATGGGCTGTCTTTAAAAAATTAAACAATAATGAAAACAGGATTCATTCATATCAAAAATATTCTTTTTAAAAATGTGTTTCTTTAGGCAATATTTTTTTAAAAATAGTAACAAGCCTCGCACACTTAAATATAAAATAGCACATTGTTTTGAGCGAAATAACGTCTTTTGTATCAACGCAGCTTTGTACAAATAGACCGCTCAGTTCAATGACAAAGTAACGCTATATTTAAGCTGTGCTTGAGGCAAAGCTTAGTAATAATGCAGCTGATGTGTAGTATTAATAGCCCGCGCATAGTAATAGGGGCACGCGTGTAGTACTAGGGGCACGCGTGTAGTATTAGTGGCACGCGTGTAGTATTAGCGGCACGCGTGTAGTATAAGCGGCACGCGTGTAGTATTAGTGCCCACGCATAATTCGAAATTCCAAATGTGGCCCTATGCCCACAAACGCTTAAAATCTCTCAAAGAAATGTCTTTCTCGTGTCATTTTTTAATATATACAAATTTACTGAAGACAACAGAATGTAGTATACATTATGTTTGCTGTTACAGAGTTATTCTTTATGTGTAAATAAGTTACTATATATATATAATAAATATATATACAAATATAAAACTATATAATTTGCTATGTTTGTTCTTTCGTAACGCTATGTAATTTTAGAAACCGTACCGCTAAAAAAAAAGCATTGAAATAACATTTGCTGCACCAAAAATAACTCTTTTCGAAAGTCCACAAAAAACTGTTCAATATGAAAATGAGATTTAATTTATATCTTTACCCTTATGATTATCTAATTATTTTATTAATTGATTTCAGCTGAAATATATTTATTTTGAAAACTCCCGTCATTTTTATATCAATGTGTCTACGGGTTAAAAAGGTTCTCATGATTATATTTAGAACACTTGGGTAGGATTATATGAATATGTCATAAGATGATTATCGCCTCAGTTAACTCCATTATTCCTAAATACAATGATGCTAGTTTGTATACATGAGACAGTAATGTAAGGCAGGGTACACTGACAGCCATGTAAAGCTATTGGCTGTAGGACGTCACGTGCTAGACAACACTGCAACAAATGTTAAAAGAACAACTCAAGCCTAAAAAAAACCCCGCACCTTCCCCCAAGTAACAAATATTTGTCCTTCAGTGAAAAGTCTGATGAAGAGCTAAATTAGACATGAATAGATGGTCGCACTCTGTGTCCTTAATTCAGTGCCCGTCTGCTGAGTCCAAGACTACCTGGCAAGGCCCATCAAGACATAAGTGCGTGGACTACCTGGCAAGTGCCGCCACATCCAGCCAGTCGTCATCACGCGTCTATAGATTGTCGTGAGGCGTGACTAGGTGGAGGGCCGTTGACAGTGGATGAACCCAAAAGTGGGGGATGGGGGACCACTGGCTTTGAGTGGACCGGATCAATACCCACTCTTGCCAGCACTTGGAGGCAATCCCCACTCACACGCTTCTATGGATACTTGAAGTGCAGAGTCTTAATTTACGACTTAGATTCCACTCAAACGGATTATCACTTGCATAGTTATGTCGGCTTTTGTCGTTTTTAGAGATATTCAGAATTGAAAATCCTAAAATTCTCTTATTATTTACACAAGTTAAGGATTGTTGAACTTAAGAATTTATTTCTGCATAGTGGTGGGAATAATTCGTCCCATGCATTTAGAGGGAGATTATAACACGTGTAATTATCCAGGAGAGATTAGTGGACATTTGCCGGAGGTGTATTTACTGCTGGGATTGAGGGAAGTACATTTGTCACACTTCCGGTGTAGACGTTCTGGGTGGCACAGCTCCTAACCAAAATAAGCCACACAGCAAACCAAGTTACACAGCAAACCGAGCCACACAGCAAACCGAGCCACACAGCAAACCCAGCCACACAGCAAACCGAGCCACACAGCAAACCGAGCCACACAGCAAACCGAGTCACACCGCAAACCGAGCCACTCAGCAAACCGAGCCACACAGCAAACTAAGCCACACAGCAAACTAAGCCACACAGCAAACCAAGTTACACAGCAAACTAAGCCACACAGCAAACCGAGCCACACAGCAAACCGAGTCACACCGCAAACCGAGCCACTCAGCAAACCGAGTCACACCGCAAACCGAGTCACACCGCAAACCGAGCCACTCAGCAAACTAAGCCACACAGCAAACTAAGCCACACAGCAAACCGAGCCACACAGCAAACCGAGTCACACCGCAAACCGAGCCACTCAGCAAACCGAGCCACACAGCAAACCGAGTCACACCGCAAACCGAGCCACTCAGCAAACCGAGCCACACAGCAAACCGAGTCACACCGCAAACCGAGCCACTCAGCAAACTAAGCCACACAGCAAACTAAGCCACACAGCAAACTAAGCCACACAGCAAACCAAGTTACACAGCAAACTAAGCCACACAGCAAACTAAGCCACACAGCAAACTAAGCCACACAGCAAACTAAGCCACACAACAAACCAAGTTACACAGCAAACTAAGCCACACAGCAAACCAAGTTACACAGCAAACTAAGCCACACAGCAAACTAAGCCACACAGCAAACTAAGCCACACAACAAACCGAGTCACACCGCAAACCGAGCCACTCAGCAAACCGAGCCACACAGCAAACTAAGCCACACAGCAAACTAAGCCACACAGCAAACTAAGCCACACAACAAACCAAGTTACACAGCAAACCGAGCCACACAGCAAACCGAGCCACACAGCAAACTAAGCCACACAGCAAACTAAGCCACACAACAAACCAAGTTACACAGCAAACCGAGCCACTCAGCAAACCGAGCCACACAGCAAACTAAGCCACACAGCAAACTAAGCCACACAACAAACCAAGTTACACAGCAAACCGAGCCACACAGCAAACTAAGCCACACAGCAAACTAAGCCACACAGCAAACTAAGCCACACAGCAAACCAAGTTACACAGCAAACCGAGCCACACAGCAAACCGAGCCACTCAGCAAACCAAGCCACACAGCAAACCGAGCCACACAGCAAACCGAGCCACACAGCAAACTAAGCCACACAGCAAACTAAGCCACACAACAAACCGAGTCACACCGCAAACCGAGCCACTCAGCAAACCGAGCCACACAGCAAACCGAGCCACACAACAAACCGAGCCACACAGCAAACCGAGCCACACAGCAAACCGAGCCACTCAGCAAACTAAGCCACTCAGCAAACTAAGCCACTCAGCAAACTAAGCCACTCAGCAAACTAAGCCACACAACAAACCAAGCCACACAGCAAACCGAGTCACACCGCAAACCGAGCCACTCAGCAAACTAAGCCACACAGCAAACTAAGCCACACAGCAAACTAAGCCACACAGCAAACTAAGCCACACAGCAAACTAAGCCACACAACAAACCGAGCCACACAGCAAACCGAGTCACACCGCAAACCGAGCCACACAGCAAACCGAGCCACACAGCAAACTAAGCCACACAGCAAACTAAGCCACACAACAAACCGAGCCACACAGCAAACCCAGCCACACAGCAAACCGAGCCACACAGCAAACCGAGCCACACAGCAAACCGAGCCACACCGCAAACCAGGCCACACAGCAAACCAAGCCACACAGCAAACCAAGCCACACAGCAAACAAGGCCCCACAACAAACCGAGCCACACAGCAAACCGAGCCGCACAGCAAACCGAGCCACACAGCAAACCGAGCCGCACAGCAAACCGAGCCACACAGCAAACCGAGCCACACAGCAAACCAAGCCACACAGCAAACCGAGCCACACCGCAAACCAAGCCCCACAGCAAACCAAGCTACACAGCAAACCAAAACACACAGCAAACCGAACCACACAGCAAACCAAGCCCCACAACAAACCAAGCCACACAGCAAACCGAGCCACACAGCAAACCGAGCCACACAGCAAACCAAGCCACACAGCAAACTAAGCCACACAGCAAACTAAGCCACACAACAAACCGAGCCAAACAGCAAACCGAGCCACACAGCAAACCGAGCCACACAGCAAACCGAGCCACACAGCAAACCAAGCCCCACAGCAAACCGAGCCACACAGCAAACCGAGCCACACAGCAAACCGACCCACACAGCAAACCGAGCCACACAGCAAACCAAGCCACACAGCAAACAAAGCCACACAGCAAACAAAGCCACACAGCAAACCAAGCCACACAGCAAACCAAGCCACACAGCAAACTAACCTGGAATTTATGAAAGATCTGTTTAATCAATAAATACTCATAAAAGAAAAAAAAACCATTAAAATGCTGTAATTTGTCTAACGGTAGACTTCAACTCCATGACATAAATTAGTACAACTATTCCATAGAACATCATCAAAATAATAATAAAGTAACTGTACATTTGAATTATAATAGATTAAGATATAAGACCTTGACTGTCCGACAATGCGACAATGATATTGTTTAGGTAATCAATAAAATTAAAACTAAAATATGTTTTAAAAAAATTATAATAAATTAAAATAAATAAATAAATAAATTAAAAAATTAAAAAACTCAAAGACTTACATTTCTCGCTGAAATAGTTATTTGTATTTAAACAAAATTACACCAAACAGCGACAAACTTAAAAAAAAACAAGTAATAAAAACTCGAATGAGTATTTAAACGCACCTTCCAACAAATAATTTCCGTATTTTTATTCAAGGGAAATCATTCTAGATTACATTAAAAGTCGATTCAAATAAATAATTCTGAAACTAAACACAATATTACGTCATATCCCCTCACGCTACATCACACCAAGAATGTGCCAATATAATGCGCCCCGCGCAACAATCTAACATAAGCAATCACAAAGAGGGAAAACCCCATTAACTATCATTCTGGATTACATTAAAAGTCATTTCAAATCAATAATTTTGAAACTAAAGAAAACAATTGCTATCTACAAATTGCTGCTAAAGTTACGAGACTTGAAGGAATATAAGACTCACAAATATTCCTTCTTCAAGATTGTTCTAAATATTATTAGCTACCGTATGGCGTTTGTTTCAACCCGATAGATATTTTGTTTGGCGAGAAATTGACAAAATACATTTTTTTCGTTTTTATTTTATTTTCCAGGAAATCTAATAAACATTTTCGCTAACTTTTTGGCCTTTGCACATCCTTGGGACCTCCTAAGCATATTCGCAAAAGACCCGAACCCTCTATCAGGTATCGTTAAGGAGGAGTGGCTTGTTCAAGCTCAAACAGTGCACAGACATTTCAAATGTATAAACGCAATTCTCAAAGGAAATTGCGTTAAAAATGAAAGCTACTTATGTAAAAGAATACATAAAAAATTAAAGCTAATATAATCTAAATATTATATTATAAATAATATAATAGCCCAAGTCGCTTATTGGATGTGTAACGCTATGACGTCATTGTTTGATCTTATTATTTTAATACAAGTTGTGCAATCAGGAGGTGCGAAAAATAATTATAAATTAAAGATTTTCGCAGTAAAAAATAATGTCATAGTTTTAGCTTATATTTTAATTTTGGAAAAGGGAACGATGTAAAAAGAGGATTTGAGGATTGTTAATTATAAAATACTTTGTGTACTTTGTGTACTCTTCATGAAGTTTAATATTTCGTATTTATCAAACAAAGATAAGTTAGTTGTGATTTTGAAAAAAGTGAGCGCCGTAAGCGCTACGGCGCCCCAGCACAACCTAGTATCATATTTATATTTACGCTCAATTATGTAGCCTAACGCTGAGGGACATCACTCTGCTTTTTTTTTAAATTTTGTGTAGTAAACAGTGCTGATTGACTCAAATAGTTATTTTTTGGTGCAGTAATTTGGTGCGCTGCTGTCTAAAATTAGTTAAAAAATCGTGAGGTGATTAGAACTGTAAAAATTATTATATAAATACTTTGTTTAATTTTCAGGAATATTTCGTATTTATCATACAAGGATAAGTTACTTGGGCTTTTGACATAAAAAAAAATTATTAAAAAAATATTATAAAATACTTTGTGTGCATTTAAGAAATTTTTAATATTACGTATTTATCATACAAGGACAAGTTAGTTGGGCTTTTGAAAAAGGTGAGCGCCGTAGGCGCCCTTAAAAAAAGGGGGGGGGGCGCCGCAGGCGCCACGGCGCCGCAGCACAAACTAGTACAATATAAAAGCGCAATTCACTCACCCACTGTCTCCGTAACGCGGAGGAACATAGTACAACAGTCCATAGCAGTTAATAAAACAAACCCGTAAAAACAAAGTTTTTTACTATAAATCCCTTATATTTTAGTCATAATTAAAAGTATTGATTATGTTCCAACGTCACAAATATTTACAGACTGACACCGAGTGATGTCCCCTGTCTTTTAACGGGGGATGGGACGTGAGGGGGTGTCGGCACGACGGTCGACGTCTAAGCGTCAACTCAAACTCACGTGGGAAAAAAACAATAACAAACCGTGAATTTGAATTACATACGTTATATAAGGAAAATCTAAAAATGCATTAATTTAATTACGGTACGATCGATCGATCTGAAATTTTAATACGATGGATTGTTAGGTGAGATGGGTCCCTGTGCCAAATTTCAGCTCGATCGGATTACTGGAAATGGGTCATTTTTGACTTTTGTTTTTCCGCCCGCCCAGCCCATGAGATGATGAGATGATGAGATGATGAGACGGCCGCAAAGTTAATATAAGGGATTTAAATAAAACAAACCCGTAAAAACAAAGTTTTTGACTATAAATTCCTTATATATGAGACATAACTAACAGTATTGATTATTTTCAAACATTTACAGACTGAATCTGTCTTAACTCAAGTTTGCTTCATAACCCTGGAGGGTGAGAGGGGAAAAGTCTGGTCACCGATTCGCTTGACCGAGCTCAGCGTGACACGTAAAATGTAAACAAAAGTGCCCCGGCGCTTCGACGGGTCGCCTCAACGCGTCAACTCAAAATTTCACGTGGGAAAAAAACAATAACAAACCGTGAATTTGAATTACATACCTCATATAAGGATAAACTAAAAATGCATTAATTTAATTACGGTACTTTCGATCGATCTGACATTTTGATACGATGCATTGTTAGATTAGACGGGTCCGTGTGCCAAATTTCAGCTCGATCGGATCACGGGAAGTGGGTCATTTTCGACTTTTGTTTTTCCGCCCGCCCATGAGATGACAACAGACAGACAGACAGAGAGAGAGAGAGACAGAGAGAGACGGCGGTGAAGTTAATATAAGGGATTTAAAAATAAGGCCTTATAATTAAACAACCCGTAAAAACAAAGTTTTTGATTATAAATCAATTATATATGAGAAATAACTAAAAGTATTGATTATGTTCAAAATAATACGCACCTCGCGACACACTAACATAAACAATTACAGATCAGTAATATATTTTATGTTCAATATAATACGCATGGCACCACGCGACAGGAAAATATTAAAAAGGTTGTTCAATATAATACGCACCGCGCAACAGTCTAGCACAAAAATTTACTCGTTACATTCATTAATTTAATTGCGGTAAATTCGAACGATCTGAAATTTTGACACCATGCATTGTTAGGTGACACGAGTCTATGTGTAAAATTTCAGCTCGATAGCATCACGGAAAGTGGGTCATCTTTGACTTTTATTTTTCTGCCCGACCGCCAAGAGACGATTGCAGGAGTGAACTTCAGTGACACGTGGATGTAAACAAAAGCAGATGGCTACATGGCGCTACATAGAGATAACCTAAAAATGCATTAATTTAATTATGGTACATTTGATCGATCTGAAACTTTGATACAATGTATTGTTAGGTGACAGGAGTCTATTTCCAAAATTTCAGCTCGACGGCATCACGGAAAGTGGGTGCAATATAATATGCACCGCGCAACAAACATTTACAGACACGTGGATGTGGTCATCAATGTCTGGAGTGAACTCCAGTGACACGTGGAAGTAAACAATAGCAGACGCATGCATAGAGTTACATAGATTTAAACTGAAAATGCATTAATTTAATTACAGTGCATTCGATCGATCTGAAATTTTCATACAATGCATTGTTAGGTCACACGAGTCTATGTGCAAAATTTGAGCTTGATAGCATCACGAAAAGTGGGTTATTTTTTACTTTTGTTTTTCCGCCTGCGTCACAGGTACCATCTCTAGATATAAAGGCTCCTATGTATTTTTGTACCTCCTCTAGCTATGGCGGATTAACGGGGGGGGGGACTGAATGGGCTAAAGCCAGGGGCCCCCGATGATTTAGGGACCCCCAAATTTAGTATATTTTATAATAAAGTTGGAAAAATGTTTGCATGAATCCCTGAAAATATATAAATTAAATAAATTAATAAAATCGTATCTATTAATCTGATCGCTATTCGGACCTTATAGTCTTAGTAATCCAAAAATCCGATTTGATAGGCTCAATTAGAGAAAATATTATAGGGTATTATTTATATTTTTTTAAACTTCTAGCATCCGTCAAGCTCTCCTGGCAGTGTGGAAGTGTGTAGGCTTGCGGTGCAAGGGATGTCGGGATCGATTCTAAGAGGAGGGATTTTTTTTTCATTTGTCTTTTTTTTTACATTGTCTTTTTACACTCAATTTTATGATACCGGCAAACAGTTATTTCTTCATGTTTTTTTTTCATGAATAATTTTTTTGTCTGGGAAGGCCAATCCCGTAGTACAGACAAAATATGAGCAATGAACCAATGGACTATTGAGTTACAAGTTACATTCTTATATTAGCGGCTAGCTAATATATTATTTGAAAAGACGCTGACTGGATAGGGCCCAAGTTTGATTTTGCAGCCAGGACCCCGTGCAGTCTTAATCCGCCCCTGTCCTCCAGCTTTTGTTGGTTCATTATGATGTTTGCCATACGGGCAACTGAAGTATTATGCAATATCTTGATTTTTTTGGAGATAATTTCCATAAAAAGACATACTGAAGGCTAAAAAATATTGCAGTACGTGTGTTGGAGCGCCGGGATGTTTGCTAGTAAATCATATTGTTTAATATTGATCATCAATGGTTTAAGACATGTGACTCATGTCCATTGCAGTTACTTTGATCTTATCTTATCTTATCTGTTACAGACGCCCATACTATACAGAAGATTATTGCGTCCTACACGTATCCATGGTTTCAGTCTAGTCTTGGATATTTTTATTAAAGTTTTAAATGTTGATAAAGTGTTGGTTTTCCTGGTTTCTTCAGGCACCCCATGCCACATCCGGATTCCAAACGGGAAGAACGAGAATTTGTATGTGTTCTTGCATACGAAATAAGAAAAGTGTATTTATCCCTATGACTATCTGAGGGTTTTATTGGGTGATCTTTGTGATGTACTTCCAAGTTAAAATTAACGAAGTGTCTACTGCAACGACTGGTCATAACAATACGAGACAATTTTATTGCTAAACTAGTCGTAGCAGTAGCCAATCGTCTACTGTTACGACTAGTCGTAAAAATATGCTATGTGCATACTGTTACGACTAAAGTTGTATTTTAATTATGTGACGCTAAATTGGGTCGGCAATGGCAATGACGAAATTACAGTAATTAAAATATGGAACAGCAAAAGCATTATCCTTCCGACAAGGCGCAGGCCATACAGAGCTCTCGTTAAAACCATTTTCCTGTATAGATGTGAAACCTGGACGATACTGGCAACCACTGAAAGCAAGCTGCAGGTATTTGAAAACAAATGCATGAGAAAAATTCTCCATATGTCTTACCTAGAACACAAGACCAATGAGTATGTCTGGGACACAAAACAGTTCCACTGATTACCTTCTATTATTAATTGGTGTTTGGTGATTTATAGTCTGTTTTACGAACATATTTTCTAATGCCACCTGTCCAATTGTTACAGCGTAAATTGTTCTGTCATTTACTTAACCAATGGTTTATATGAGTCAGGATGTGTGTTTGTTGTTTGTCCGTTGTGGTCGACGAGGACTATTTTCATTGTACTAGCTGTGTGATGTGGTAGCTTGGTGTAGCGTGGACCATTCGCTTCATACTAGCTGTGTGATGTGGTAGCTTGGTGTAGCGTGGACCATTCTCTTCATACTAGCTGTGTGATGTGGTAGCTTGGTGTAGCGTGGACCATTCTCTTCATACTAGCTGTGTGATGTGGTAGCTAATGTGACGTGAACCATTCTATTTATACTAGCTGTGTGATGTGGTAGCTTGGTGTAGCGTGGACCATTCGCTTCATACTAGCTGTGTGATGTGGTAGCTTGGTGTAGCGTGGACCATTCGCTTCATACTAGCTGTGTGATGTGGTAGCTTGGTGTAGCGTGGACCATTCTCTTCATACTAGCTGTGTGATGTGGTAGCTTGGTGTAGCGTGGACCATTCTCTTCATACTAGCTGTGTGATGTGGAAGCTAATGTGACGTGAATCATTCTCTTCATACTAGCTGTGTGATGTGGTAGCTAATGTGACGTGAACCATTTTATGTATACTAGCTGTTTGATGTGGTAGCTAATGTGATGTGAACCATTCTCTTCCTACTAGCGGTGTGCTGTGACATCTTGTGATCCTTATATAATAAAAGTCTATGCTCCATGCGGTCATCGATAGCGTTTGGTCCCTCAAACACATATGACTCCTACAGCCAATCATATTGAACACGTTTACGCTGACGTTCAAAACGAGTTATTTTTGCTGCAGTATTTCTTCCAAGACTTTATTGGAGCTATGCGCGTTGGGATTTATAGTCAAAAGCTCTGTTTTTACGAGTTATTAATTTTAACTATAATGAATAGTTTTTTGACGTGATGCACATGTATGCCGGTCGAGACGGCTGTTGGAGGGGAGTTACAACATGCCACCGAACGTGGCGGATCGTCCTTGGACGGGCTTTTTTGATCGTATTTACATAATGTGGTAAATGACCGCCAAATTCATGTTCATTCCTTAAAGATGAAATATCAAGCTAAACTCACCTGACTTTCAATCGAACACTTGTTCACGCATTTGTTGCTCGTTACACACAGCACGCAGGCCAATAAATTCCCGTGTACATCGTGCCGATGATTTTGACGGATGTGTGATTGGACCACATTTTTACACGCTTTTATTTAAGTCACACTGTTTGTATGTTGTATCCATCCATCCTTCCTTCAAATATTGAAACGTAAAATTAAACCACTTCTGATGGTCCTAGAGATCTCAAAATTTTACCACAGATAGATCTTGGATGACAATGCATTGTGTCAAAATTTCAGATCGATCGAATGTACCGTAATTAAATTAATCAATTTTTAGTTTATCTCTATTTATCACTATTTAGAATGTATAGTCGTCTGCTAGAGTTGACCTCCACGGCTCACTTGTTTCACTCCAGCCCTGGTTTACCAAATTCCCGTGTTTACATCAAGGGTAGGGGAGAT
The DNA here is from genome assembly GCA_944989445.1 of Ampullaceana balthica. Lineage (NCBI taxonomy): Eukaryota > Metazoa > Mollusca > Gastropoda > Lymnaeidae > Ampullaceana > Ampullaceana balthica. The sequence continues at coordinate 496,152 of CALYLW010000369.1, forward strand.
CAGTGCGTTTCAGTCTGTAAATGTTTGTAAATGAAAGCGTGTCCTTTTAAAAAAAAGATTTTTTACATTTTACTTATTAGAGGGTGAACAAAGTTTGGAATGTTTAAAGTCAGTCCTCCAATATCTTGCCAATACATTTGAATTGTTGTATTAGGTATTGTATAATTAATTAATTATCATTTCATTTCTTTTACTTTTGTAATAAAAAAAGAGAAAGACATAATAATTCATCTGCTGATTTTCTTGCCTTGTGATGTCGTCTGCGTGTATCATTCTATTTACCTCATGTTCCTTCTGACCAGAGGACTTGGCTATTCGCTTTGATCGCTAGATATGAAATCCTACAATTATTCTTTTGATTTATCTTGAGATCTTTCAAGAAAATTCGTTCGCATTAAGTACATTTATTAAGTTTTTGTATGAAAAAGCGTATCCTGTTTAATTATTTTTTTAAAAACCCCAAATTATGTTCTATTTTAAAAACACCGTTTTTATGTCAACTAGCATTACAAAATTAATCCTCAACCTCACAACCCTGAACACACTCACGCGTAGACACAAACACTCACTCACTCTCTCAAGATCAGTTAAGTCCCCTGCTAATAAACTTCTCCAATAATGGCGCCGTCGACAATGTCCACGTGTCGGACACAAACAAATCTTCAGGTAAAGGTCAGCAGTAATAGGGCGGGGGAGTGGGGCATGAGCTTTTCTCCTTGTTGCCGCCATGATGCCCGGTGCACGGGTCACAAGTTTGTGACAAACGACCGGGTGTTTGTACCCATGTTTGTATGCTGTGCTTGTTTCCGTTATCTTCAACAGTTTGCCGGGTGGAAATTTCACCGAGAAAGGGGGGGTGTGCTGTGGTTGGGGTTAGGGTGGGAGGTGGCACCGTGGTTCTATCATTACAGGGTCGTTAGCCAGATTTTAGGTTTATCACATGCCCATCTATATCACATTCCCTTCTATATCACTTGCCCATCAATTTCACATGACCTTTTATATCACATGCCATTCTATATCACATGCCCTTATATATCACATGCCCTTCTATATCACATACCCTTTTATATCACATGCCCTTTTATATCACATGCCCTTCTATATCACATGCCCATCTATACACATGCCCTTCTATATCACATGCCATTCTATATCACATGCCCTTCTATATCAACTGCCCATCTATATCACATGCCCTTCTATATCACATGCCATTCTATATCCCATTCCCTTCTATATCACTTGCCCATCAATATCACATGACCTTTTATATCACATGCGCTTCTATATCACATGCCCTTCTATATCACATGCCCTTTTATATCACATGTCCTTCTATATCACATGCCCTTCTATATCACATGCCCTTCTATATAACATGCCCATCTATATCACATGCTCATCTATATCACATGCCCTTCTATATCAACTGCCCATCTATATCCCATTCCCTTCTATATCACTTGCCCATCAAAATCACATGACCCTTTATATCACATGCGCTTCTATATCACATGCCCTTCTATATCACATGCCCTTTTATATCACATGTCCTTCTATATCACATGCCCTTCTATATCACATGCCCTTCTATATCACATGCCCATCTATATCACATGCCCATCTATATCACATGCCCTTTTATATCACAATTCACATACCCATCTATATTACATGTCCTTCTATGGCATGTGTCACTTCTCAAACCGGAAAACATGTGATGTTTCTATTTTTAGAATCGGTTTTTTGTAAAATAATGTTTTACAGCACAAATGAAGATGTAAAAGTAAGTTTGAAAATTTGTTTAGTATAACAAGATAAACATAAAGTTTTTGTCCTAGCCGAGTCTACTAAGCTGGCTCAAATTAATTAACACATTTCTGTTGAGATAAGTCCTCGCGGAATACCCGGATATTGATAGTTTAATGAAATTTGGTCCAAATAAATGCCAAGGTTATTTCTATTAATAGATTTAAGCCTAGATATGCCATTGTCTATGGCAGGATGGTATATTTGTCTATTGGCAGGATGGTATGTTTGTCTATTGGCAGGATGGTATGTTTGTCTATTGGCAGGATGGTATGTTCATTTATTGGCAGGATGGTATGTTTGTCTATTGGCAGGATGGTATGTTTGTCTATTGGCAGGATGGTATGTTCATTTATTGGCAGGATGGTATGTTTGTCTATTGGTATGATGGTATGTTTGTCTATTGGCAGGATGGTATGTTCATTTATTGGCAGGATGGTATGTTTGTCTATTGGTAGGATGGTATGTTCATTTATTGGCAGGATGGTATGTTTGTCTATTGGTATGATGGTATGTTTGTCTATTGGCAGGATGGTATGTTCATTTATTGGCAGGATGGTATGTTTGTCTATTGGTAGGATGGTATGTTCATTTATTGGCAGGATGGTATGTTTGTCTATTGGTATGATGGTATGTTTGTCTATTGGCAGGATGGTATGTTCATTTATTGGCAGGATGGTATGTTCATTTATTGGTAGAATGGTATGTTTGTCTATTGGCAGGATGGTATGTTCATTTATTAACAGGATGGTATGTTTGTCTATTGGTAGGATGGTATGTTTGTCTATTGGTAGGATGGTATGTTTGTCTATTGGTAGGATGGTATGTTCATTTATTGGCAGGATGGTATGTTTGTCTATTGGTATGATGGTATGTTTGTCTATTGGCAGGATGGTATGTTCATTTATTGGCAGGATGGTATGTTTGTCTATTGGTAGGATGGTATGTTCATTTATTGGCAGGATGGTATGTTTGTCTATTGGTATGATGGTATGTTTGTCTATTGGCAGGATGGTATGTTCATTTATTGGCAGGATGGTATGTTCATTTATTGGTAGAATGGTATGTTTGTCTATTGGCAGGATGGTATGTTCATTTATTGGCAGGATTGTATGTTTGTCTATTGGCAGGATGGTATGTTCATTTATTGGTAGGATGGTATGTTTGTCTATTGGCAGGATGGTATGTTCATTTATTGGTAGGATGGTATGTTTATTGATTGGAGGAAAGGTAGGTTTATTTATTGACATAAATACGTGTTAATGGCATTGAATTATATATTTTTATATACTTTTAAAACCTATGATCATTCAATGAATTGAACATTAAGAAAATCCATAACTTACTCATGAAATATACTGCATTTTATTTGACGTATTCCGGTTTTCAGTTGACTTCATTTACATCGACATCTTGATTGCATCGCAAAATAATTCAGTTAATGTGAAGTAAAAAGCAAGAGATTCACTTCCCACGTCGTTTGCTCTATCTGCTTGAACTTAGTGGATTACTATCAACTCACTCGCTCCTTTAGAATAATAAGGTTCTATGTAAAATATTGGTCAGACCGAGATATTTGCGTTTGAAAATTTTATGTTAGGTAGGCCTATATAGAGTTAGAACCTTGTTATTCTGTACTTGATGTTATGTAGGCCTATATAGAGTTAGAACCTTGTTATTCTGTACTTGATGTTAGGTAGGCCTATGTAGAGTTAGAACCTTGTTATTCTGTACTTCCTACAAAATTGTCTCACGATACAGAATTTCATATTTTTTACCATAATAGATTGACACATGGATCTTAACCCAGGGGCAATAACTCATTTTTTCTTAAATATTTCACTTAGATTTAGATCCTTGTTACTGCTTGTATCTTATAATGTAATCTCATGTGGACATTGTCCCCGTTCTCATGGCGCACCAATCTACGATCTAATTCGCTGCTTCTTCCACCATGCGCTTGATCCAATACTTACAAACGAAAATCTATAGGGCTAGATACCACCCGCGGAGTAGCATACGCCGCAGACTTACTCATAGATAGTGCAAGAAAAAAAGGAGGTGGGGGAGAACGGACACAAACAGCAGCACGAACAGATGGGAAAAACGCGAGTGAAACGTTGGGGGGACAGCCGAAGCATTTTTGGGAAGTATTTCGCACATCGCGACAATTTCTGCCTCGCCACCATATACTCCTGAAGTATTCATCTACTGAGTGTATGTTGAGAGTGTATGACTACGTTTCCGTAACTGAGAACAATGGAAAGCTCGTCGCCGAAGTTATCCCAATGTTGAGAAACAAATATTACAGCCATGTTGCCAAGTTGGAGAACAACAACTTCGTCTATGATCTTTTCCGAGAAATGTGCAACCGATAGAAACAGACAGTTACCTGATGAAGGAATTGGTATAACATTGAACGAAGCTTTTATTTCCGTCAAATACATGCGAAGCGGTGTTTTTGTTCGCTAAGAAAGGGGGAAAAGAACGGGCATAAAAAATTTTTTTTAAAATATATATTTATATATGTTGCCACTGGGGCGTGAACCTATGAACTTCCGCATGTCAGGCGGATGTAATAACCAATACACTACGAAATACATGTACTCTGTGAATGAACAACGAAACTGAATGCACAAATCATTGCTGGTCTCAAGACATGCCCCAACCCTCCACTACCTTCGCTTGCCAACCGTTAACTGTGATTAGTTGACCCCATCCAGGGTAATTCGTCATGCTTACTTGCACATACTCGTTGAGGCGATATATATATATATATATTAGCGTGGATGAAATTAATGGTTGTCCTTTAAAGGACCTTGTGGTAACCTTTCTATTTCATCTCCAAAAAGATGGAATGGGCAGCAGTTTACACACGTGACCTTGTCGCATTTCCTCAACACCAGGTAGATAATTTGGTCATCTTGAGCTTGTAACCATGTTGGCTGTTTGAAACTACCACACATCTAGCTATAGCCTCCTTTTTATTAGTAGTTTGTTTATGGCAATAGTTGAAGATGAAATATAATAATTCGAAATCAACCATTAAAATTTATCTCCCCCCAATTTTTGATGTAAAATAGATGAAACTTAAAACTTAAGACCAAAAAAACAACAAAACAAAAAACAACAAACAAACAAACAAACAAACAAACAAACCAAAAAAAAATAATAATTACAGATTTTTCTCTTACATACAATGAAAATAAGACTCAACGTCATACAATTATTATTTTTTAATGTAATTCTTTACAAGCAAACAAAACAAAATAATTTTTTTTTAATCCTCAAAGAATTTGGAGGTGAATCATTTCTTGCTTCCTACATGTTTGAAAACATATTTAACGAATTTGATGAATTCAGTTCAAGTATTTGGTTGTCCAATGAACACTCCCGAAAATATGTATACAAAGGTTTGATTTTCGCTGCTTCCGATTGCAGACATCGAGATTTCATGGGGAAAATCCTTTATTTTTTATTTTTAAAATAAAACAAGAAATTAGATTGTAAAGATTCCGATTTTTTTCTAGTGTCGAGGTCACCTGTCACGTGATTTATTGGCTGTAGGTAGTCACGTGGCCTCACTCACGACCAATCTCAGAGCACCTCTGAGATGCTGATGTAGCCGTCGTCTGGCGAAAAGAGTACATAAAATTATTATTATTATTATTGTTATTATTAAAGTTAAAGTAACAGCTAAAGCCATTAGAACATTATTTTATTGGATGTTTGGGATGGCTGTTTCCTTAGCAACTGTTGGGGTAATATTTTGTTGCTTCATACTAAATGAAACGATATTCTATTATCACGTCTCATAACCTCTTTCATTTCAACCTTAATTTTTTTGTAACCAGAAACACTTTCAACACATCGATAAAAGGCTTGTTTTAAACGTTCAATGATTTTATGGTCTTTGCTTAGTGCTGCTATATATTTTGTGTCAAACATAAAACTCCTAATTCAATTTAGCTTCCTAAAAATTCGAAATACCTGTGCTAACTGTATAAACTGTATTTATATATACAGAGAAAAAGGTGGGCGGGGGAGGAGAGACGGGGGTAATAGGGGGCCGTCCATAAAGTACGTCACGCTATTTTTGACAATTTTTGACCCCCCCTCCCCCCTGTCACAAACTGTCACAAATCTCGGGGACACTAAAGTACGTCACACTTTCGAAGATTTTAAATATATAAAATATTTAATTTAATACTTAAATTACACTTCACTATTAAATTGTATCAAAATATAAATTTCCACTTAAAATGGCCGGATTCCGGATTTGCCGGAGCCATTATGAATATATATATATATATATATTAGGAATCTACCGGCCAGCCGGATTTATGAAGTGAAACCTGCCGGAGCCGGATTTTAAAAAAATAGCTGGATTCCAGATTTGCCGGAGCTGGAGCCGAAATCCCGAACACCCTGACTTAAAAGAATTATCAGATTATTAAAATGACTTTAATAGTAGAATAGTTAATTGTCAACAGTTGTCACAGTTATTCAATGAAACAGTAACTCAATCTAGATCGAATTTGAAAACAAAAAATGCAAAAATTAGACTTGACAATTATATAATACACATCATTTATCTGCTACCTTTTCATTTACAATGGGTGAGGTCAGAGGTCAAGTTTTAGATAATCTTCCTAATATGCATTCTATTGACACAGGATAAGAAGTAGATTAGCGAAACTTGACCTCAACCAGTAATTAAATAATCAAAAGGAAACAAAACAATTTGACTGAAAAAAAGACTAGATTGAAAAATTATGTGACCAACTCTTGTGCTACATTGAATCTTTTATTATGGTCCTATGTATTATTTTTCATTCCAAAATATTCACTGGACATCATCTTACAACGGTGAAGTGAAGTTTTCATCCATAGTTACGACTGACATCAATCTTTCACCATCATCGTTTCCTGGAAGGATAATTGCAGACAGATCAACTCGTCCTCATCTAGCCACTCAACACAGCCTCTTGTATGTTCATTTTCTCTTCTGGCAATAACTGCCATAGGTTCTCTTTACCTTCTAGAAGTGATTCTCAAAGGACGGATGCGTTTTATCTGAGTTGATTCTTGTTTGGGTGGGCACATTCTCTTGAGCCCGAGCTTTGTGTTGTCCTGTATGTTTCTTCAACATTGTTTGTGAGGCAAATATAAGTGACCTACTTTGCAAAGTAGATCAAATAAGCAGGTAATCGTATGGTTGTACTTTGAAATCTCCTGTTGATCTTGGCATAATATCATCAAATTTGAGAGTTTGTGCTACAAACAAGGAAGGACATTTATGCGAATCTGCATCTGGTCTTTCTGAAGCTTTGAGTCCATCAACTGTTTGGTTGATTGTGATTGGAGGAGGGGAAGAATCTTGAAGGTTAAACGTTTAAATATGAGCTTCGTGCTTTGTCGCAACATTTCATGTCCTGATATTTAACAATTTAAGTGAAGTATTTGCTGGTGCGAACATAGTTGTCAAACCATTCCTGATCCTTCGTTATCAGTCCTGCTGTATCCAATTCAGATTTATGAACAACACATTCGGAGGATACGCATTTTATGATATTTTGACATTAAACTAAATCTAATGTTTAAAAAAATTTTTGAAAATTATTTTTAAAGCTATTTAAATTCTACTAAAATATAAATAAAATAGAAAAAAATAAATAAATGTGTGACATCACGCATGGCCTGACCCCCTTCCCCCTGTCACAAAGTGTCACACTTTCTTACACCCCCTCTTCCCCCCCCCCTCGGAGCTTGACGTACTTTATGGACGGCTCCCAGGGTGAAATGGAGTAAAAGAGTAAATAAAATCAATTTTTAAATAATTTTGTTTCAGATTCAAGAATTTATTTTTGAAGGTCACAAATACATTGAAATAGTAATCTTACAAACATTCTCGAATTTTGTGGACAGATTAAAGATATTTTAAATACCACCAGGAATGTGTGTAAGTAAAAAAAAGGGGGGGGGGTTGGAAATAATAACTGATATGATTTACCTTTAATTTAGTACTTTCACAAAAACAAAAACAAACGCCGTATAATTTTTAATTAAAAATTATTTCTTAACATTTCTTTTCCCCAAAACTGAAAGAGTTTTGTTTTTTAGGTCGAATTAAATTATTTCTGAAGTGAAATTTATTAATTAAATAAAATAAATGTGTCTTTTATTGATTCTGTAGACTACACTGAAAAATATCCATAACTATCACCATGAAATATGGTTTGTATTTGTTTTATGTTGGCCTTTATGAGTGAGTCCCCCCCCGCCCCAGCCAATATAATTAAAGAAGTTAAAGTTTGCATGGATTGAGTTTGATATACCATCACTTACAAAATAAAAAAAGAACAATGGCATTTATGTTCAAAATTTTCATTTATACTAAATGCACTAACGTAACTGAGAACATTCAGATTTGAAAGCGAGAACTTAACTCGTTTGATCATAGGTCAGACATGTTCTTTAGGATATAAGAGATTTCTGGACGGGAGAGAGAGAGAGAGAGAGAGAGAGAGAGAGAGAGAGAGAGGGGGAGGGAGGGAGGGGAGAGAGAGAGAGAGAGAGAGGGAGAGAGAGAGAGAGAGAGAGAGAGAGAGGGAGAGAGAGAGAGAGAGAGAGAGAGAATTAAGACAGTCATTCTTATGTACTAACCATTTTTGTCTAATATTGTGAGGATCTCGGATAAAATCTCAGGGTTTTTCAATATTAACGACTCCACTTCCTGTTTCGTTTTCATCTCCCTGAAAATAGATTGGAACATGCCGCATTTGATACAAACTGTTTACAGAGAGAGGGTCTATCTCTTGCGGTGTGGTACCAGCCCTATACAGGGAAAGAGTCGATCTCTTGGGATGTGCTACCAGCCCTATACAGGGAAAGAGTCGATCTCTTGGGATGTGCTACCAGCCCTATACAGGGAAAGAGTCGATCTCTTGGGATGTGCTACCAGTTCTGCACAGGGAATGAGTCTCTTGAGACGTGTTACTAGCTTTATAAAAGGAAAGGGAAAGCTGAGAAGCCCAACTATAAAGATGTTTGCAGTTGTCGTAAAGCAATAGTGTTTGACTAAACACACATCGTAGCCCAAAGTACAAATAAGAAGGTTATTGTTTGTGCTCATCCGGACAATCTAAATCTGGAGAATGGTAAGGCGTTCTAAACTTGTGGTCCCCCAAGGGGCTGCGCTATTGTCGTTGAGTGAGGGGGGATATTGTCCCGCAATTGTTAGCCTAGAAGAGTCCATCAGTTTTTAAAAGAAACATTAAAAACACTCTTCAATTAAGGATATGAAACAATACCATCCAGCCATTCTCATCCGGAGTTGGCCCGTTAAACGCGCCGCCGACTAAAAGCGTGCGATTGATTGATCAGATCTGACTGCCATGATCAACAGCCCACGGCACATCTCGCCTGTAGGCACACAATGGGGCTTTGTGCTTTGGCAGCTCCGGCAATTACCGATGGGTATGACATTTACAAATGGTGACGAACTATCATATTTTTTATATGGGGTGATGTGCTAATATTTCACCACATAAGGACCTGCAATAATGGCGTGCAAGTATTCAATCGATGACATTTTTGTTATGATTGAAGCTTTCTTTTCTTTTTATCTATCTTTAAAAAAAAATTTTTTGTTGTCTTTTTAGTTTGTGTATTTAAAGTTTCTCCCGATGATCCCTCAAGTGAAACCAGCTGGTAGTTAAACTCATGCCTCATATTTTACTTGTGCATGGGCATCATGGGATACGTTGAGGTCAGAGTTCACTTCCGCATCAGATAAGTTCAGGGAAATACACGAGGTGTTCTTTAAGTGATGTATATAGGACCTGGGCCAATTCGAATACGGCTTGTGGATCGATCTTACCTGGAAATGGCATCGATGAAACTTGTACTCGGGGATTCAATCCCTCGCTTGCCGAACATGTAGCCCACCCTGTAGCGCGCACTCGCTGAGACGTTGTCCGAGAGCATCAGGCAGGCGACCACGGCCAGGACTAGGACAGTCACGAGACTTGAGGACATGTGTGTATGACTCATTGTGTAGGATTGCTGGAGAAAGAAATAATTCACTCATTTTTTTTATATCAAAGATTAGATAGGGGCATGGGGGTCTGGCGCATGAGCCCTCGGCTGGCGCACCGAAAGACGCGGGCTCGAGCCTCTGAGAAGGCAGTGATCTGCTTCCGTTGTTAAGGATGTCACTGAGTCCACCCAGCTTCAGTGGGTACCTAATAATAGTTATAGAAACAAAGGCGACTGGATACTGTGCCACACAATCCTTTCAAAGCCTAAAACAGTGAACGCTACTTCGATTGTAAGAACGTAAGACGCGATAATCTTCCGCTTAGAAGTAACGTCTTTAACGATAAATATCACTGTAACGCTTAACGGACACGTTTACCTAAATAATTTGCCCCCATTAAATTGATCTACAGTATGATAAACAACAAACATCGATGTATCAATGCAACACACAAGTCTCTGGACAAACAAGTCTATGGACACACACGTCTCTGGACACACACGTCTCTGCACACACACGTCTCTGCACACACAAGTCTCTGCACACCCACGTCTCTGGACACACAAGTCTCTGGACACACAAGTCTCTGGACACACACGTCTCTGGACACACACGTCTCTGGACACACACGTCTCTGGACACACAAGTCTCTGGACACACACGTCTCAGCACACACACGTCTCTGGACACACAAGTCTATGGACACAAAGGCTCTGGACACACCAGTCTACGGACACTCACGTCTATGGAAACACACGTCTATGGACACGCAAGTCTATGGACACACAATTCTATGCAAACACACAAGTCTATTGACACACAATTATATGGACACTGGACACACACAAGTCTACGTACACACATGTCCACGGACGCATACAAGTCTATTGACACAAAAGTCTACGAACCTACATGTCTATGGACACACAAATTTATGGACACACACACGTCTATGGACAGACAAGACTATGGGCAAACAAGTCAACGGACACACACGTCTATGGACACACAAGTCTATGGATTTATAAAAAAAACTTTTTATCCTCTCACTATTTTGTTGTTGTTGCTATGAATGATGTCACAGTCTGTGTTTCCAACGTATGAGATATTATTGGTAAATGCGCTCAAACGTTTCCATGGCAACATTCCCCGTGACAAACTTGAGGCTATGTTCTTATCAACTCTTTGAAATTCAAAATGAAGTATCTGAATCAAGTTTGTATGTGTGTTCACGCGCTAAATGTGTGAATGTGCGTGCGTAAAGAATCTTCCATTACGTTGTCTTCTTTATTTCAATTCTAGACACAGGACTCAATTTTGTTCTTATTGATGACACATTGTATTCTCCGTGATTACATTTAGTCGTTTGGAGAAGTGGGGGAAAAAGGCGTGGGGGGTGGGGGCGATTTCAAAAGTGCTTGATCGATTTACCGGAAGTCTATTTTTAGGTCAGTAAGAATTAGATTTACAAATTCTTTGCTCCACACGACACGTCATCGGATCTTTGATTGGGTGATACGCGAGGGGGTGATATGCCCTTGTATGTTACATGTAAATATTGAATGCCCACTTTGTTGCCATTGTATGTTATATGTTAGCATTGAATGCTTCACTTTGTTGCCCTTGTATGCTATATGTAAGCATTAAATGCCCCACTTTGTTGCACTTGTATGTTATATGTAAACATTAAATGCCACACTTTGTTGCCCTTGTATGTCATATGTAAGCATTGAATGCCGACTTTGTTGCATTAAATGCCCATTCACAAACAGATCTGTCTGCACTTTGTTCCCGTCATAAGTCAGGTATGTAACTAATGAAACATGATTCCCAGTTGATATTCGACGGGTGAGGATTGTTCAGAACTTTCGCGTAAGCCAAGAAGAGGTAAGATGTTGACCTTTGTTGTATATTTAGATAGATTGTATGTGTGGTATGGAATGATTGTGTGTGGGTGAGAAGTAAGTGGTTGTGTGGTGTTGGGTGACTGTATGTGGGGGTTGGAATGATTGTGTATGTGGTGTGTGATGATTTTGTGTGTGAAGGGATGCTTGTGTGTGGGGGTGGAATGATTGTGTATGTGGTGTGGGATGATTTTGTGTGTGAAGGGATGCTTGTGTGTGGGGGGTGGAATGATTGTGTATGTGGTGTGGGGTGACTTTGAGTGTGATGATGCAAATTAAGCACAAATACGTGACGCAAGATAAGAACAAAACCCTTATAGGAATCTACGCCCCGAATCAAAACATGAAATACACATGTAATATTATTTTGTAAAAATGACCTCACGCAAAACGGCAAGTATTCAAGCTGTGACGTAGCTAAAATTAGTGCCGCCTGGGGAGGGAGAAGAATTTTAGCGCCCTGGGTGGCACGAGAAATTTGGCGCCCGGGGAGTTACACGAATTTCGGCACCCGGGGAATTACACGAATTTCGGCCCCCGGGGAGTTACACGAAATTCGGCACCAAATTTCCTTGATAATAAAAAGTTTGTCGTTTGGGCGAAATGCTGCCACTCCATATGATAAATTAAACAACCCCGTAAAAACAAAGATTTTGACTGTAAATCCCTTATATATGAGACAGAACTAGAAGTATTGATTATGTTTTAACGTGACAAACATTTATAGTCTGAAACTAAGTGAATTGTCCCTGCTTAAAACACGAAATGTGGTCACCGATGGCTGGCGTGAAGTCAATTGACCCGTAAAATTTAAACTATAGCGTCTGCTACATATAGTTTTATATAGATAAACTAAAAATGGATTAATTTAATTACGGTACGTGCGATCGATCTGAAATTTTGATACGATGCATTGTTAGGTAAAACGAGTATATGTGCTAAATTTCAGCTAAATGGCATCACGGGAAGTGGGTCATTTTTTACTTTTGTTTTTCAGCCCACAAACGAGATGACGACAGACAGAGAGAGAGAGAGAGAGACGATTTCGAAGTTAACATAAGGGATTTAATTAGACAACCCCGTAAAACAAAGTTTTTGACTATAAATCCCTTATATATGAGACATAATTAAAAGTATTGATCATGTTCCAAAGCGACAAACATTTACAAACTGAATTTGCTTTAACTCCACTTTGCTGTATGACATGAAGAGGGGAGAGTGGAAAGGTCTGGTCACCGATCGCTGGACCGAGCTCAGCGTGACACGTAAAATGTAAACAAAAGCACGCCGGTACATTGATGGGTGGCGTCAACGCGTGAACTGGCACGTGAAAGAAAAAAAAACAAACGGTGAATTTGAATTACATACGTTATATAAGGATAAACTAAAAATGCATTAATTTAATTATGGTACGTTCGATCGATCTGAAATTTTGATACGATGCATTGTCAGTTGACAAGAGTCTATGTGTAAATTTCAGCTCGATGGCATCACGGGAAGTGGGTCCTTTTTACTTTTGTTTTTCAACCCGCGAACGAGATGACGACAGACAGAGAGAGAGAGAGAGAGAGAGAGAGAGAGAGAGAGAGAGAGAGAGAGGGAGAGAGAGAGAGAGAGAGAGAGAGAGAGAGAGAGAGAGAGAGAGAGAGAGAGAGAAAGAGAGAGAGAGAGAGACGATTTCGAAGTTAATATAAGGGATTTAATTAGACAACCCCGTAAAAACAAAGCTTTTGACTATAAATCCCTTATATATGAGACAGAATTAAAAGTATTGATCATGTTCCAACGCGACAAACATTTACAAACTGAATCTGCTTTAACTCCACTTTGCTGTATAACATGGAAGAGGGGAGAGGGGAAAGGTCTGTTCACCGATCGCTGGACCGAGCTCAGCGTGACACGTAAAATGTAAACAAAAGCACGCCGGTACATTGATGGGTGGCGTCAACGCGTGAACTGGCACGTGAAAGAAAAACAATAACAAACGGTGAATTTGAATTACATACGTTATATAAAGATAAACTAAAAATGCATTAATTACGTTCGATCGATCTGAAATTTTGATACGATGCATTGTTAGTTGACAAGAGTCTATGTGTAAATTTCAGCTCGATGGCATCACGGGAAGTGGGTCATTTTGTACTTTTGTTTTTCCGCCCGTGAACGAGATGACGACAGAGACACACAGAGAGAGAGAGAGAGAGAGAGAGAGAGAGAGAGAGAGGAGAGAGAGAGAGAGAGAGAGAGAGAGAGAGAGAGAGAGAGAGGAGAGAGAGAGAGAGAGAGAGAGAGAGAGAGAGAGAGAGAGAGAGAGTGAGAGAGAGAGAGAGAGAGAGAGAAGATTTCCAAGTTAATATTAGGGATTTAAAAAGGAGCCACCCGGGGCGGCAAACCCCCCCCCTTCCCAGCCCTCACCATTCTTGTCAACCGACTTAGACCACGTGATCTGCCTACATTCCCCGCGCCAATCTGGCTAGCTGACCAATCAAGGTACCGGGACGCTCACGTTTTAAACTCGTCACTTCCGGTTTGTTTGTTTCACATGGACTTGTTTAAATTTTGTGCGTGAACGCCCTTGAAAGATGTTTCAAATCTTATTTATAACTTAATATCAATGTTACACACCACAGCGGGAACGAAACGTCATCCCACCAAAAGTGGCTCCGACAACAGGACCCACAATAGCAGCACATACTTTACACAGCAGAGAGAGAGAAAAAGAAGGGACAGAGAGAGAAGGGAGAGAGAGAGAGAGTGAGAGAGAGACAGAGAGAGGGAGAGAGAGAAAGAAACAGAGGGAGGGAGAGAGAGGGGGGAGAGAGAGAAAGAAAGAGAGGCAGAGAGAGAAAGAAAGAGAGGGAGAGTGAGGGGAGAGAGAGATAAAGAAAGAGAGGGAGAGAGAGAGAGAGGGGGGGGAGAGAGAGGGAGAGTTTGTGTTGGTGAATAATTTGCTGGCTGTGTTCATTACTGATAAGACGTTTTGCCTTGGAATTTAAGATTTCAACTCTCGACCAAAGAATCGAGATCAAATCATTAAACAATTGTTCCATTACACTATGGACAAAGATGTTCTTTTCAATCGAAATTTAAGCATTTAAAGCAAAACAAACATTTTAAAAAAAAGTAAGCTGATTTCTTATAGTTTTCTCAGTCAACATGTAATTTCATTGTTGATGTGTACATGCACTGAGTTACAGCTAATCATTAAGTTGGTTCAAGTTATCTCTCTGGGAGACACACATACTGGTCAGTAAGCTGAACCAGTGATTTGACCATAGGTCAGTGATTCAGAATTCTAGAAACTGTTTCTGTCGCACTAAGTTGAATTGACTGCCGCAGATGTAGCCAACCCTGATATTTAAACGATTACTTAATCTTTCTTTAAGATTGTGTCTTCATCAAATCTAAATTTCGCTCTGAAATTCCAAACCCACACTCATACTTGCTCCACCCCCACACACACATTCACACAACCTCCCCCACCCTTCTCCTCACACCCATAACTCACTTACCCACACACACATATACCTCCCCCGCACACATCTCCCCTAGCCCCCACACACACACCTCCAGCTCAGACCAGACACCCCAATGTTACCCAAGCAGCACATAATTAGTTGGTGACTATCACTTTGCCTTGACCGTATTCCACTGCCAAGTAACGCAACCCTAGATATTAGATGATCCCCTCACATCCCGATCGCTATCACGATCATCACTAGCAAGTTTGGATGCCAAAAGTCTGGTCCTGGTTAACGAATCTTCTGTAACAGAGAGTGCTGAGAGAGAGACCATGGCACGAATGATATAGTCACGTATTAGTAAAGGGGAAAAAACTATATTTCCTGAATCTTTTAATAGTGTATTTCTTTATACGGTTACATTCTGTGTGGGTTTGAGGCCATGGTGCCAAAGGTCAGTGTCTATTATGTGTAGGGCATTGATGATACCCTGACCCTGACGCCGATCGTTAACATTTCAAAGACAGTTTTAAAAAAAATAACTACGATTTTATAGGGATTTCTCAGACTTATTTAACTTTCATTTTCAGAGTTCGAATAATTTTTATATTAAGGTCGGTCCACACATCACAAATGCTCGCGAGCATTTTCCCAAGCATCACACGAACGCACTATTTTATTGGCGAATTTTATAGTGCGTTCTTGTGATGCTTGGGCAAATGCTCGCGAACATTTGTGAGGTGTGGACCGACCTTTAATATCTCTAGTGACTTTGAGCTTATATACCATTAGTGTTGTGAGTTTTTTCAAGCAATATAACAAGCCTTTTTAAAAATTATATTTTTCTTAATTGTAGCTGTCGAAGGCTATTTGCCGATACGTTCGCCTCCCCAACTTTCTTTCTTTGAGTCGCTCTCGCTTCTGCCTCGAGTTTCATAGTTCATTTAACTCTTAGCTTGAGCGCATTCTTTCACTTGTTCTATTTTAGTCGAGGCAATAGTCCATTATGAAATTAAACATATTTTTTGGCAGTCGGCCATCACTTCTTACTATTACCCATTTCTTTCTTCAGAATACTTCCAAAATTATTTATCTTTATTTTTATTTGTTATCCACATATTCTGCTGATTTTTGGGACATTGACTCTTTCTTGGATGAACACGTTGTACAAAAGGATTTTCAATGCAAAGATGCGGAGATAAAGTGATCTAAACTGTTGTGACATCGGATTTTTGTTTCCGTTCCTGGTAAAAATAATGTTTCGTGGTTTGTTTATTTTTTTTTAAAAATAACGCATTTAATGCGATTTTACCAAAACCGTTTAAAAAAGATTTTGACGTCATGAGTAAATCTATTGAATCCTGTTAAAACCCTAGCACCAGTAATTTGTATCAAAACGAACTTATAATGATGTCAAAGCCGGGTACTGGGCGAACTGTGGTTGTCAATGATTGGCTGAGTCCACCAGAACCAATCACGTGACTCCCAGGGGGAGTTGACGCCATTACACACAGGCAAGTCTGCTCCGACACATTAATTGTATTCAATTTCCTTGGCAGCAACGCTGACCTTACACTACAAACAACGGCTCTTCAACGTGATCGGCAGCAGAAGAAATGCTTTTTTAAAAAAAAACGGTGATATGACGTCATTAAATGTTGTGTTCAAAAGGGAGACGATGGTCATATATTTCTGTAACCAATTCTCTAAACTGATCGTCACAAAAATGTGTTATGAGAATTTCCGTAAAACTTGTTAAATCTTTTCACGAGAAAGAAATTAATTATTATTTTTTTTAACCTAGAAATTATGGGAGCACTAATTAAATCCTTTTTAACTTCTTGGCTAAAAAGTGGGTAGCCAAAAAGTGTCCGTAGCTCTAGCCGATTTCCTTGTAAATCGACTCGCCTCAGACATATTTGTAATTAGATTCGTAATGTCATAGGGTTATGAAAAGTTTAACCCTAACTCCTCTACCTCCACTAACCTCCACACTCCACTCTATTCTTCTTCTCTCGCACACTTTAATTATCGTACGATTTGAGAAATGATGCTGTCATTCAGATCCATGTATTGTAAATGATTTCCATCCGTGGATTGCTTTAGAGAAGAACATGAGTTATCCATTCTTCTAGTGCAGTGGTTCTCAACCCGTGGTCCGCGGACCACAAGTGATAAGTGGTCCGCAGAGATATCCTTGGTGGTCCGCGAGCAAAGGATGAAATTTACATTAAAAAAAATTAAAAACACGAAAAGGCAAAATTTTGTCAATTTTTAAAATATATTGATTACCTTTAATCACTTGATGGCGATAACATAGCGCCGAAAATAACATGTTTCGATTATATGTTTACTTTTAGCTATACCGGAAATCACATTATACCACACTAGAGTCTAGAAGACTATAGAGTAAGTTACCGCCTCGCGAACGCTATGTCGTAGCGAACACTATTTCATAAAGCGTTCTCTGCATTTTTATTTTCAGTCTAACACGAAAACGAACACCCGTAAGTCAAAAGTAGTTCTTTTTTCAATATCATTTCATCGTTTCGTTTGCAGGGACTCACTATTTTGTGAGTAAATGTGCGTGAACATTTTGATCCTTGCACCGTGCATGCTGTCAGCGTCCCTAGGAAGAACGAAGTTGATTTCCGGGTTAAGACTACTTTTCCTGTTCGCTTTGGTAAACACAATTGTTTGGTATTGCATTATCACTTAGAAACAGATCAGTAACCACGCTGTTATACTTAACAATGATTTTTAATATCAATGTTCGTTTCGAAGGGGTGTTCGCGACGTAGTAAGTTTAACGTTGGATTTTACATCGTACCGAACACTTTTATTCTGCAGAAAAATTTAGTTAAATATTTGTTTTATTGTAGGATATTACTTCGTTGCGAACACTTTTTCAAGTAGGAAAATTAAGCTCAAGATCTAGGTCTAGTCTATAGATCTATCTAGACTCCTATTTTATATTTGAATGAAAATTTTAATAGAATCTACAATATAATTATATTTCAGATTTAAAGCCATGTCTAGCATACGAACAAAACAGAGCCCAGAAGTAATTAATGCGGCATTGGCTAGTATTAGAGAAAAGCGGCTCTCTATTAGAAAAGCTTCGAATGAGTTTGGCATTCCACTTGCCACTCTTCACGACAAACTTACAGGCAAGCGGCCTGTCATAGCCTATGCACAGACCATCCTCACGCCAGAAGAGGAGGTCAAATTAGCTAAATGGCTAATAGAGCGAGCCAAGCGAGGCTTTGGAAAAACTGGCGATGAGGTGAGGCAAATCGCCAAACAAATCTTAAATACCAGGAATTGTACTTCAAAGAGCAAAACCGAAATGCCAACATCATCATGGCTATATAATTTTTTTAAACGCCATCCTGAATTGACACTGCGTACTCCCCAATCACTAGGAAAGAAGAGAGCCCTGGTTACAATAAAAGCTATTGAAAAGTGGTTTAATGATTTAAAATGGTGTGTTGACAGCATTGACCCCAGTCTACTTAGTGATCCCACTCGCATTTACAATGCAGACGAAACCGGCTTTTCTTTTGATGCCAAAAGCAGGAAGGTCATCGCATGCATGGGGTCAAAACATGTGTACAATGTTACTGCAGGTGTGAAGTCACAAGTGACAGTTCTTGCATGTGCCAGCGTAAGTGGACACTTCCTCAGTCCCCTGTGAATATACTTTTTTTGTCAAGCTTTTTTTGGTGCAATCAAACCAGCTTGGTCAGACACCATACGACACCATATAAGTGAGCATGGGGAGGGTGTAAATCTGGAGAGCTTTGCCAACGTTTTAAAGCCAGTATGGCTAAAGGCCACAACACCTTCCATTGCTGCACAAAGTTTTAAAGCAGCTGGAATACTACCATATGATCCATATAGAATTTTGCACTCCCCGAAGCTTGGTACTAGTGCTGTATTCGGCTCAACACCATTGGGAATTCATAATGTTGCCCAACCCACCAACAGCAATAAAGTCCCTACGAAAGTCGACCCTTTTATCAAAAACCACCTGCACACCATAAATGACAACAAATTGATTGAGTCCCAGCCAATCTCAAACGATACCCAAGCAATCATCGAGGGACAACACATAGAATCCGACACAGTAGATACCACTGAAACACAGCGAATTGAATCTTACACAGTAACAATCACTGAGACACAGCCAATAGAAATTTAAACTGAAGCAATCATTGAGACACAACAAATCGAATCTTACACACAGGCACTCATTGAGACAAAACCGATTGTGAATGAAACACAAGTAATCACCCAGACCATTATACAGGAAAACAGCCCATTTGAGAATGAAAATAAGTCTATCATTGACAAATCTTCCATACCAGAATCATTACCTGCATTATCCCCACCACCAAAGTCCAATTTGTCTGCTGCACAACTTAAAGCACTCCATGACTATTCAAACTTTTTATATGATGAAATGGGTCGCAACCAATTTATAAATTTTTTTGTCAACTGACAATGACAAGTACTACAGGAGACAACCTTATCAAAGTGGAAGAAGAGAAATTTAACAAGTTTCAAGCCTTAGCTGTGGGGCTAATAGAAACGTGCAGTCTAGAAGAACCCAAAAACTGCACAGTCAAAGCTAACTTGACAGTAGATGACATTTTGAAGCTGCCTGCTTTTGTTAGAAGGAATAAAAACAAGAAGAAAACAGCAAATGCTCCAAACATGCCAAACTTGGTCAGTGGAGAAGAGTTTAGAGAAGCATTAAAAAAGAAAATAGCAGACAAAAAACAAATAGAAAAAATAAACTGAAAAGAAAGATCGAGAGGGAAGAAAGCAAAAAGATAAAGGATGCACAAAAAGAGGCTACAAAAAGGACAAGAGAGCAAGAAAGTGAAGAAAAAAGACGCACGAGAGAAGAAGACCAGATTTAAAAAAAGAAAATAGTGGAGTCCAAGAAAGTAAAGAAGTATCCAGTAATAGATCTATCTGATAGCAGCAGTGAGGACCCACAGTTGGTTCAAACAATGGAGCTTGACATCGCTGCAGATGACGATACTTTAGATAAAGAAGAGAATCTCTTGTTGGAAGGAATTTGTCATGGGTGCAAAAAAGGGGGAGGGACAGAGGTTTGGGTCCAATGTGATGTGTGTGATGGCTGGTGGCATGCACAGTGCACGAAAAATTGTGAATCTTTGAAGCAAGGCACTTTTGTGTGCACTGTTTGCTGCCCTGACTAGACTATAGATGATAGATCTACCTATAGTATTATTTTATATATATAGATCTAAGTGATTCGGGCTCTAATTTATTTAATAAACGTTTATTACATTATTATTGACATCTCCAGTGTTATTTATTGACTCTATTAACTAAAAATTGATTCTTTGATGATTTTTGGTTTGTGTCTGCTTTGAGGTAAAAGTGTCTGCTTTGAAGTAAATTAAGCAAAAAAGTGTTCGGCAGGCGGTAGCTAACTGGGTCAGCTAAATTGGACTTTACACTCTAACCTCGCATTGTAATACAACAATGCTGTGTCATTATAGTAGCCTTGTTGTCATACTACTTGTAGGTACTTTCGTTTTTACCTTGTGTCGAACGGTTTAGTAACTAGGGCATGAAAGCCAAAAATGGTGCTATTTTTAGCGTATGGCGTTCGCGAGGTGGTAAATTACTCTAGTTGTTATATTGACATTAAGAAATAAAATTTTGAAACCATTTATTAAATTAGCCTTAAATTAATATAAAAATTATTAAAGTAATAAATAAATTAAATTGATTGAACACATGGAAACATTTCTCATGAAGAAGACAACCGAACCTAAGGACAACAATGTTTCCTCAGACTCATCTGCACAATTTATGTGTGAATCAAATACAGTTCCGGAGAAGAAAAAAAAATGACGATTAGCTATAGGACAGTATGACGAAGAATAATCGCGCTTTGGGTTTATATGGGCATTGTAAATGATCAACCCAGATCAGAGTGTGTAATATGCCCGCAAATCTTGCATATGAAGAGATGAAACCTGCAAAATGCCGGAGACATCTTTTTGAGCAAGAAAATCGTAGCATTTTAGAATATATTTACTAAATAACATGTTTACTAACTATATAACTAGTTATATACAAAGTATAATTATATATAAATTTCCAGCATGGCAGTAGCACAATTTACAGTAGCGCTCCTCGGCTAAGGCACAATTTTTTCAAGTGGTCCTTGATCTCAAAAGGTTGAGAACCACTGTTCTAGTGTAATTAAAAAAAACAAAGGTTTATGACTTACATATGACGCATGCTGGATAGGGAAACTGTTTTATGATTATAGTAGAAAAGAGTGTGTGGGGGGGGGAGGGGCGGGGCGGAGGGGTCGTAAAAGATTCTTGTCATTATATTTCTCTTATCTACTTTTCGCTTTAGTTAATTTCACCTGGAGTTTATTGAGACGAGGCCTTTCCCCTTTTTAAAAAAATAGTGTTGTTATCTTCCACTGAATATTTCTACCTATCATTAACACCCCAATAAAGAAATACGCCATTGTATGTTTATGAACGATTACATCGAATACATATTATTATGTCATATGTCTATACTTGTTTTACGTATGCCATGGCTATTGAAACTTGTGATCGCTGCTTCACTTGCCCCATAGGCCAACATGGTCTGAAAAGGGAACTTTTACTATACTTGTTTTAAGAATGTACGTTTCTGCTGTTTTCATGAGATGTGTGGATTATAAATCTTATATTATCTCATCTATTACAGACCCTCCATCTATACAGAAGATTATTGCATACTACGCTTATCCGTGGTTTAGGTCTAGTATTGCATTTTTATTAGGGTTTTAAATGTTGATAAAGTTTTGGTTTCCCTGGTTTTTTTCAGGCAACACATTCCACGTCCGAATTCCGGAAGGGAAGAACGAGAATTTGTATGTGTTTGTTCTTGCATGCAGAATAAGACACATGTTTTTATACAGATGACACATGAGTTCTGTGTATATTAATGCTGAATGTTTATTTGGTGATAAATGCTACATATAATGAACTGCACTGCAATATATAATATCAAGGGTCCAAATATACAAGTTGAAATAGGGGGATAAAAACATGTTGTGGGTATCAGGGAAATATCATAGTCGAATTGGGTTTTCCCGCTTTGGGAATGTTAATGTTAGACTGTTGCACAGTGCGCACTATTTTGACACATGCTTGGCGTGACGTAGTGTGGAGAGATATGACGTCAATAGAGGATATAGTAGAGGGACGGTTTTGTAGCGGAGAGCAAGGACAGCGTTGTTATTATTATGTATTGAACGATTTCTTTGTTCAATTAAAATATAGATTCTTCTGATGGTGTTTTGACTTATTGAGTTTAAGCCTTGTGAGTCATACAATTCCCTAGAACTTGACAGGGTGGATGATTAAAATAAAATATTAAAGAAAAATAGTAATTCTATTTCAACTGAAGTTTGAACTCTTAAATACAATTTTTTAATGAATCTAGAATTATAAAATAAAATATACTGAATTTGGAGTTAATGGTTAGTGTCATTGTGTGAGTATGTGTTTTATGTGTGTGTGTGTGGGGGGGGGTGCGAACAAGAATGTCCATATAATCATGTCCAAAGTAACATCGCTGAAATATGTGGAAAAAATCTCAGGTTAAACTATTAATGAATATAGAATAATATTCAACCGTTAATCTAATCATGAATATACAATAATAATCAACTGTTAGACTAATCAGGAATATATGACAATAATAGCAGGCTAAACTATCAATATACATAATTTACTATGGTTGTCCGTCCGGGGCGTCCGTTCGTAACGCTACTAATTTTAGAAAGTAGCTCACCGCTACAAAAAAAACAAAACAAAACTGTCACATCTGATTAACATAATTTTGTGACGTAAGGTCACGTGTACAAGAGACGCGGGAAGAAAGGAGCATTTCTATTGGTTGAAAGTGTTGGGCGAACAGTTGTGTGTAGACTTCCGTCGAGGAAGGTTCTGTGATGAATGATTCAAGATTTCCACGTTATATTACCTCAAATGATTCTTATGTGTACAATATATATGTATATTAAAGTTGTTTTGGATAAACGAATTCTTCAGTGAATTATTGTGCACAAGATTAATTATTGTGAGAACGCCTACATAAAAGAGAAATATAAAGTTATATCGTTACAAAAACAAAAAAAAGCCTTGAAAAAAATTACTGCACCAAAAATAACTATTTTCGAACGTCCGCATAAAATTGTTCAATATGGAAATAAATGAATAAAATATAAATAAATAAAATAAATAAAATCTATATATAACATTATTTTTACAAAATTAATAGATTTCAGAGGAAATATATTTATTTTAAAAACTTCCGTCATTTTTGACGGGTAACAGACTAGTTCATGAAATATGTGTCAATAATTCCTGGCTCAACTATTTAAAGAGATAACAATGTATCGGTCAAGTGTCTGATAATCCTATTTTTATCTAATCGGACGAACGTATGACACCGACGAAAATATGGCACGACGAACATATGGCACTGACCGACAAACATATGGCACCCACTGACGAACATATGGCACCGACCGACGAACATATGGCACCCACTGACGAACATATGGTACTG